>MU223733.1:2786904-2800368 GCA_018584345.1 Thuja plicata
ATACAAACCAAATTTAATATTTTGTAGAATCCGTGACTATAAAGATGTATATTATATTGCTATAAAGATGTATATATATACACATGTGTGTATATATATGCACATGTGTATATATACACAAATGTGTTTATACACACATGTGTGTATATACACACATGTATATACACACGTGTATATACACACATGTGTGTATATACACATGTAATGTGTGTGTATATACACAAATGTATGTATGTGTATACACATACATGTGTGTGTGTATATACACATGTGTATATGTGTATATATAGATACACTTGTATATGTATATACACATGTGTGTATATATACACACATGTGTATGTGTATGTGTGTATATGTGTATACATGTGTATGTACACACATATATACACATATACACGTGTCTATATATACACACATGTATCTATGTATATACACGTGTACATGTGTGTATATATATACACATATACACCCCATATTCAAAGAAATTAAAAAATAAAGAATTAAAATTCCTTATGCATCTTCTCAGTTATCTTCTGGGTGAACCAAACGGGTCAGTCCATATTCCAGATTTCATTTTGAGGATAAGCAACTTCCTGAATATGCAGCATCTTCCTGAATTGACCATATCCATGATATGGTATTCCAGCTGCCAAACGGGCCCTTAGCTTTTCTATTTGTGAGAGAATCAAATTCCCCTCTTGGTAATTATTTAGGATAGCAAGGCATTAAAACCTTTTCGCCTTGAATATATGAAGTTTAGGGGACATTTCACAACATTATTTTAATATTAATGGAAATTCTGGAGGGAAAAAAGTGCTGCATTATGAAGTACTAGCAAATTCCTCAATATGACTCGTGAATATTCAAAATTATAAAGCAAATGAAATGTAAAAAAATTACTGAACAAAAATACATAGAAGAATCTTTCAAAATCATTTATAATGTATATCGTGAATATACAAAAGGTTAGAAAAATGTACTTCTAATTAATGGTTTCATCAAGATGTGTAATATAATATTTATTCTTAAAATTGATATCAACGTTGTATGAATGGTAATGGAACACAGAATATGCACATGTGATTGGCTTAATGATGGTTTCTATACTTCATCAATGTGGCCTATCAACAAGGTGGGAGGCTTAAGGAAAGGAGGATCCACGCAAAATGAAGATGGCAATAATTTAAGGGATGAAACATAACTTTTTCCCCCGTCCATAACCACCCAGCTTTGTAGGATTTCACAATGCTTTGGGAATTGTTAGACTCCATAGATAATTGGGTTATTATGTTGCAAAAGTGTTATGACTTGGGCAAATTTTAATAAGGGAAATCAAGCTGAAGCAGGAAAGGCTAGTATTTGGGAAGGTGATGGTGAAGGGAAAGATAAGGCATGGGAGGGTTGAAATTGACTTTAGGTTATTTAAATCAAAAGTTAGATTCAAGTGGATAATTTAGTTGAATGGAAATCAGTAATAATTTTGAAGGGTTAAGTTTGTCTATGAAGAGAGGAAAAAAGGCTCACAACTTTGGTAATGGCCTTCAACAAAGGCTATTGCTGGTGTACATTGCCTTGGTGATTCTATATGGGAAGTAGCCTCAATAGTACTGATTAATCCTTCCTAGCAAGTGTCTATTTTTCTATAAAAAGTGATTGAGTCAAAACTTGAAGGGAGATGATGGATACACATTGTTATAATAAAATGATTGTGTCAAAACTTGAAGGGATATGATGGTTCCACATTGTTATAATAAATTGAATAGAGTAAATTTTTTACAAATGAGTAGTCAAAGCCAAGGTTAGGGTTTAATAAAAAAATGTAATGCAAATGATCTTAAAGTTACAAATTAAAAGTACTATAGTGGAAAATAATCTTCAAGTAGTGAGCCATGCAACTTGATTCTAAGTTACATGTAATTATGGATTACAACAGAGTTAGCAACCACAAGTTAAAGGTGCAAAAAGCATGACTTGGGTTGCTAGTGATGTTAGTGCCATAAAATAAGGTTGCTAACACATCAACCAAGACTTCCATTACAAGTACATTATTTTGGGTTGGCAAGTTTTTGGTATTGGTAATGTCTTCTTAAAATGAGACAATTAAAAGCTAGACTTAAATAGGTCACACAACTTGTTACTAAATGATTAGAGGGCCTTTCAAAAACAAATTAGCGGTTCTTCATTTTGAAACTCTATGTTAATGATGTGATGGCATGTGATTGTTTATTGTACTTTCAACATGACTGCCTTTAGTCTATTTGAACTTTAAGGATATGAGGATACGGTAAGGCTAATACAATTGTAGCAGTCCATGCTTGTGGCAATGCTAAGTTGATCACGAGTGAAAGATTTGAAAGGTTACAAATGTGTAACTCATTAACAAAGAATTTCAAGACATTACAATACGAGGTAAAAGCCCTCATTATAGGTTTTATTGGGGTTAGTCAAGAACATCGGGGTTATTGCTTGGTGAAGGGAAAATTTCAAAAGGGAAATATGATTTTCATTTCAGTCACATGATCAAAATTAGAGTTGAACATAATGGAAAGGTTCCTTTATGAGGGTAGGTATACTTAAAAAGGTCAAAAATTGAGTATAAAGTTGATATTAGGTGCAATATATATTTTAAATATTTTCTTTAAGTGTCTGATGGTAAAGCTATATTTGAAAGATAACCCAAAAAATATCACAATATTAAAAAAAATGTCTTAAAAATTAATAAGTTTTGGGACGAAATTAATGTACATTGTAATGAACCCAACTCATCTATTGGTCAAATAACCATTAATTTTTTTGATTGCATATCTTGCAATAGTTTCATTTTGGTTGCATTTTATGAAACAAAAGAGAATCTACTCATAACATAGGAGTCGAGTCTTTAAATTTTCATTTTCTGCCCATAGAAATAAGAAAATAGTAAATTTACATTTCTTTTAGGAACATCAAGATGACATATAGAGTTGTTGGAAATGAGTTGAGTAACTGAGAGGGAAGGGGTGAATCAGTTACCACAAAAACAAATCCAACAATTGGTGTCAGAGCTACAAGTGCTTACAGGGAAGGTGTAAAGGCCTAAGCTAAAGATCAGAGATGTCTTACAAAAGGGAGATCCCTAAGCTCAACAAGGACAACTTCGATGCATGGCAAGATCTGATGAGGCTACATCTATCTACTATTGGAGATACTGGTTTGCAATTCTTGGATCACAAATATGTGGAACCACCGAGACCTATGTCTGTGGATCAGATGGTGGAAATGAAGTATCATAACATAATGATGATTGATATAGCCTCTGCACTTATCTATTCCGAATTTGATGAAGTCAAGGATTGCCCTACTGCCTTTGATATGTGTAACAAGCTACATGATATCTATGGAGGAGATGCAAATGTAAAGAGAGCCAAAGCAAAAAGTCTCAGAGGTCAATTTGATATGACGATAATGAAAGGAGAGGACATTACAAAATACAATGAAAGAATCAAGAAAAGTGTCAGTGTCATCAGAGCTGCCAGTGGAGTAATTGAAGACACAACAATGGTTAGCAAGGTATTAAGAACTTTACTTCCTATCTATGCAATTAGAGTTTCAACTATTCAAGAGATGAGATGCAGTAATGGTATAACCCTAGATGGATTGATTGGAAGATTATCAACTTTTGAGTTGGATAACTTTGACAATTATTCTCCTAATCCTAGCAATCTTGAGTTAGCATTCAAAGCTAAATTAAACCTTGGAAAGATGAAAGGAAAATAGATTGACAGTGATAGTAATGATGATTCTGATGATTCTGATTTGAAAATCATTGAAGCATTACTTGCAAGGAGAGCTGCAAAAGGAAAATGACAATACAAAGGAAGAATACCATTGATTTGCTTTGCATGTGATGAGGTCGGTCACATTGCTGCTAAATGTCCAAACAAGGAAGACAAAGGTGAGAAAAAGTTCAACAAGTATAAAGGCAAGAAAGACTACAAAAGCTACAAAAGCTATAAGGACAAAGGTAAGAAATCTTGTTATATTGCTAAAGATTTTGATAGTGATGAAGATGAAATGGTTTACATTGCTATTAAGGATGAGTCAGATAGTGAAGACAATGAAAAGACAACACTATATTCTTATATTAGCAAGAATGACACCTGGATAATTTATAGTGGTTATTCTCACCACACGACTGGTGATAAAACCAAATTTGAACATCTTGAACACTATGATGGTGGGAGTGTTAGTTTTGGGAATGATGAACTCTGCTATGTAAAATATAAAGGTTGTATTGCTCTTACAGAAGGAATCAAATGTGATAATGCTTATTGGGTTGAAGGACTAAGGTGTAATCTGCTAAGTGTGGCACAACTGAATAACATTGGTTTCAAGGTAGAATTCATGAATGGTAAGGCCAAACTCTTGGATGGTAGAGGAAACCTAGTTGGAACTGACAGGCAAACAAAAGGTAATCTATTTTATCTTGATCTCAATGAAAGTTCATGTTTTATTGCACAAGTAGAAGAAAGCTGGTAATGGCATAAAAGGTTGTGTCATGTGAACTTTGACAACCTGATCAACATAAGTAAGAACATAAGAGTAAGAGGTATTTTTGTTCTGAAGAAACCTAAACTAGCAATATGCAAACAATGTCAAATTGGGAAGATGGGCAAAACAAGCTTCAAGAGCAAGAACTACAATACAAAAGAAGTCTTGGAATTGGTGCATACTGACTTATGTGGACAAATTGGAACAACAAGTTACACAGGTGAGAAGTACTCCATTCTATTTGTTGATGATCATTCCAGAATGATGACTATTATGTTTCTCAAAGACAAATCATAAGCCTTTCAGAAGTTCAAATGGTACCTAGCCAGAGTTGAAAAAGAAATAGGAAAGAAACTTAAATGCTTAAGATCTGACAAAGGTGGAGAGTTCATTTCTAATGAACTCAATGAGTTCTACAATGAAAGAGGAATCAAAAGACAGGTATCTGCCCCATGTACACCACAACAAAATGGTATAGCAGAAAGAAGGAACATATCCATTATGGATTGTGCAAGAACCTTGATGATTGAGAAGGATGTTGCTACCAAATACTGGAAGGAAGCCATTAGCACTGCAATTCACACCTTGAACCGAGTTCAATTGAAGAAAGGTACTGAGAAGACACCTTTTGAATTATGGTATGACTATAAACCTAATGTTCGTTATTTCAATGTATTTGGAAGTAGATGCTACATCTTGAAGGAATCAAGAAATGGAAAATTTGATGTAAAAAGTGATGAAGGTATATTCCTATGCTACTCCAACAAAAGCAAAGCATATAAATGTTTAAATCTTAATACTCATAAAGTCATAGAAAGTGTGCATGTAAAGGTTGATGAGTTTGCTGAGAAAAATGAAGAACAAAGCAGTAAAGAGCCTGAAGACTACAAAAACTTTGTGTATTATGAACCTGATACTATACCTAAGACACAGGCAATGATGCTTGGACAACAAGCATGTCAACCACTGAATTCATCTACATAGACCTTGTTGCAACCTGTGCAACCAGTGATGCTAACTGAAGAAATCGAGTCACAAACAGAGGGAACCGAGTCTCAGATAGAGGCACCCGAGTCACAGACAGAGGTACTCGAGTCACAGACAGATACACCCGTGTCTCAGATAGTGGAACCCGAGTGTTAGACAGAAGAGCAGGACAAAATATTTGAGCATGGTGAACATAGTGGAGCAAGCCCAGAAGCAAGGAGGAAGGATCTTGTACTTTCTAAATATGTTAGAAGGCATCATGCACCTAAACAAATAATTGGAGATAAGACAGAAGGTGTAATGACAAGGAGCAAGATAAAAGGTACATGTTTACTTAGTGAAATTGAACCTAGAACTGTTAAATGCATTGAATGATGAGAACTGGATTGAAGCAATGAATGAAGAAATTGAGCAGATAGAAAAGAACAAAACCTGGACTCTTGTACCTAGACCAAAAGGCAAGAATGTAATTGGTACTAAGTGGGTTTTTAGAAACAAGATGAATGAGAAAGGTGAAGTTTCCAGAAACAAAGCCAGACTAGTATGTAAAGGAAATGCTCAAGAAGAGGGTATTGACCATGGAGAAACCTTTGCTCCTATTGCAAGACTTGAAGGAGTCAGAACTCTTCTGACATATGCTGCACATAAAGGATTCAAAGTATATCAAATGGATGTAAAATCTGCATTTTTGAAGAGGAAGTCTACATTGAGAAACCTGAAGGTTTTGTAGAATCTAACAAAAGAAATATGGTTTGCAAACTACACAAAACATTGTATGGACTGAAACAAGCTCTGAGAGCCTGGTATGAAAGACTGCATGGTTACTTGGTAAGTATTGGATTTCAGAGAACTAATGACAACAGTAGCTTGTACATCAAAGGACCTCAGAACAAGATACTATTAGCAAATATATTTGTTGATGACATATTGTTCACTGGATATGATGACTTATGCAGAGCATTCTCAGAAGTAACGAGTAAGGAATTTGAGATGTCTATGTTTGGTGAAATCAAATTTTTTGTTGGCTTACAAGTTTATCAGATGAAGGATGGTATCTACATTACTTAGTCTAAGTACATAAAAGAAATACTGAAGAAATTTGGGATGGAAGACTCTAGACTAGTTGGAACACCTATGCATACTAGACATAAGCTATCTAAGGATGATGATTCAAATGAGGTAAATCAGACTACATACAGATCCATGATTGGCAAACTTCAATATGTTGTTCACACTAGACCTGATATTGCATTAGCAGTCGGTATTGTTGCAAGGTTTTTCAGCTAATCCTAGAGAGAATCATTTGATGGCTATCAAAAGGATTCTGAGATATCTTAAGGGTACTGAAGATTATGGATTATGGTATAAGAAATGAGGAAACTTTGATTTGAAGACCTTTACTGATGCTGATTGGGCAGGAAGTGTTGATGACAAAAATAGCACAAGTGGTGGAGCACTATATCTTGGAAAGAGGTTACTCTCCTGGACAAGCAAGAAACAAATTTGCATTTCTCAATCTACAACAGAAGTAGAATATGTTGTTGCAGCAGTGAATTGTTCAAACATCATATGGTTCAAACAATTGTTGTCAGGTAATGAAGGTGGAAATCACAGAACCTATCATTATCTACTATGACAACACTTGTGCTATTAACATTTCAAGGAACCCTATGATGCATACCAAGACTAAACATATTGCAATAAAATATCATTTCTTGAGGGAATTGGTTCAGAACAAAGAAGTAAGATTGGAATATGTGAATACCAAAGAACAAATTGCAGACATATTCACAAAACTGCTACCTAAGGATGCATTTTTGTATCTTAGAGGAAAGCTAGGGGTAATTCCCCTAACCAAGGCTCACTAAAACATAGTTTAGTGATGCATCAACCAAGCTACAAAACAGACTTAACATGTTGATGTAGATATTTAGAGCTTATTGCATATGAATCAGTACAAACATGTACATTACAATTTCATTGGATACATCAGTTGGTGTCTTTGGCATTGGTTGTCAAAGAGGGAGAGATTAGTGTATGTCATAATAACTTATGATGGAGGGAGAGATTACTACATGATTAGTGAAAGAGGGAGAGATTAGTGTATGTCATAATAACTTATGATGGAGGGAGAGATTACTACATGATTAGTGAAAGAGGGAGAGATTATTGATGAAGAGATTGATGATAGAGGGAGAACTTTATCAGAGACAAAGATTAATGTAAGAGGGAGAAATCTGTATTTCAGTGTTTGAGGGAGTTTTGGATGAGAATCAGAATGAAGCTAAAGACATTAAAAAAATTGGATGAGAATCAAAATGAAGCTAAGGACATTAACAATATTTCATTCTTATGTTTGCTGCTCTATAATTCTATATTTTATGACATGTTGTGTTGCCATCAATGCCAAAGAGGGAGATTGTTGATGAAAATTATTCAATTGTGTATTGTCATTGATGTTTACACAAGTATAGTGATGTTTACACAAATGTCTAATCCCATCTGAGCACAGTCAGTGTCTGTCGAGCTCTCTCGGACAGTGAAGATGACCAAAGTGTTTTTCAGTTCTAACCGAGTTCACTCGGGCATTGCAGTGTTAGTTGGGCATTGAAGGATTTCAGTATTGACCGAGCGAACTATTAGTGTCAGTCGACTAACAATGGATTATATTTTATGGATAATTATATGCAGCCGATAAACATGAGTTTTATTATTTATTTGGAAGGATATAAAGGCCAACTTGACAAGGCTTAACATATATATGTAAGGTCAAGTTTGGATTGAATTGTGTGAGTTAATAGTAGTGATGTGGAAATTGCATGTGAAGTGTGATATGAAGAGTGAAGGCGAAATCAGATGTGATTATGATTGAAGACAGAATACAGAGGGCTGCAACATAATATCCGATTAGTGAGGATCAAGTACTTAATCCAGAACAGAGATTTGAATCAGCAAAGACAGTTGCTTATCAAAACATGTCAATTCATTGTTACTCTCTAACAATTGTAGCAATGATAAAATCTCTTAACAGAGTAGACTTACCAATCTTTTGTAAATCCTCTAACAAGGTGACATTTCTACATTGAAGTGTTTAAAGACCTTTCACAAGGCCACTCCTTACATGGTGATTAAATCCTCTAACCAGGTCACACCTAATAGTGTGTTATTGTAACCTTTAACATGGTTGGATCCTAATAGGACTCACGTCAGAAGAGTGAAAAACAGTGACTAGTTGCTATTGGTGGTTTTTCCCATATTGGGTTTCCACGTTAAATCTTGGTGTTATCTGTGTACATTTCATTTTCTTTATGGTTTATATTTATGCAATTAATTACTAAAGATAATCACGGTTAATATCTTAAGATTTGCCATGTTAACCGAGTGACAGTGAAACATCTATGTTAACCGAGCAACAGTGACTGATTTGTTTAAGACATCTAAGGGAGTTGGATTTGTTTTTGTGGTAACTGATTCACCCCTCTCCTCTCAGTTACTCAACTCATTTCCAACAGAGTAACATATAAATCAATATTTCAAAAACATTTCACATCTCTCGACACAAAGATCCGTATATTAATAGCAGTATAATATAATGTTTAAGATATAATATTACAATGATAAGATCAATAAAAATTCATGTGAAATCAAATCTTTCTTTGCTTATCCAAGTCTTTGACATTCAATTGTAAGAAGGAGGGCATCATTCAAGTGCTTTGCCTCCAGCCATAAAGTAGTTGTCCCCTGCACATATTTCTATCAAAAGTGACCCTAGCCTTAACAAAAACAATAGGTTGGGGAAACTCCAAGGTGACCGAGCCATCTGAGAACTAGTACTATGTACTAATACAAATATGTTAGTAATAACTGAGAGGGGGGAGGGGGGGGGGTGGGGGGTCAATCAGTGACCTCAAAAATTAATTCTTACCATTTAAACTTATAGCCACAAATTATATCTCAAGTTATCTTCTATCCTACAAGATGAATGCCTTGAATTACTTATATCAATTTACTACTTGTCGGATTGCTCTGTTAAACCTTCTTTTGTATGTTCACCAATAAGCAGTCATCTATTTACCGAAACACAGTCAGTATGTAGAGTATACCGCTAAATCCAGAATCAACTATGTAAGATACAAAACAGTAAAAAAATGAATTATACACACATAACACATGAATTTTTAACGTGGAAACCCTATTAAGGGAAAAACCACTGGGACCGGTACTCCAAATTTTCACTCTTCTAAAGTGAGCCCTGTTAAGAGCCAACCCCGTTAAAGGTTACGAACACACTATTAGGTGTGACCTTGTTAGAGGATTTAGAAATAGTTTGTCAACTAGTATTTGACATCTAATGCTACCATCCTTGATCAAACACTCACTTGGCCTGTCAATAGGTATTAGGCATATCCAATGCTACTTTTGTGATCAAAATTTTTGATACTCCTTGGGATGTATCTCAATTGAAAAAGACTTTTAAGTCCTGCTCGGTTAGGAGGCTTATATGCTTCAATGGTTAAACTGAAACACTAATGATCTGTTCATACATACAACTCAATTGCATATTTTTATATCTATTGTAGGTCCATTACTTCACTGATCAATATAATCAAATATATACCTTTGCTCCACACTTGTTCTGCTCTGTGATGCCTGTCTCACTGTTCGTCGGTGTCTGCAGAATCTAGCTCTTCCTTTAGCTTGTTGATTAGGACTGAAATGAAGACTTTCTTCTCCTTCAGATTTTCTTTAGCATCTTTCCTCTTCTCTTGTTCACCCCTCACACACAATTCGTAATGAATTGGATTTATCTCTTCTAGACATGATTTCCTCTTTTCTTGGCTTTCTGGATCTTGGCGTGTTCCACAATTCTCGCCAATAGATTTAAAGCAAATCTCTAGTCTGATCTCGTAGAGATCTTCTTGCCAACTGGACAAAGTAGCTTTAAATCAATTACTTATCTTCGGCTTTATCGAGATGATTAAAACAATGATAAGTATCCGTTAACTCTATCTTTAGCTTCTTGACAACTAAGCATTTTGTCATTTTCTGAACTCTCTGTTCTATCGGTCAACACTTTAGTTAGTCATCGGTGATAACTGACTGTTTCGTTGGTGCGACTTCAGTTGTCATCGGGATCTTCATCCTTGTCTTTTCCGTCTGGCAACACTGAAATTCTGTCCGTCGGGTTACTCTGTGTTTTGCTCATCGGGTAACATTGTAACTTTGCTCGTCGATAATGCTATTCATTTCCTCGTCGGGCAACACTGTGACTCTGTTCTTTTACTCTGACCATCGGGTGCACTCCGTTGGTGTATACAGTCACTTAGTGAATACTTGACTTGTATGCATTACTGATTAGCACAACCTTGATTCATCGGTTCTTTGAAGTCTTTGGCAGTATTACAATGACCATACAAATTATATTAAGTTGACATCAATGACAATACAATACATTAACTGATTTAATGCCTTGAATGATCATCAACTTAACATCTTCAAACATTTAATCAGTTACATGTCATCAATCTCCCCCTTTGGCATTGATGGCAACACACTACATTATCATACTATACTATTGCTAATACAATATGAAATATATAGGTTTCATCAAGCTTTCTTAATGTAACTATTACAAATGTCTGGCTATCAGTAAGCTCAAATAGCTTTGATTTGATTCTTGCAGCTTTCTTTCTGTCTTCAATCCCTTCACTGGATAAATGTAGAATCTTTCTTTCTCTTGTGTGATGTGTTATCCTTCTGTGTCAAACTCTCTCCCTTTGACTGTTCTTCTCTTTTGATGTTTTTCTCTCCCTTTCTATTTGCTCTTCCTTTCTGATTACTTCTCTTCGATGGATATACTGAGATGATAATGGATAAACTCTCTCGCTTTATCAGTATGATAATGAGATATTTATCTCCCTTTGACATTAATACCAAACATCTTTTTAAAAAAAAATTTGTGACAGTGATGCCAAATGAACCCTTTTCTATCCATAATATATTCCTTGAATTTCCCAATCCATCGGTAATAACTCTATTGTTCGGAGTAGATGTATACCTTGCGGTGTATAGATTTATCTTTGAAGTCTATCTCTCTATTTGCATCAACATGAATGATATTATGATAATATGTAGGCTGATGTAGCCTTCTAGTCAGCTTATTGACCGGTAGACAAGGGTCTGACCCCTAGTCTTTTTCCCAAGTATTCAAATGCATCTTTGGGTAGTGGCTTGGTGAAGATATCGACCAATTGTTCCTTTGATTGCACATACTCAAGTATCACCTCCTTTGCCTGAACTTGTTCTCTTAAATAATGACACTTGATGACAATATGCTTTGTTTTAGCATGCATGACTGGATTTTTGGAAATGTTTATTGCACTTGTATTATCACAAAAGATAATTATTGGTTCTAAAATTTTCATATGCATACCTTTCAATAACTGTTTGATCCATGCAATATTTGAGCATTCTGCAGCAGCAGCAACATACTCTGCCTCTGCAGTAGATTGTGAGATTCATCCTTGTTTCTTGCTGATCCATGTGACAAGTCTGTCACCCATGAAGAATGCTCCTCCAGTTGTGCTCTTCCGGTCATCAAGATTCCCAGCCCAATCAGCGTCGGTAAAAACCTTAAGTTCAAATTTGCCTTCTCTTTTATACCATAAGCCATAATCCTCGGTATTCTTCAGATACCTTAGAATTCTTTTCATAGCAGTCATATGTGATTCCCTGGGATTAGCAGAAAATCTAGCAACAATTCCTACTCCATGTGCAATATCTGGTCTAGTATGTATAACATACATGAGTTTTCCAATCATTGATTTGTACAAAGTCTAATTTACCTCTGATGACTTGTCCTCCTTTATCAGTTTGCATCTAGTTGCCATCGGTGTTCCAACTGGTTTGGACTCTTCCATCTTGAATATTTTCAGTACTTCTTTGATGTACTTGGATTGTGTAATGAAAATACCTTCATCTTGTTGTATGATCTGCAGACCAAGAAAGAACTTGATCTCTCCAAACATAGACATCTCAAACTCTTTGCTCCTCTCATTTGCAAATGATTTGCATAGCATATCATTGCCTCTAAATATGATGTCATCAACAAATATCTCAGCAATCAAAATGTTAGCATCAGTATCTTCCTTCAAATAAAGATAACTGTTTTCACTAGTTCTTACAAATCGAATACTTATAAGATAGGAATGAAGTCTTTCATACCAGGCTCGAGGTGCTTGTTTCAATCCACACATGTCTTTGTGAAGTCTACATACCATATCCCATTTGTCTGGATCATATAGATCCCCACGCAAGGACGGGCATAGGTTAAAGGTAGGGATTTGATGGCCTGGACAAAAAGGATGGGAGCTTTCTGCCAGCGCGCGTGACCACTGCAGTGTCCTCTCACTCAACTCTGCAGTGGCGTTTTGCATTAGTCTCATGAACTAGTCCTCTGCTGCAGTCTGGCGTAGTCGTATATTTTTCACAGCTTGCTGATGTGGCAAGAGTGAGGTGATGAAGGAATACACGGAAGAACAGTCTTCAATGACATGGTGCTAATAACATGGCCTTTGTCCTTGCTGCCCAAGTCCTTCGTATCTACAACTAGAGATTTTTTGCAGGT
This sequence comes from Thuja plicata, assembly GCA_018584345.1. Classification (NCBI taxonomy): domain Eukaryota; kingdom Viridiplantae; phylum Streptophyta; class Pinopsida; order Cupressales; family Cupressaceae; genus Thuja; species Thuja plicata. Next base: position 2,800,049 of record MU223733.1, read on the forward strand.
TTGGAGCAGAGTCAGGTCTCCTGGAGCCCATTTATAGGAACCGGATCTTCAACATTTCACAGCAACAAATGGCGATCTTCATGGGCATCAGCTGCAGGTGCACTCAGGTGGAGGCGTTGATAGAGATGCCAGAAGAACAACTTAATCAGATCTTCAAACAAGCCAATGATTAGGGGAAGGCAACCATAACTTTGCTCCTTATTACGATAATAGATATTAGATAGTTTCTAATTTACTCTCTCTTCCGTCTTTTTCTAATGGTCACTCCTTTTTGTAATGTTTCCATAAACTCCTTCTGTTCGTTATGGAAACTTTCTCTT
>MU223733.1:2808862-2845647 GCA_018584345.1 Thuja plicata
TTGTTGCAAGAATCATTCTAAGTTGTTTAGTATTTTATTTTTCATATTTTATATATCATTATTAGCAATGTTATAATTTCAAATTCAATTTTTCATCATTTCTATAATCATATCAATTTTATCAATTATAATAACAATAATGAATGAATATTCTAGTTATTTATATATTTTATAATCTAAATAAAGGAAACAATTTTGAAGCGTTTTCAAATGAACTTTATTATTTTCATTATATTATTTTATTTGTTTACTTAAAAATTATTTTATTACATAAGGGGTTTTGTATATAAGAAGCAAGGGGTGGAGTGTAATGAGGTAAAACATGCTAACAAAAAACATTCAAGATTATCATGAGTTTAATGATTGTATAATTAAATCTTATTTTTTATAATTGACTTTATAAATGTACTAAAACCTCAAACTAAATTAATTCCAAACTAAACTAAATTAATTTTGTGTATTTTTTCCTCTATTTTCAATTTGTACTAATTTAAATTAACAAATCTCATGTTTAAAAATTAACTAGATATGAATTAAAAAAAATATTTTAAAATATTTAAAACTACTAATTTTTTTTTGATATAATCAAATTTACATTAAGCAAAACAATGTACTTACATAATCAAATTTACATTTATGTGACACAATGTACTTATATGGACTCTCTAAAACAACTACCTTTCCTAAGGGTCCGTTTGTTTGGTGGAATTGGGATGAAATTCTAATTTTCGAATACCGGAATTTACATATTGGATGTTTGTTTCTAAAAAATGAAAATGGAATAGGTATTTGTATATTCTAATTTAACCTCAAAACGAGCATTCCTATCTTCCACCTCAAACCTTGGAATTGGAAAACGAATTCCAATTCCACTTTGCTGTAAACCAAATTTTATAAATATTTGAAGTGCGCGATTTGAAGTTCGTTTTCAGCCGAGACTCTGCACCGTTGAAAATCATTTTTCACTTTCATTTGCATTTCTTGTCTTGGAAACTCCACTCTGATCGCCATTTCTAGGGTTTTGCTATGGATATGCAATTTTTAAAGATTTTGTTCTTGTTAAAAAAATAAAAATAATTTTTATTTTTATTTTTATTCAGGTAGTATTCCAATTCTAGATTTATGGAACCAAACGTAGGAAAAATTTGCATACAAGAATGAAGTTTATCGACTACTTAGAGGTGGCGCGTAATCTCTGGGCTATCCATGCCTCTGCATACGCTTGAATCAATGGGTTGAAACTGGAACCACCATTTTCGCTCAGAGAAGCTTCTTGAAACTCCAAAGGGGATGGTGAAAATGATTTGAAAATGACCCTCCGGGGCTTATATAACAATTTTGACCTAATTTTCAAAGTACTCCTATGGATGAAAAAATTGCACCCCTGGCTAATTAGACTGCTCTGAATCCATTTTCGGGACCGAAATCGAAATCCGGTGATGTTTTGATCCTCAAAAATGTAATTTAACCTATTTTTACAAATGTAGTTGATTGTTGATGCTTTTCTCATAGGATTCTGATTCAAGAATCCTTTTGATCAAATTTCTTGCCCATTTCTCTCTTCAATTCAAAAATTTAGCTTAAGTCAATTTTGGTCAACCAGACCTCAAAACAGGCTCGTACCTCATTTCCTCAATGCTTTTTTGATCTATCAAGCTTGTGGACCTCCCCTCATTTTGATTTCATTCCCGAGGGGATAGTACCACTATATTAAAAAATTGATTCACCTCAAGTAGTCTCATCTAGGGGCATCATGCCCTGACTCAAATCAAGATCTAATCAAGTGATTCTCATCACTGCGTATCAAAATCTAATTCTCTAGGGGCATATCAAGTTCATCGCACCATATCAATCTGTGAACTCCTCTCAATCTGGTAATTGGCTTCATCAGGATCCATATAAATTCAATTATCCCCTTAATCAATCGAATGGAAATCAGTCTCATCACACCACATCACGTTGGTTCGTCATTCAAACTTAATCTTAAATCGGGAAATCTGCTTAGAGGACAGACATTTAGTATCATCGCTTCACATCAAGCTGAATGCTCAGACTCTTCTATCAGTCTTCTCTCAATCAAGCCCAGAGCTGATATAATCAGATATCTCTATCAGTCTTCGCTCAATCAAGTCCAGAGTTAATATCTTCAAATCTTTGATCGATCTTTGTTCGATCAAGTAAGGAATCGGTTATGATCTGTGGGATAGTTTCATCGATTCACATTAAGCTATTTCCAGATTCAATCAAGCTTAAAATGTTCTTTGACCCAATTTGTTCCCAGATCGATCACACATAGTCAAAGAGGTGCAAATGTAATCACCTAAAAATGGTCTAGAAAACACATAGACCCCTTTTCTCAAATATTTGGTCTTAATAAATCATAAATCTATGACAAAATTGCTAGACTCTAAATTACTGAGCATTTAATCAAACTTGCTTATAATTTTAATCCTAATTTGTTGAATCAAATAATCAATCATCAAAGCCTAAACCCAAAAAGCATAAAACATTGGGATAAGTCAAAAAGTGAACTCATTCACACATGGATGTGCACTCAAAAATCAAAATAAAACAAATAAAAGGGGGAAAATAACCAATTTTGTCTTATTCTCCACAAGAGTTGACTAATCAAAATCACTTTATCATCTCACATGGATTGAGGGAAATTGCATCTCCACCATTGATTAATCTCCTTTGCTTCTTAATCCCAACCACTCATTCCTTGGAATCTCTTATAAAAGGGATAGCTCCCTTTGATCATTCATAACAAGAAGATTTGGAGTAGAGTTATAATGCTATCTTCATTTTATAGCTCATTAGTGCTTTCTTAGTCCTTTGCTTTCATAGTAGTTTCTTGCATTCTTGCATTGTTAGCTTCATTTCTTAGCTTAATGACATTCTAGTTTCCTTTCTTAGCTTAGTATTAGATGCATTGTTCTTACTTTAGGAGCTTGCATTTGCATTCTAGTTTCAATATCATTCATAGTTTGATAGCTCTTTGCATCTTGCATTTTCTATGTTTTGAGAGCAAAGCATGCAAGTCTATGCATCTTGCTCATATTCTTTGCATTGAATCTTTCATTTTGAAGTAGTCAAGTCACCAATTTCTCTATGTCCAACCAGATGAACATCCATGAGAATCATACTCGCTTCAACTAGGAAGCAATAAGCCGGTTTGTAGGGCTTTTATGATAGTGCTTTGAATCTTATGTTTTCACTAACCCTTTGATATAATGGTTTATTGAAATGTTTGGTTGCAGATATTGATCACACATTTTACCACACAGAATTCCTACTAAAGGATTTTAGCATGATCCATTCTAAGGTGGGGCTATTATATATGTTATATCTTGTTGTCTAATTGTTTGATTATCTTGAATGGTCTCCACATCACAATATTTTATCAGAAAATTTAAATTTTTTGATTTATTTGTTTGCCCTTATGGGGGTCAATCCACTATCTTATCAAATATCATGCCCTATTGTATGAATATCTAGAATTTTATACTTGTACTAGCATGATGAAAGTCTCCCTATCACATGACTATCTAGCTTTTGCTACTTGTGGTAGTGCATTTCTAAAGCTGCCCTATTATGCGACTATCTAGATTTTTCTACTCGTGTCAATGCACAGGTAAAATTACTCTATCATGCGACTATCTATCTTTTTCTACACACATCGATGCACTAACAAAATTGTCCTATCATATGACTATTTGGCATAACACAACTTGCTACCCATACTGGTGTACCATCAATCATATTTATCTAATAAGTTGTCTTCATCATTTAGCATTCTCATCTACAACTTACACGCTTGATGTGGATCAACAACAATTTGGATTTTTATTGTTGGGGGACACCCTATGTGGATGAAAATCTAGCAGGTAAGTCATGTAATTTTTCTTTACTTTAGCTCACATTCTCTATCATGATATTCTCAATAAAGTGAGGGAAAAATGTAATGTCATAAATTTTCATCCCCATGTAATTTACCATTACGTGATGTACTTACCTTAGCAAAAATACTAAACTCCACATTAGCCTTCTCCTAACCTTTTCATCACCTACTCAGATTCCTAGCCATGTGGAATGGTCGACATAAGACACGTGTGCATTACAAAGACATTCGTACAATGTACACTCATCCTACAAATTTTTTAGATATTTATAGAGTCGTTGAAACATTCCAATTGCCACTCTCACAATGTAACACTTGTTACCACCACCCACCGATGTCAAGATTCAAACTGACAACTTAAAACTTGATCTTTTGACCTCATTTGGTCTTCTTCACACTTCTAGGCTCTCTCTTGTCTACATTTTCATTTTTCCACTCACTTTTGGCTCTCTTGTTCCCCCTCTCTACTTTTCTTATTGTATTGGGACAACTAACATTTGTTCTCTTTACACTCACAAATTCATGATCTTATTTTCATGGCCTTTATTTTGCTGGGTTACTCACTTTGTGATTTTGAAGGGGAGTTTATTTCCTTTCTATTTTGTATTTGATTGAGAATATCTTCTTGTTCTTATCATAGTATTTCTATTAGCTATTCATTATTGTTTTCTATTTTGGTTATCTATCATTGATCATCCATCTAGCTATCCGTAGAGTTAGAAACACCAAAACACAAGTTTTACCATGGAAAGCTCCTATACGACACAATTTTTTCCCTTATTTTCATGTGTGTAGGTTCATTGGAAGGAGAATGAGTAGGATAATGAGTTTGCCTTGTCAGCATCTCCTCCATCCTATTTGGGTTGTAATTCTTCATGTATCCTTTTTTATTTTGATTTGTCTTTACTTATGTAGTTTAACTATTTTTTAATATTTATACACTTACTTTTTGTATTTTAGTTATTTCTGCGCTGGTGTTTAAGGAAGTGAGGTTGAAGACTTTGACATTTGATCTTTGTAGTTTTCTTTTCTTATTTCCATAGTCAAAATATCTTTTTCTATAAGCAGTTAGTAGTTATTTAAGTTTCTTGCATTTTCTTGTCTTAGTTAACTAAACCCTTTATCATTTAGTTGTCTTGATCCCCTAGCTCACCAGAGTGCTATTTGAATTGAGGTGGTGCAAGGATTAGTTCATCCATTGAGACTTTTATCAGCCTTGAGGTTGGTTAATTTTCCCTTCTCCATAATGATAAATTCAAACACTTTTGTCTAGAAGATAAAGATAAAAGTAGCAAGGATGAAGATGATCACTACATGAAGAAAGGAAGAAAGCATCATCAAAAGAATATCCACAATCACGAGCAATATTGGAACAGTTCTAAAAAGTACAAGAAGCATTTTTTTTTGAATAATGGTAGCTCGTTAAAAGAAAGCAATGGATAAAGTTAAAGAAGTGAAGAATAAATGCCCTTCATGTAAATGAAATTAGAAAATGATAAAAATGAAGAGGAAAGAGAAGATAAGGCATGCAACGAAGAATAGGAAGTAGATCTAGAGGAAGAACTCTACTATGATTATAAATAAAATGAGAATCTCAAGAAAAGAGTTAAAAAAAGGGTATGAACTCAAGAAGTTTGTGAAGCTCGAGAAAAAATGGATAAAATGATTGAAGATTTAAAAGTTCAATTAGAAGAGGCAAAATGAATGGATGAGATTATAAGAGATCAAATTATGGAAAAGGAATCCAATTGTGAAAATCTGGAGCTTGAAATTATCTCCTTAAGAAAGGAATTGGAAAAATCTATTGATAAATTGAATCAAATTTAGAAATTTGACAAAAGTAGCAAAATATTAGATGATATCATTAATTCAAAAATATCATTATTTGTTAAGAATGACCTTGGTTTTGTTGAAGATCATAAGAAGCCAAAGGAGGCTATGAGTTTCTAAGGCTATGGATCCACCATTGAATGATAATGAAGAAAAGAAGAAAAGCTACAACAAGTCTTGCACAAATTCCACCAAAGATGATAACTAGAAAGAGGAGATCAAGAGGCATGATAATAAAATCCCTCAAAAGAACAAAACCTCAAAGTGAAAGCATAAATGAATTTAGAAGACCATTTCATGAAAGAAATCCACATATAATCAGGTGTCATCATTCCTTTAATGAGTATTGTTTTTCATGTAATCATTTCGATCAAAAAGCAAAAAAATGTAGAATTTGTGCAAGGGATAATCTTACTTTCACCAAAATGAATTATAATTCATTTTCTCCTTTAATGGATTATAAAATTAAAGGAAACTATATATGATGAAAGGTTTCAAGCTACACAGATTTCAAATGCGATTTAATAAAGATCTCATAGGTTGGAGTTCTTTCCCCAACTTTAATTTTATTATAACGATGTGGCTTGCTATTATGACATGGCTTGTCAAATTCTTGGCCATTTTTTGGCATGAGCGAAAAATTTAATCCTAAGGGTACAACTCATTATTTAAATGATTAAAAATAAAATTCCTTTACTACCATTTTTCCAAATTGGATTTGTAAAATGACATGATGAGTAAACGTGATTTTTTTTTGTATTAGAGATAGTATGCGAAAATATTTACATCAGTGCAAAATATTTATAACTTTAAGACTCACTGACTGACTTATCAAAAGAAGATTGACAAACCATATATATAAGGCCTAAACTGACCACTAACAATACAAACAATACGAAAATGAAACCATTGTTCACGATCAGTTTATATACATTGCAACATGAAAGAGATCAAGACTATTCATATCCAGAAAAAAAAGAAACATCCTCCATTACTAGCTCAAGTTGTATCCCATGATCCAATAATGTTATTACTAACATCAAATTTGTCTATTTTAAACTTCCCCAATGGGGGTCTATCTCTGGTTCAGTAGTCGTAACATCCTCCCATCGAGGCGTGTCTGTGAGTTTGGGTATTTAAATAATTATTAGTCTTTTCACATGTGAGAATTTGATTTTTGGTACTAGGAAACTCTTCACTTGCCATAAGAAGAGCTGATTTATTTTTAACAAACCATAGTCTCTCACTATTAGTGTGTCTAAAGATAACCAATTTAATCCTAAGTGTTGCAATATGTTTAGAGATCAAAGAGTCATGCAAAATATTAAGGAATAAATCATGGGTGGTACAATGAAATTCTTTGATCCTAGAAATAGTTATGAGTTGAAGAAAAATGAAGACCTCCGGAAGTTGTTAAAAAATATTGGTCTAGTTCTTTTTTGATGCCATGTAAGGGTATAATTGTACTATTATTACCAAATTCTACAATTTTTGGAGTAAGGGTAAGGTAGGTATCATAATTATAAATATTAAGGTCGCCCTTGAATGAATTGTTAAGGCAACGAGGCCCAAACATGATGGATTAAGGGTCGTCAAGAAGAGATCCAGAGATTATAAGGAGTTTATTAATAAATTGTTCTAGAAGGATGAGAGACCATCCAATTTACAAATTGGGTACAAAGATCTATCCTCTCCCCTCTTACCTTTGTTAGCTTCCATGCTATGCATTATTTTACCCTAGAGTGTAGGTATACCATTGTGCACAATTATCACTTTCCAATTTTAAGCCATATTACACACAAGGAGAAAATCATCATGCTCTTCTACCTTTTTTACTCTCTATGTTCTAACATTGACAAGGGTGTATCCCCTCCTTTGCATCGAGGCCTCATGTTTTCTATGTATAAGCATATTTTTTCTTTGTCCATGCACCATAAAAAACTTCTTATGTAGACTAAAGACTCTAGCGATCCTAGTAGCTTCATAAAAATTGAGCTCATTGAAAGAAAACCTCACACCCTAGAGTGACCAAATGTCCTAGGAAAGAAAAAAGGCAAAGTTAACAAAAACCCTATTGAGGAGACTCTTGAAATGCACCGCTAAAAACCACTCTTGAAAAATCGAATGCCTGTGAGTCTAAACAAGGTCATTCCAAAGTTAGGAAATTGGATTATATATCAAACAAAGAAAAAATTATCACCATTTATTTGGAGGACCCAACTTCGAAAAGAAAGAAAAAGAGAACAATAAGCATGGGATGGTTAAATACGATAATAGTCTTGGTGGGTATCAGTTGGCTAGACTTTTGGAGAAGGATGCCAAGGGTAAGGAGATTTCTAAGGATGAGAAAAATGTCGATCTCCAATCAGAGGAGAGATTTCTTCCTAAATCTGATAATTCTAGTGAAGACTTTGATTATTAGGAATACATTGTTCAAAAAGAGGAATGAAGATTTTTAGTGGGGACAATGTTGTTCTTGAAAATGAAGATGAAGCTGAGGAGGACTAGATTGATCAAGATAATGAAATTGTTGGGGACAAAGATGATGTCATGAAAGTACCTTTGGTGACCTATATGAGACTATTGGAGCCCCCCAGAAGGTGATTATGACCTAGTTGCCAACCTCAAAGCCCAAGTGGTGGACAAGTAGGTCAAATTGAAGCGCTTGGAAACTAGAGTTGAGGAATTTACAGATAGTAAAATATAGTTAGGTAAAATAGTGAACGCCCTTTCCATTTTTATTAAAGGGATTATGTACAGGGTTATGATGGACATGTTTTATGGCCATAGAAAAAATAGGAAGAAGCTAAAGGAAAATGCAGGGAAAATAGAGGAAGATATGGAAGACAACCAAATCCATAATTCCATACAAGGAGATTGGAAGGAGAATTTGTAGATGTTGGCTAAAAATTGGGGATTTATCTCTGGTCCCAAAATTAGGCCTTATTCTTTGGTTTCTTTTTACTTTATAGTTTTTGCTAGCTTATGTGCAATTATAGTTTATCCTTATGTTCGGTTGGACTATTGATCCTATAAAAACTTTAAGGCTTGTTTGCCTCCTTATGGTATTGTTAGTCCTAGTGAGTTGTTTATGGTTATGGACTTCTATATGAATGGTCTTCATGGTTTATATGTCTTTGATTGTGTAAGGGAAAATTTTTTGGGGGTTATTAGTGTTTAACTACTTCTGGTTATTTCTTAGTTGCTTGTTGTTTATTGGGTTGATATTTTGAACTTCTATTTTGTTCCTTGGATTAGGATCCTTTCCTTATATAATAAATAAATACTCTTTTCAAGAAACTATTATTTTTGAGACGATTCTCTATCTTGTATCATTTTTAATCTCGTTGGCTACATGCACAAAAAAACATAGATACTATTAACATGTCTTTATGAAGAAGATACATTTGATTTAAGAATTTCTTTATAAGAAGAAGTAAGGGTTCCCTTAAGCTTTTGTTACCTCTATGCAAATAGGGAATAGAAGCATTGGTAATGAAAAAGAAAAAGAAATGTACTAAAAAGAAGAAAAGACCCGTAACTTGCAATGAAAGGAGAATGCGACATCTAAACGTACAAGAAAAATCACACTTAAGTTGTGCATTTAAAACACTACACCAATCATTACATCAAACTCTCAAAAATATATTTATTTCATAGAAATATAGAATATTTATTAAATCTTTTTAAAGAGAATGAAAAATTTAAAAATAAAAAGAAAAGAAAATAAATAGTTCTAGAGTAAAAGAAAGCAAAATTAAAATAAATAATTTATTAATTGCTCAAATGTAAATATAATATACAATCTAAATAAATGGAACAATTGTGAAGTGTTTTCGATTAAATTTTAATACTATCATCATATTATTTTATTTATTTACTTAAGAATTATTATTTTATATCAAGAGGTCTTTTATAGTGACAGCAAGGGATGGAGTGTAATCACGTCAAGCATGTTAACAAAAATGCTAAAGATTGTCACGAGTTTAATAGTTGTATAATTAAATTTATATCATTTTATTTATTTAACAATTATTTTATTATATGAAGAGGTCTTTTATATGAATAGAAAGGGGTGGAGTGGACCTTAGACATGGTAACACGTTTTTTTAAAGATTGTCATGAATATAATGATTATATAATTAAATATATTTTTATAATTAACTTTAGAAATGTACTAAAACTTCAAAACTAAAGTAGTTCCAAATTAAAATAAATTGACTTTGTGTAATTTTTTCATTTGTATTCATTTAAATTAACACATCTTTTTAAATTTACTTTTTTCTCAGTTCCATTGAACCTAGAAAAAAGTAAATACATTGATATGGATTGTGGAAATCTGATAGCATCCACACAAAATAGTACGACTTAAAAAATACAAAATTTCATAATACACTATGTTTTTAAACTTTTTTTTAACATTTTTACGACATTGTAAAGACAAATTATGAAAATGAGACCAATAAAAATCTATAAAATGGAAAATAACCACATCCTCACAATAAATCTTTGACGATATTTTTATTTATTTATTAAATTGAAAATCACAAAAAAGTTCGAAGAGTACTTTTTGTTTTAAAAGTTGGAAGAGTACTTTTAGTTTTTACTCGCCTAGACGTGGAGTCCAGCTCTTGAGGAATGGAATTTGTGCGTCATTTGACGGAGATGGAATTTTCCCCCTTTTTCACAACTGAAAAACAATAAAAGGCGAAGCAGGGGTGTTGCAGATAGGCAGGAAAATTGTTGAAGAGGAGTAATGTAAGGCGGCTGTCTCCTGTTTATTCTTTTCGTTTTTGCTTTTAAAGTATTGCAAAGGACAAATTGTTAATTTTGTGGTCTGAAATTGCAGAAGAGTGTTGGGAGAATGGATAAGAAGTGCGACAAATGCAAGAAAACTTGCAACAAGTCTGTCATTGTAACAGATGGTACTCTCTTACTCTTCTTATGCCTTATTTATCTTCTTTGCTAAACAAAGAATTTGATTTGCGTTCTTTGGTTTAAAGTGGAATTCTGCTGCATTTCTTTATGTTTCTTTTTAGGGTTTTTAAAACTTTATCTTCAGATCTGCATATACTAGTGCAGAAATATGGAAGGTGAAAAAGTTTGAAGTTTGGCTTTTCTGAATTCTTTCTTTTGACTTGTTTAAATGTTAGATCTTATGTCTTAATGGTTAGATCAATCTCTGATCAGACATTCAGACATTGATGATTTTTTTTTTTGATTTTAGATATTGGGTCTAGTTTCTTTGAATTGTTTGAGAATGATATTCTTGTAAAATTGAAAAGAAAATTTGTTTGAATTTTTATTTTTAATGTTTTTCTAGTTAGTTGGAGTTTTATGAATTGAATTTTGGTTCAAGGAGTATATTCTAAGTTTTCAATTGTTTATGTGGTTATTTGAAATTACGCTCCTTTTTCAGTAGGACTGGTCTATAATGTTATTTCAGATTACTCACCTAAACAAATTAAAGCTTAGAATGCCCTGTTTGAACCTGTCCAAGATTTAAATGTTGGAATACCTGATTACATCGTAGCTCCAAAATAGAAAAAATGCAGTACATTTAATCCATTGTTTAAGTTATCCCTTTCACTCCTTAATTTACATCAAGATTTAATCTTACATTCATTTTCAGAATAAGATTTCAAAAGAAAAAAGAAAAGTAACATAATTTTTACAAATCCTTTCTATTTTTTTAATAGGATTTTATTTTTATATGTTTACTTTTAAATGTCTAAAGAAACTTTTATGATATCTGTTTTATTTATTAGTTATAGTAAGTTTCAAAATTTAAAATCTTCTTTCCTTTCTTTGTAATTTATAGTCTTCAAATATTTTGATCATTTTCAAGTATAATATCGACATTTAAGGAAGTATCTTTCATTTTCAATTTGTTTGAGTTATATTCATCAAAATTCTTCAGCTTAAGGCCCTGCCTCTTATGGATAGTTAAAATGATTTTGTAGATGAAAAATTTTTCATAAAGAAAAACAAACTAAACAAAGAATTATTTTCTTTTCCTTGTTTAAATTCAGATCATTACGAATTCTCTCTTTCTAACTTATTTGATTGCTTAGATCTTATATGTTGCTGCAAATGTATTGTAGATCTACATGAAAAGATATAATATAGATAATCTTTTCTGATATCCTTTCTCTCTAACTTGTTCAGATCTGGATATATTAGCTACTGTTTATTTTCCAAATGTCTGATCAGATTGCCACTTAGATCAAATAACTCCTATTTTTCACTTAATACCTCTTGCAAAAAGTTCCATAAAAGTTCTCTCCTGCAAGATTGTTTGATGTTTTTTTCTGGGTTATCTTTTGGTTGAAGGAAAAATTAAGAATTCCAAATGCAAGTGTGTTCGACCGCGACCTCCACCGCCATGCCGACCAAAATGCCAATCAAAATGTAGACCACAATGCCGGCCACCATCGCCCCCATCATGTCGACCGCCATCACCACCGCCATGCCGACCGAAATGTCGACCGCCATCACGTCCGCCATGCCAACCGCCATTGCCGCCACCATGCCGAATGTTACCACCGCCACCATGTCGACCACCATGCCAACAACCATGCCAATCGCCATGCTTCTCACCATGCCAACCTCCTGATGAAGTCTGGTATGTGTGGAAAGAGGAGGATCAAAATGCCTGTACCATTTGTTAGATTAAGGATCTCCATTCTACCATTTCTACTAGAGATGAATCAACTTTTCCATCCTACTGAGATCTATGAATAATTGTTCTATGTTTAGGCTTGGTATATATTCAAGTCTTTGGGTGGCTATACCCCCATAGTATATTGTGTTAAATAAACCTACCTGTTAACTGGAGGAAAGTGAGTATACTCTGTTCGCTGGCAGAGTTAAATCTCTATCATACATTTATGTGCTAAAAAGATACTGGTTTGTCATTGTATTAAGACATTTGAGAAAAATAAATAGTATTTTTGAACTTTAGTTGGCACCGACGACACTTAACTACAGAAAAATAACTTCATCTTTCGCATTATTTTACTTTGCATAATTGAAACTGATGAGCAAAGATTCCATTATGAAATGGAAAATGACAATGAACATTTCGACTACACATAAAGTATATAACAAGGAAGAAAAGGTGATTTTCTGAGTCATACAGCAATGTGCTTTATTAGGTTTATTTCAATTGGCAATAAACTACGTGTAGAAATATGATTATAGTTTTGTGTTTTTGTTTGTTCTTCTTCTAGAAAAAGTTTTTTTATGCTTTTGTAAAGAGTATGGGCCCTTCATCTCTTTATATCATTATGACAAAACAGAAAACATAGTTTTCATGAAGTGATATTAATTTTATATTATTAGTATTTGTTATAAATTAAATTAATTTTAAATGAATTTTATATTCTGTTGAAAATATTAAAAAATAATTATATGTATATAAGCTATTAAGTGTATTGGTAGATTATGTATATCTAAATCGTTTATTATTTAAATTCTTTGAGTCTACTATAATGAAAAATATTAATAAAATTATATACTGATTCATAGCATACTCTTAAGTCTAGTTCATTCTTCAATTTTGTTCTCATCTTTATTTACTTTTTTACATATTCAATCTTATCTAAGTACTGTTTGTAATTATTTTGACACATTCAATCTATCATCATTCCATTCTTTCATTCACCTACTTTAATCTTGATAGTTGCATTTTCCTACATGTCACCTACTTTAATCTTGATAGTTGCATTTTCCTACATGTGAATCCCATGATGCTTGGGTTTGAACTCGATGGACATAAGTTTGACTGTAGTATCAAAATTCCAAAATTCAAATCCTCCAATTTAAATGGTCAAATTCTCATCCTTTGACTGTGAGCTAAGGCGAGACTAATCCTCAGAGGATGAACCTCCTCAGAGGATGAACCAAACCCGACATCCCGTACCAAGGGCGAGCTGAGGCGAGATTAATCCTCAGAGGATGAACCAAACCCAACATCCCGTACCAAGGGCGAGCTGAGGCGAGACTAATCCTCAGAGGATGAACCAAACCCCCCGCAAGCCAAGTTCATTGGGCAAATCCAGGCGAGAGTTGAACTCGAGACCATGAGTCGTCCACCCACAACCTCAAACCAACTCCGCTACCCGTCAATAAATGAATAGTTATTATAGGAACATTACATATGAAGCTTAAAAAGAATTCATGACATCTAAATTACATATATGTAAGATATCTCTTTTTGATGTTTCCAATTTTGGACTATTGCATTGATGTTACAATATAAAATATTTTTCTTCTATTATATTAAATATTTAGATTACTATAATAACATTAAATACTTATCTAATATGGCGTGATTCATGATTACAGATGATGACAACTATTTTATTTGCATGGAAGAAATAATTAATTGTGATGACATGATTAATATTTTATTGATGCAATTATTTGGATTTTTTTTAAAAATTATGAATTATATTAAAAAGATGGTACTAATGACGTTTCAAGGTGATTGTAGGTATATGAAAGTGATTTTGTAGGGGATAAAAACAATGAAATTTGATATATGATATATTTGTAGGGGAATATCCATCCATAAAAAAATGAAATTTGATATATTATTGACATTTTGGTGTTTGTGATGTATGATCTTGTTGCAAGAATCATTCTAAGTTGTTTAGTATTTTATTTTTCATATTTTATATATCATTATTAGCAATGTTATAATTTCAAATTCAATTTTTCATCATTTCTATAATCATATCAATTTTATCAATTATAATAACAATAATGAATGAATATTCTAGTTATTTATATATTTTATAATCTAAATAAAGGAAACAATTTTGAAGCGTTTTCAAATGAACTTTATTATTTTCATTATATTATTTTATTTGTTTACTTAAAAATTATTTTATTACATAAGGGGTTTTGTATATAAGAAGCAAGGGGTGGAGTGTAATGAGGTAAAACATGCTAACAAAAAACATTCAAGATTATCATGAGTTTAATGATTGTATAATTAAATCTTATTTTTTATAATTGACTTTATAAATGTACTAAAACCTCAAACTAAATTAATTCCAAACTAAACTAAATTAATTTTGTGTATTTTTTCCTCTATTTTCAATTTGTACTAATTTAAATTAACAAATCTCATGTTTAAAAATTAACTAGATATGAATTAAAAAAAATATTTTAAAATATTTAAAACTACTAATTTTTTTTTGATATAATCAAATTTACATTAAGCAAAACAATGTACTTACATAATCAAATTTACATTTATGTGACACAATGTACTTATATGGACTCTCTAAAACAACTACCTTTCCTAAGGGTCCGTTTGTTTGGTGGAATTGGGATGAAATTCTAATTTTCGAATACCGGAATTTACATATTGGATGTTTGTTTCTAAAAAATGAAAATGGAATAGGTATTTGTATATTCTAATTTAAC
Source organism: Thuja plicata (assembly GCA_018584345.1). Lineage (NCBI taxonomy): Eukaryota > Viridiplantae > Streptophyta > Pinopsida > Cupressales > Cupressaceae > Thuja > Thuja plicata. Next base: position 2,824,032 of record MU223733.1, read on the forward strand.
CTCAAAACGAGCATTCCTATCTTCCACCTCAAACCTTGGAATTGGAAAACGAATTCCAATTCCACTTTGCTGTAAACCAAATTTTATAAATATTTGAAGTGCGCGATTTGAAGTTCGTTTTCAGCCGAGACTCTGCACCGTTGAAAATCATTTTTCACTTTCATTTGCATTTCTTGTCTTGGAAACTCCACTCTGATCGCCATTTCTAGGGTTTTGCTATGGATATGCAATTTTTAAAGATTTTGTTCTTGTTAAAAAAATAAAAATAATTTTTATTTTTATTTTTATTCAGGTAGTATTCCAATTCTAGATTTATGGAACCAAACGTAGAAAATGCATCTTCTCACTCATCTTCCAGGCGAATCAAACAGGTCCAGCCATATTCCAAAAACCATTTTCCAGATTTAAAACTTCTTGAAGTTTCAAATTTCAGTATTTGTAAATTCCAGCATTCTATAATTCCAGCAAACAAACGGACCCAAAAGTGTCATTGGGACCTTTGTCTATCTATGGATCACAATACATCCTTGATTGTAATTTTTTAATTTATTAATTAAATTGGAAATTGGAAATTTGAAATAGTGTTTAGAGTAGAAGGGTACTAATAGTGGTTATAGCTATCTTTACGCATCCACTTTTTGCTTGTCTTAGTATGCGACTTAACTGCTTTGTCTTTTGAGTAGAAACGACACATACTTTGGGATCTATTATGTGTGCTAGTGTCAAAAAGGGGTTATTTCGCCCTAATGCACTATAATCACCTAAAAAAGTGTCAATACCTATGCACAAATGTCACAATAGTTATTAAAAAATTACCAATACAAACCCATTAGTAGTCACTCAAAAATTCTGACTACCACAAGTACAATTCAGAAACTATTGATATATAATATATTTATTAATGAACTTTTAATTATATATTTTTATAATTTCTTTAAAATTAAGAAGTGACATGATAATTAGAATATGAACGGCAACTGATGCCCTACTGACGCTCTTCCCTTTTAGCTTTTGCTTTTACTCGTGAGAATGGAATTTGTGCGTCATTTGACGCAGCTGTTTAGAAGATAAGGTCCTAAGTTCGCCCTCATTTCACAACCGAGAAACAATAAAAGGCAAGCAGGGCTCTTGCAGATAGGCAGGAAGATTGTTCAATACCAGTCATTCTCTTGTTTAATCTTTTTGCTTTTAAAGTACAAATGATTAAATCTTGTGGTCTGAAATTGCAGAAGAGTGGTTAGGAGAATGGATAAGAAGTGCGACAAATGCAAGAAAGCTTGCAAAAAGTCTCTCATTGTAACAGATGGTACTCTCTTACTCTTCTTATGCCTTATTTATCTTTAACAATTAACTTTCTTTTACGTTCTTTTATGTAATGATACGAACACAAAGATATTTAATGAGGAATTGTGGTTCATTTCTTTAGATTGTCTGACTATTTTTCTAATCAGTCTATCATTTTAGGATTTTTTAAAATTTTATCTTCAGATCTGCATATACTAGTGCAGAAATATGGATATTTTCTTTGTTTTGATTTGTTAGATCTAGATCTCATGTCTTAATGGCTATATCGATCTCTGATCGGACATTGAAAAAAGAGAAGGAAGGTTTTTTTTTTTAAATTTAAATTTAAATTTTTTTGAGATTTTAGATATTGGGTTTCTTTTGTTTGAATTATTTGAGATTTTGTTTAAATAGTATATTTTAAGTTTTGAATTGTTTAGATGATTTATCTGAAATCATACCAGATTTTTAAGTAAGGATCACCTATAGTATTCTTTCAGATGAATCATCAAACAAATTAAAACTTAAAATAAGCTGTTTAAACTTGTCCAAGATCTAACTATTAGAAATAACTCCAAAACAAAAAAAAAATGAAGTACTTTGTTTAAGTTATCCCCTTCTCTCTTTAATTTACTTCAGATAAAATTTTATTTTCATATTAATCACTCAGAATCAGATTTCAAAAGAGAAAATGTATGTATCATGATTTTTATAAATCTTTTCTATTTTTTGATAGCACTTTGTATCATGATTTTTATAAATCTTTTCTATTTTTTGATAGCACTTTACTTTTATAGATTATTTTTCAATGTCCAAAGAAACTTTCATGGTATCTGTTTCATTTTTCAGTTACAGTAAGTTCCAAAATTTAAAATAATCTTTAAAAAAAAAATTTGTATGCTCTTTAAATATTTTGATAATTTTCATTGAAGTTTGAATTTAGTTTTAAAGTTCTGATATTTTACAATTCCTTAAAATTTTAATGAATATGAATGTCAGTTTTTATTAAATAAAAAATATATACACATGTTCATAAAAAGAAGGTAAGAGCACATAAGGTCGCCTCTTAGAGTCATACAGAAAGTGTCCTGAAAGCAAGATAACAGAAATAACAGTAAAGCCGTTAAGTGGTGAGAGCAATAAGGATATCTTTCATTCTCAATTTATTTTAATTATTTTAGTCAAGATCTTCCATATTTCTTATTTTATATCCAATTTTACTTGAACAGCTAAACAAAAAAATTGTTTTCTTTCCCTTGTTCAAATTCCAATCTTTACAAATTCCCTCTTTCTAACTTGTTTGATTATTTAGATCTTATGTATTGCTGCAAATGTATCATAGACCTATATGAAAAGATATAATATAGATAACTTTTTTTTGATACCCTTTCTCTTAACTTGTTCAGGTCTTAGATAGATTAAATACTATTAATTTTTCAAATGTGTGATCATACTGCCATTTACATCAAAGAACTTCTAATTTTCATCTTAGACCTCTTGCAAATAGTTCCATCATTTAGAAGTTCTCTCCTACAAGATTGTTTGATGTTTTTTTCCGGGTTATCTTTTGGTTGAAGGAAAAAATAAGAATCCCAAGTGTAAGTGTGCGCAACCGCGACCTCTACCACCATGCCGACCGAAATGCCAACCAAAATGTCGACCACCATGTCGACTGCCATGCCGACCGCCATCGCCACCACCATATCGAACGCCATCACCGCCACCATGTCGACTGCCATGCCGACCGCCATCGCCACCACCATATCGAACGCCATCACCGCCGCCATGTCGACTGCCATGCCGACCACCATCGCCACCACCATATCGACTGCCATCGCCATCGCCACCGCCATGTCAACCGCCATGCTTCTCACCATGCCAACCACAATTGCCACCGCCATGCTTCTCACCATGCCGACCTCCTGATGAAGTCTGGTATGTGTGGAAACGGGAGGAACCTTCATCCTACCGTTTCTACTAGAAATGAATTAAGTTTCATTCTACCGTTTCTAATAGAAATGAATTAGGTTTTGCATTGTAATGAAATCTATGAATAACAGTTCTATGTTTATGTTTGGTATGTATTTAAGTATTTGGGTGGGTATACCCCCTAAGTATATTGCGTTACATAAACCTACCTGTTAACTGGAGGAAAGGGAGTGTACTCTGTTCTCTGGCAGAGTTAATTCTCTATCATTTACATTTATGGGTTAATAAATTAATGGTTTGTCGTTGTATAAAGATATTTGAGAAAAGAAATAATATTTTTGAACTTTAGTGGGCACCGACGAAACTTATAATTGTGATGGCGGAAAAAATAACTTTGTCTTTCACATTATTTTATTTTTGCATAGTTGAAACTGATGAGCAAAGATTCCATCATTGAAATGAAAAATGACAATGATCAATACGACTACACAGGAGGGAAGTAAAGGTGGGTTGTGACTCATACCGCAATTTGCTTTATTATGTTTTTTCAATTGGCAACAAAATGTGAGTGGAAATATGATTGTTGTTGTTGTGTTTTTGTTTGTTCTTTCTTTTAGAAATAGTTATTTTATGCTCCTGAAAAGGGTATGGGCCAGTCAACTCTTTATATCATTATGAAAAAATAGAAAACATGTAGTATTATTTTTATATTTTTAATATTTGTTATAAATTAAATTAATTTTAAATATATTTTATATTTTTTAAAAATATTAAAAAATAATTATATGTATATAAGTTATAAAAGTGTATTGGTAGAATATGTATATGTACATTATTTATTATTTAATTGTAAGTCTATTATAATGAAAAATATAAATAAAATTCTATATTTGATTAGTAATGTATTCTTAAGTCTAGTTCATTCTTTTTTTTGCTAAACAAGGGGTCTAAGTCGAAGTTTTGTATTGAAATAAACAAGAAATACAACACATCAAAATGTCTACGAAAATTACCATAACCATCTCCAAAAAACCACATCAAAAATGGTCTACTCTGTCAAAATACTGTCCACCAAAGTAAAAATATCTAATCTCTATTCTTATCAGTCTAAGAATGATTATTCACAAAAGAGGAAACCATGTTGCAATTGTAAGAGTTTAATTATAAAGATAGTAAAAACCTATTCTATTAACGTCTAGTAATCAGAGCGAAATCAAACCAGGTCTGTATCTGTCAAGGAAGCAAAATGAACCGCCATCTTTGATCAACTCTGGTCTTGGTGATCCTGCCTACAGATTTTCTCTGCCTCATGCCCTTGCATCTCTATCTCCATTGCCGAAGAGGACCCTTTATCAAACTTGGATGAAGATTGACCAATTTGAACTACAAACTTTAATATGATATTCTATCCTTCCTCCTCTCTTCTTAGTTCTGCATTGCTTTGTTCTGCTTCTGGTCCTTCTTCAACCTCCTCTTCCTCTAAAGAGTCATCACTGCCTAAACCATCTAGATTCTCATAATATTTATACCTAAATACCCAATCCTCATCCTCGTTGATCGTATTGCAAATTGGTTTCTCTAAAAAATCAGTTATGCCAAGAGAAGATTCTTAGGATTCTAATACTTCTCTGCATAATACTTGTCCTTAATTCCTTAAGCTCCCACTCCCATCTAGTTAATACAAAGAACCTCCTTGTAGGGGCTCCATAATTTTTTCTTCAAATTCTTGCCCCAAAGTCTATCATCCTTCCACCGGGTCTCATTACCATCGCATAATCCATGGGGAAAGGAATTGCCAAATTTTCGTCAATGTTGATTATTGCCTCGTACGGACTGAATATATATTTCTTTACAAATAATCTAGCACAATTTATTTCTGGCACAACCTTCCATTTAATTCTGAAATTCGTAATGGAGTCGTCAAATTCAGTTTGTCTATTAGGGGATGTAAGCTTAGTTGGTGTATCTATGCTTGAATTCTTCTGCTCATCTATGAATCAAGAATGTTGTAAACCAGTCGATCGACAAAGGAAAAATGAAAACCTATATTATAAAACTTGGAGATAAAGGCTTTGATAATGATGACCTCCTTTTCACCCCGAGAATCTCCAAATGTACTTGAAGCTTGCTTTCTACGCCATCCATTTCTCATAATGGTTTATGCTTTTTAAAGGATGGGATATCCTATCAAAAAATAGTTGTAAGGATTAATGTCACTGCCAATTTTTCATTCCTCTAATCTTATTTCATTCAAAAAGTCTAGGCCACTGCCTAAAATGTGATGCCACTTTAATTATGGTAGGTAAGCATCCTCGTACCCCTATATGTTTATTTGTCATCCAAATATGATCCCCAACCAAATTTAATAGCTCTTCTACATTTGGTGCATTCATTCTAAATTCATTGTCAATCCTGGGAGACTAAATCCCATCCTAATCTTTAATCCGACAATTAAAATTCACAACTGTCGTTTCTAAAGGCTTACCACCTTCTACATATTTTATAAATTTTTGATTCTTCCAAACGAATACTTACCTTCAACTGACAAGATATGCCTTAATATTTATTGCCTCCCTTCTTTGTTTATCCCTTTTCTCTACTTTTCAAGATGAGAGATGAACAAATTTTCAAAAGCTTGCCTCCATGATAGCTTTCTATCTTCCTTTTCAAGATGAGTAACGATCAAATTTTCAAAAAAATTTCCTCACTATCTACTCACTATCCACCACCACCCCAATCTTTAATGATAGTTAAGATGATGCCTTGCTTCATTTTGATCACTCTTCAATTTCCTCATACTTTGAATTGCCTAATAGAATATGACATGTAGGAAAACCATTCTCCTTATATTCATATACATTTAGTCATTATCTCAACACTTCTTGATCAAAATAATTATGATAAAAATGTGTTAGTCTTCTATAGTTTTTTATTTATTAAGATGGCAGGGAAAGGGCCCTGAACCCAGATAACAACATCACATCATTACAAAAAGCACCAAAGAAGCAGACTTCAAGCCATTACAAATGGAAGCCGCCAAAGCCATCATAGAGAAAAATAATAAAAAACCACCTAAAAAGTTATACCACCTAACACTACACTATTCAAAGTACTATTCATGTCCATGTCACGAGCTAGCAACATTTGCCAATAAAAAAGAAACCTCTGCTATAGAGGAGCAATAACACATTGTCCTAGTTATAACTATCACTACAAAAAATAATAGCATCGAAAAGTTTAACCATAAGAGCATCAGTCTTAACAACAAACCAACTGTAGCATAACAAAAATATAAAGATAATCATTTAGAGCTAAAAATGGCCTCCCATGCCTTTGAGAGGTAGTTGAGATCCTTCTTCCAGTCATCAACATCAACTTCCTGAGGTTCCTCTTCCTCGTTCCCATGCTTGTTCGTCTCCTTGACGCTTTTCCTCAATCCGCTCTTACCCGTAGCCACCCCAAATACAACCTTCCTCATTAAACTGTTGATAAACCTGCATCAAGAATAAATAACAAAACTAAATTCCTCTTTAGAAACAACCCGAGGAGTGGAATTTTCAAGAGCATCTAGTCTTTTCTAGAGGTCCATCATCCGATTCATCATAGTATTGTCCTTTTCACTCTCCAAGTTGGGGGTCAAAGAATTATTTTTCATACAATATTCCATTCGAGAAACAAGGGAGGTATAGGGTAAGTTCACCATCTCCTCAACATTCTCTAAATTAATAGTAATCTTTGGGGTCTTGTCTTCCTTAGTATCATCAAGCTCCTCATTATCCTTTTCATTATAATAATATTCATCATTTGAACTATCCATATGTTCACTCTCCTCAGGTTCATATTCCTGATCAGTTTTAGGGACCACCTCCTCCTCTAGATTTTTATCTTTAATTTCCTTCTTGAACCTTAGCCTAGCAGATCTAGGCTCCCAAGAACTAGTATCAAATATTTTATCTCCCGAGCTTTCCAGCTTCAAACCTTCCCGAGAATCAATCTCCTCTTTCGTGTCTTCTTAATCAACATTAATATACTTACTTTTGTCTCCAAGCTTAGTCTGTCTTATCTTAGTAGGGACAAACTTCTTAGCAGACACTTTTCTCTTAACAAGAGTGGTGTCTAAGAGGGTTTCTTCAAAAGAAACACCTTGTGAGGACTTTATCTTAGTAGAAGGCTGCATAATTTTGTTAATTTTTTTATTCTTAGGTTTAGGGTTCAAGCTATCAAGGAGAGGACCACTACCAAGGAACTCAATTTTGAGAGAACATTTAAGAGCTTCCACATTTTTATTTTCTTCCTTCTGAGGATACGTAAGACACCTACTTCTAATAGGGGAGTTTCGAAACACAAATTTATGAAGAATATACACTAGACCTTGGTGCAAAGGAGGAGAATCACCCTTATTGACACTATTACTTAGAGACGAAAATAGAAAGTAGGGAAAATTAATTTTGTCACCATGCCTAATGTGATTTAGAATGGGGAAGTGATACCCATGAAAAGTAGTAAACCTACCCTCGAGTGTAAAATATTTCATCACATGTAGGAAAACTAGAGAATAAGGAGCAAGGAGGGAGGAAAACTCATATCCATTACCAGTCGACACGACCACTATTTTTTTCCCTTTTTGAAAAATTTCTTCAATCTTTTTCATACTCCCCATTGCCCCTCCTTTTAACCTTGTCACCATCGCATTCAAGTCCAGTAGCTTTGACAATAAGCTACGACGTCACACAAAAATTAACACTCCTATGGCCACATTTCCTTGATGCTAAGAATTAACAAACTTCATAGACAGGGTGTTGTTAAACCCTTTCCATGTGGCCTGAATATAACTAATAATTCTAGCACTTTTAAATTCCCCACAAAGTTCACCATTTTGTTTAAAATCTCCTTGCAATCCCTAGGTTCAACCTTCTTCAATGTTATCATCCAACAATAATAAGATGACAGTTTAACATATATCCACTTGAAAATCTTCAATAAATTTTTAGAGTAGCATCGATTCTTCAAGGTATACTATTATTATTCATCCTTTGTATTAAAAAATAGAAGATTTATTTCTTAAAAGTATTGCACTATCCATGTAATAGCACTCACAATATTTATTTTGAAGACATACTATGTGGTAGATTTCCTATAACATGAATCACCAAAATAGTTAGTAATATATTACTCAAGAAAAAAATATTCTTGGCATAGGAATAATAAGAGGGTAACTAACTATATGTTATATTCCAGTGATCATAAAGTTTTCCATATAACTCAAATTTATAGTTAATATGATTGTAGATAATCTAATGATCAATAATAAGGAGATAATAAGATATTGTCATAAACATAAGTATGAACAAGTGAACTATCCTTTCATGGCTTGCTCTTTGGATAGTGCATTAGGACAATACACACCCATTATAAGTAGGTTCTTTACACCCAATAACTTTACATTTGGATATTCAAAATTTTATGGAGGAAATCAATATACAATGCTTATTATAACTCGTGATTTGAATTTTTATCTTTTTCCTACCATATTACCCATGTGAGTATTCAAAACAAGTTTTATAGGCTATGCAATTTTATCATTTTCTAAGGTTATCTAATCATTATATTTCCTTGCAAAAAAATTATTATATGTAACACAAGAGGCCAAAATGTTATCCCACAAATAAAATACATCATTAATTTATACCACAAGTAAATATCTTAAAAATTATCAAGTATATAAGAATTTCAACCCTTCTCTTAAAAAAAGTCCCAAAATTGAAGTTTGTATTATAGAGGAAACATATTACAAACCTTTATTTAACTAAATTTAATTAATTTCGAAAGACAAGGGAATAACACACATTAAAGTGAATTATTTAGAAGAATCAAGATTTCTTCTTGTGGTCTTTAAATGTACCAAACATTGTTTGAAAATAGTCCTTGAAACTAGATGTGAAATGTCATGAGTAGACACATTTCATGATTACAAAGAGGATATTTTTTTTATCCAATACAAATATTGTTTAAGAGATTCCTATAATTTTAATATTAAATAAAACATATTAATTCACTTATATGACATATTATGCACACAAAAATGTGTTCTAGCTACATTTCACTGAATGTCCAAATTATGAGGAACATTTCTACTAAATTACTCATTAAAGTAAAATTATAGTGATTAATTTCTCAATACGAATGTAAGGATATTTGTCCCATGTCTCATCAACAAGCTATTTATGAAAAAATGACATATAAATGGAAATGAGACACTACTGTCTTGACTTAAATTCTAAATGACAATAAAAATTCAATGTGTTTGAGTTTCATAGGCATTATAGAAAATAATTGGAACCTATTTTACATTAGACGAAAGATTTAATAATTTAAAGATAATCCTTATCTCACAATTTGTATGAATGTGAAATAAATACAATTACAACTCAAATATTTATATATGTTAAAAATTTCATGTATAATTTTAATTGAATTTCAAGATGTCAAATGTCAATTTGATTATCTCAAATTCTTTACCATTCAATGTTAGCAGATATAAGAGGATCATATAATACAATTAAAAAAAAATGAATAATTTTTGAAAGAAGTATTTGCTAATGTTAGAAAAATAGTTATACCCAATTCTCAGTGTTGTAGAGGAAAATATAATCCTAGCAGAAAAAAATGGGTGTTTGCTCAAAAAAATTGGCAACCCAACCCATGAAGTCTCAGTCCTTAGAAAATTGGAAGATTTTTTCGAAGGGGTATATTGGAAGGAAGAAGTTGCTACCATAGAGAGCATACATAGAAAGAAGAGGGAGAATTAGTGAATAGGATTAGAGTCTTCCCTAATTTTTATAAGCAATAGTGATCCATTCAATAATTTTATTGGAAAAACCATTGTAATGTTCAAGTGACAATTTGAGGAAAATTGCCACAAGATAGACCTTTACAAATTTTAGTTGATGGTTAATAGTGAAGAAAAAACATAGAAATGGTCTAAAGGAAGAAAAATCTTTCTGTTTCAAAAATCCTTTCTGATTACATGATCACGAACGAGCTAATTAAAATAATCAATTTATTTTTTTATTACAAATGACTTTCTCTATATAAAAGTCTTTTACACAAATTCTTAAAAATGAGAAAACTTAGGATACAATTATTACAAACTCATGCCAATTTCAAATTTACAACACCTAATTCTAATTCTAACTCATGCAAAAACTTTAATTCTTTTCATGCGATTAAATAATTTACAGTTCAAAAAATGGTCACCCTTATTGGAATCTATGGTAAGTTGATGGCTACCCCTGTTGAATGTATTTAAGTAGGCTAAAATGGATCGAAATACTTTGGCTTAATGAATTTACATTCTTGTGCAAGTTGTATATTTGCAAGATGTCCAAGCTCTGGCGGAAGAGGGCCTGTGAGATAATCATGTGAGATGCGTAATACGGTCAATGCTTAAGCTTTCTCAAAGAACTGTGTTTCTATATTCTACTTTATTAGTGATCTCCAGTGGCATTTCCGCAATCCATGGTGAGCACTGCAGAGTGCTTATTTTGAGCTATTTCAGGCATTCCTCTTTTGTTGTATATCCATGAATTTTTTTTTGTGGTTTTTCATTAAGAATAATTGTCGAAAATTTCATGAAAATCTGTTGTGTTTTCTGTTTTTTAAAATTTGGTCAATAGTACATTTTACATAGATAATAGCCCCATTCTTAGTTAAGCACGATAAAAGTAATGAATATCGTTCAGAGAATCCTATTTGTTAAATTTAACAATAGTAATTAAGATTGTGTAATCTGTATAATTCAATTTCTATAATATTATATGTTTATAGTTATAGAATATTATTTATTGTTTATATAAAACTTTGTTATGCATTAAAAACTCAAAACCTGTTTTGGTTTTCATATAATATCAAAATTCTATTATAATATACAATAATTTAGAATTAACTATATTATGAAATATAATATGAAAAACATTGTGCGTTACCAACTTGAATAGATGTACTTTAATTTTTTTGGAATGAAATTCAATTTCAATGGAATAAGTCATGCTTAAATAATGTCATATACCTAAACAAATATTTTCTCAAATGAATCTATACTTTTACAAATCTAAATAATATTGTTCAAACATGATGATACTAGTAATTTAATAAATAAATTGAATTTCTATAGAACTGATTAGTAAAGCCTAGTTTGGGTTTGATACCAAGTTAGAAATTAAGATCTTAGGATACTAATAATTATAAACAACATATAAAATCAATAAGATAGAATTATACAATCATAAATTTACATATTAGACAAGATACATAAAACATCATTGTATTAAAATACTTACAAAATGAACTCTATCATAAATAGATTGAACCTGGGATACTTCTTCTTACTTCCATATGACCATTAATACCTTATCTACAGTGATATAATTCACTATAAAGTCACCAAATTCACGCTCTCTCAAATGAGAGAGAACCTCCTTAAATGTAAGAGAAATAGTGACAACATTAGTTACACCTTTTAAACAATCCTCATTCATAAATAATTAAGAATCTAATAGTTATTATATTATAATTATTTGAAATGACATATACTTAATAAAAGCATATAATATACAAGATTTTTATAACTTTATATTAGAACAAGATGCAAATGTTATAAGGGTGTGATCCTTAATATCATTATGTTCTAACAATTACTACTCACTTATATAATTTCCCACATTATTACTTTCATCTCCATGAGGAACCATGAACTATGATTTAAAATTATCATTTTAAATATAATTCAATACAATTTAATATGGAAAATATTTTTTCTATTATAGACTATGGAAACATCATATTTGAGAAGAAGACATGCCAATTTTTTAGAGAAATACAAATATAAACATAGAAAGGGAAAATAGATGAATAAAAGGAGAGGAATAGGAAGAGAATGGAGTGTGAAAAAGTTGAGTGGAAGTAGGTTAAAATGAAGAGGCTATATGAAGAGGGTCAACATAGAATGCATTTTTCCATTATGAGAAAGAGGTTGAAGAAGATATTGATAAGGGAAGGGAAGAAGGGATAAAAATGTCAGGAGCTTATGAAGTAGTATGGATTGAAGTTTGAATCATAAAATGGTAAAAAGTGGGATGGGTAGAGGAAAGGGAGGTAGAAAGAAATGCTAAAAGTAAAAGTAAATGCTAGAAGAAGAATTAGAAGGGATGTGTGAGGGATGGAATGATGAAGATGCAAAGGTAGTAGTAGTGGATGGTTTTATTAAAGAATGCCTTTGAGGAAGCTATTGATATGTTACAATTGAGTACTCCTAGATCAACCCCTTTGATGGAATATCTAGATAAAGTTTAGAAAATATTCAAATATGACATGTGCAAAAGTGTGGAAATGACCTACATGCAAATTTAAATGTTGTAAATTCCTCTTAAGGTTCAAATCCAAATGTTCCTTGAATGTCAATTCTTCAACTGATCACCTGAATTAATTTCATATCTGAATGTGTTTGAATACCAAGACATAACAATAAGCCATAAAAAACATGTACCAAGTTGGCTCATAGTAGCTAGTAGTTCGAAAATGGTGAGAACTTAAGAATTAAAATCCAAGGATTAAAATTTTGGGTTTAAACTTGAAGCCCTCAAGATCAACTTTAAGCATTGTAGATTTTCACGAGAGATGGAAAATGCAAAATTGGTATCAAGACCATGTGTATGAAATTCTGTGTTAATACTTTATTGAATGTGTAAATGAAAACAAATGATATAATGTTTAGGTAAAATTCTAGAAATGTATATAATAGAAAGTACACGAAAATGAAATAAAATTTGAGAATAAGCCAAACTTTTATAAGAATACACTAGTCAATATAAATTGATTTAAACTTTTCCAATCCAAACACACTTAGAACTAAATTAAAATTGACACAAATATATACTGTTGACAATTACACTTATATAACCCCTCTCTATATATAATTAGATAACTATTGATATTAATTTAAGTTATAATATAAAGTTTACAATAATTCACAAAAGCTACGTCTTTCTAATGTTGGACAAAAACATCATTTTAAATAGATAAAAAAATACAGTAGTCATATTTTATACTCACCATATAATTGGAATCTCTCTAATAAAGCAAAATGCGGTACCTGTTTAACCTAGAAAACCACCTTTCCTTGTTGTCTATATACTATTATGAGTGCATTCGTCATTTCACTGTCATTTCATTATGAACGGAATCTTGCTCGTAGGCACACTAATATTTGGTAGTCACATTGACAAACATTCGACCCTTATCAATCCTACTGTTTTTTTCCCAAAAAGTTTCACAAAAAGACATGCCAGTAATCTCTTAACCCAGTGATAGCATGCCATAAATGTACGTTAAGACACTTCTCTTTCAGAGAATAAAAAAACTCTCCCTCCCTCCCTCTCTCCCTCCCTCCCTCTCCTTAGCTAGAAGGTTGGTTTATGTAAAACAATATAATTAATTCATACACAAGAATCCTTCGAAATCTAAACATAGATCAAAATATACATATATCTATATCTTACCAAATATAATTATAGAACAGTGATTCATAGAGCTTATTTTGATGATGAAATTAATTTCATCTGTAGTAGAAATGGCAGAATTGGCAGAATGAAGATCCTTGGTCTAAGAAATGGTACACCAACTTTGATTCTCCTCAGTCCACACATACACAACTTCATCAGGAGGAGCCATAGAAGGATGGTACCTAAGCCCTGGTATATCTGATTTGCCTGAACATGCAGAACATCCATAACATTGTGGAGGTGCAAATGATGGGACATGCACCATGCAATGGGGATACCTAGGACAACATATAAACTCCTGATGGACCTCTACTATACGTGGAGGAGGTGATGGTGTTGGTGGTGCTGGTGCCGGTGCCGGTTCCGGTGCTGGTTCGGGTTTTGGTTCCGGTTCTGATTCTGGTTCGGGTTTGGGTTCAGGTTTTGGTTCCGGTTCCAGTTTAGATTTAGGTTCAGGTTCTGGTTTGGATTCTGGTTCAGGTTTGGGTTCTGGTTCAGATTTCGACGACGGCGGCGGCGGCGGCGGCGGCGGCGGGAGCAGATGAGCACACTTGAATTTCTTTCTTATCTGATTAACAATGCACACTGGGTCTGCATCTCCAACCACAGTTAAGGTCTTCTCCCTCATATTGATAGAAATCATATCTATTCCTGGAATCAAACCATAAGAAAAAAAAAACATCAAACAATCTTACAAGAGAGAAGTTGTAGATGATGTAACCTTTTGCAAGAGGAATAAGATGAAAGAGGAGTCACTTGATTTAAGTGACAATCTGATCAGGAATTTGGAAAATAGACTGTAGGATCTAAGACCCCCCAAAAGTTGGAGAGAGTAAATAAACTAGGATTCTAAGCATATCTTTTCCATTGCTTGTCATACGTATGTAGAAACGCATAAGATCTAAAAGTAAGCAATCAAGTTAGAAATAAATAATTGCAAAGAGTGGAATTCGAATAAGGAGGAAAGTATCAATTTTCATTAAAAAGACGATAAAGTGTATCAGAAAGAATCTCTAAAAGGTGTGGTTCTTTCGAAAAAACAGAGGAGGTTGGCAATATAAAGATATGAGGATTTAGGTCAGTAACCCAAACAAAAACTTTGCAATAGTGGAGAATGTAAGTGGGTTAAAACTAAGAAAAACATTAAATTCCATTCCTAGCTCAATCTCCTTGTGTGGGTATGACTTAATCAAAGAACATACACCAACTTCCTATATTTACATCTTCTTACTATCTAGCATATTTTGAGTTGAAACAAGATTGTACCATCTATTCCTGCGACAGAATGCAAGGCCACTTTCTTGCATTTGTAGCATTCCATGTTTACCCTCATAACAGTTGTCTGCAATGTCAGAGCACACAATAAGTACACCATGAGATTAAAAAGTTGTCCTTGAAAAAACAAAAGATTAGAAGAGACAAGAACCTTACATTAGACATCTTGGATAATCTTCCTGCAAGCCTGACTACCTGCAAAGAGCCCTGCCCGGTCTTTTATAATTATTAATCTTGAGATGGAAAAATAGTGCAAATATAAGACCTCCATCCCCCATCTATCCATTAAATATCTCCGTCAGATGTGAGAAATTCCAATCACCAAAAGCTAGGGTGCACAGCTTTTGTACTAAATACAATACTAATAAAGCAACGAATTGAAAATTCAGACACCAGAAGAGAAATATAGAATAAGTGGAACACGTAATTTCCGAAATAGGATTACACCAGTATGTTATGGGTTGGAATGGACCGTAAGTGGACCATAACCATCGTACCATATGAATTATGGGCACTGTAAGTTTTGGAATTATCTGCTCACAAGATTCTACAAAATCTCACCAAAGCTTAATCTCCAAAAAAATAACTTAAGGAGGTGTAATCTAGTTATATCTCCTTACAACCTAACATATTTGATGCTGAAACAAGACTAATTTGATATAAGAACAAAATAGTTAAAACATAAATAACTCTACTCTAGTCTTTTGCATTTGTGGCAGTCCATGTCCACCTTTACAACAGTCGTCTGCAATAGTTTAAAAACAAGAAGATTATAAAAGACAAAAGGTTATCTTGGGCAATCTTCCTGCAAATCTGTCTACGTGCTAAAAGCGTTTCTAGGCCTGCTATTATTACTCAGTTGGAAAAAGTGCAATTTTTAAGACCGACCTCCAATGTTTATCCTGTAAATATGACTCACTATGGACCAAAAACAAAGTGTACGATCCGACAGCATCCATCCAGAATAAGGGTATATCCTGAATAAATGGATGCACTGAATGTCAGTCCTAGTCATTGGACAGTCTTAAATTGTAATGATTACTTATCATTTTATTGGCAATTTTTTTTGTTTAATTGAAAAATCATATACTAGCACTTGCATCCAAAAGAGGTGCAAGGGATACCTCCATAGGTGTTTGATTTGACAGCATAAATGAAACTTTACATAGAAAAAGGAAGTGTATAAAAGTGAGAGTCTATAAATATGTTCATTGTAGAAGGAAGTCATGTATATGTAATAGCATTCATTTTGGATGAATTAAATTTAGAGTAGCGTTGTATTGTGTTTTTTGTAGGTACTAAAAAAAATAGCATTGAAATGTGTGGAAATACAAAAGAAAATGTTGTATTTGTAACTAAAAAATATTCGTTGATTCCTCTTCCTGATCAGCAAGTGTGAACTTGTAGAAGAGAAAATGCTATAATTGATAAGAGAAAAATTTGCATGAATTGAAGAAAGGGAATAATTTTAAGTGTAGTACTAAAAAAGAGGGTGTGAAATTAACTTCACATATATGAACTTATTGCAAGATCAATTGTAGGTGAGCTTCTCTTTTCTTTCTAATAATCTTGTATGGATTATTTTTCATTATGGAATAGTGATCCAAAGAGACGGTAGACTCTGTATGAAGGCCTTTTAAGGATTTGACTCTAGAAACTGTTGTAAAGGTAAGGCCTTTTCTTTCAGTTTTACCTATATCAATTATGACTTTATCTAGTGTTAGGCCTTGTGATTTGTGTATAGTGATAGCCCATGTCATGGTTAGCAAGATTTGTGTATGATTGCATCAGGTTATTAATGGTGATCCAATTATTTCCTATAATAAAAGAAATTGTTAACCCACTTTTGCTTATAGTGTAATTGAATGAAAAGAACTGTGGTTTTGCAAATATTTCTCATGTACATTAGGCATGTTGTGAAAAATTCAAAAGAAAATATTGAACATTCCAAAAGAGAGGCACTCATGAATTGGCCAAAACCTACATGCATATGTAAAATTAGGGTTTTTTTTGGAGTAGCCCATTACTTCCAAAAGTGCTTGGCATTATATGTTAACGATATTTATGGTAGATAATAGAATGTCACATTGCGTAAAGAAAATGAAAACAAGAGAAACAAATATACTCTGACTAAAATGGAAGAATTATTGATGCATTGACATGTGATTGTTATCATGCACCTATAAATCATGGTGGTGTGAATGTACTAGATTAGAAACTCATTATTTCAAGCAATATGTAGAATGAAGTTGGTAATAAAAATAATAGAGTGAAAGGTTGTCTACAAAAGATTGTATTAAAATTTGCATAGAGTAAATGTAGGCAAGCATCTTTGCTTTTCCTAATAATTATGTGTAGATTATTTAAAAAGCACAAAATAAATAAACAATAATAGTATAGAGGAATATATTAAAAATAATGTTCTACAATTAATTGTGAATGAAAATAATGTAATTACTCTTTTTTGTATTACCATCCATTACAAGCAAAAATGTTGTTTACAATAAGCTAAACATTGTTATTTCAATTCATCAAATATTATTTACTATAAACTAAACATTGTTATTTCAATTCTTCAAATGTTATTTACTATAAACTAAACACTGTTAATTCAATTCATGCCAAATGTTGCGTAACAATAAATGAAGAAATTTGGCAGTCCCATAAAAAATGGAAACACCTAAAAGTATACCAGATGATTCATGACTGAACAAAAACTTTAAGAATCTTAACAACATTAAGAATATAAATTCTTCGGAAATACCAATGAAATACCTAAACAAAAAACTTTAAGAATCTTAACAACATTAAGAACGTAAATTCTTTGGGAAGACCAATGAAATGCCATATGCATTTGGGATTGACCATTGCATTTCCATCTTAAAAGTAGTCTCTTGTGATTTCTCTACCAAATTGACCTCTTTATAATTGAACAATGTATTTGTAACACATGCAACATTGGTTAGAAAGTTTTCACTAATTTTTATTCTATAGGTTTGAGAAGCTTGTTTTTCTCATAGATGACACTAGTTGGAAATAAATTAATTATCCTCCAACCACCACTGTCGACACCATAAACATAGTAAAATTAGAAACTTCCAGAACCATCCAACCTGCCATAGTTCAATCCAGAATGTTCTCACCCTTTCTAGACAGTATGGAAAATATATCTCATCGTCTATGTATATTGAAAGACCCAGCTTTGCTAATTACTCTCTTCCAACAGAGTCCAACTCTGTAGAGCTGTAAGGGGTTGTGTAATATTTTAGTCTGATAAATATAATTTGCACTTTGTCCATCTTTCTGCTCTCTCTCTATTCTTTTCTCAATATGGTATCAGAGTTGTAAGGTTTAGGATCGTTGGAAGACAATGTTTATATAGGAGTGTTAAAGAGCCACTCAAATAGAGTTTAATAGTGTCCTCGGATTTACAGTCATGTTCTTTGTGGATTTGTCTCTAGCTGTTGTGTTTATGGCATGTGTAGATGTCTACAAATTTTTAGCAGAGAAAATTTCAGTTGTCTCAGAGCAAGAGGAGATTAGTTATGGAAAGTGTTTAATCAAAAAAAGAAAGGAAATTGTTCTCCAATCAACGAGGTACTTGCAACCAAAGGAGGACTTGGTGACCATTATTGGTTGTAATTTTTTATTTCTCTTGGGTATATATGTACTAGCTGATGCATATATATAGGCTTGGTCTGTGAACAAAAGGTGTGTTTCTAGAGTCTTAGATATTAGTTGCAGAGAATAGCATTGGTTATTCGAGGTGCAAAAATTTTGAGGTGATATGGTATGCTTAAGATTGCTGTTGTAGCACAATGAGGTCTGTCTGAGATATGTGTTCTTGTTTTGGATTGATTGTTTGGGTTGGAGGTATAAAAAAGGGAAAGTCTTTTTTAAAATGTGCCTAGTTGAAGAATGTTGTTGAAATACCCCCGAAATTTTGATGTTTTCATTTTGTTAAGTGATTGATGGTATTTGGGGGGTTCTTGAAAAAAGGCCAATCCAAATAGTGTGTAATCACGAATTCAAACAGTCTATTATACCTAAGTTATTGTAAGGGGTGCATTATCAGTTGTACCTGACACCCCAAGAATTTTTGGTTACTTATTGATGAACCATGTATCTGAAAAGGAGTCCTATAGAACTAGCGAGTACAGCGGCTTGGTACCCATGTATCTTGGTAGATAGATTTCTTTTCATATGGACTCAATAATCACTTTTCATGCAAGTGCAAATTGAGAAAATCTCAGATTGATGATGGTTTCCCCATAATGATAATTTATGGTCATTAGAACCAGTGAATGCTTGGTTTGTGGTAATCCTTAAACCATTTATTGTAAGGTTCATGGTCATCCTTAAACCACTTTCTAATTTCTTATATGACGTTTGTGGTGAGCTAAAACCACTTGAGTGCAAAGTTTGTGGTGACTGAAAAAGTACTTCAAACTTGCATATTGGTTAGGGGTAATCCGTGAAAACCCACAGTGATTGGGGAAACAATGTGAAGAATTGGATAAGTATTTGTAAATGGGTACCTAACAAGGATATAAGCCAGGACCCATCATTTCTAGATTATGAGGGGATATCTCAAATAGTTTGATAATTAATTTATGGGGGGATGTTGGAAATAAATTAATTATCCTCCAACCACCACTGTCGGCACCATCAGCACAGTAAAATTAGAAACTTCCAGGACCATCCAACCTGCCACAGTTCAATCCAGAATGTTCTCACCCTTTCTAGACAGTATGGAAAATATATCTCCTCTTCTATATATATTGAAAGACCGAGCTTTTCTAATTACTCTCTTCCAGTAGAGTCCAGCTCTGTAGAGCTGTAAGGGGCTGTGTAATATTTTAGTCTGATGAATATAATTTGTAGTTTGTCCATCTTTCTGCTCTCTCTCTTTTCTTTTCTCAATACATTACATACTCTGCAAGCACTAGTAAAGTAAATCCAAGTCACAGGAGGAAAATGAGGTGGAACCTAAATGAAGAGGACTCCACGACACACAAATTTCTGTCATTGTCTCTGGATGAAATCTTCCAGCCTACTTTGCTCTTTTGTTTCCATATCCATGTTGCCTTCAACATTGCCTATAGATTATTCATGATCTCTTTACTGTCTTAATTTTAGGACAAAAAATATAAATTTAGTTATTGTCATACTCTAAGTCTCAACTTTTAAGTTTTCAATGCGTGAAAGATTAAATTTCAGGAGTTACGTGAATTATAATAGATGTTCTTGACAGTTTGGACCTACTTTTTAGCTCAGCATGCTCTATGGAATTGGATTGAGTAAGGTTTAAAATGAATTCAATTGGCTGGGAGCTTCATTTCAGATCAGATTTAGATTTTTTATTTTTGAAAAAAAATGAATTTATTTTGCAAAGTCAGCTTCTTTAGCCAGTGCCATTGCGAATGGTTAATATTTTGTGAAAGAAATTATTTGTAGGTTTAAGGAGATTGAACTATGAATTGGTTGGGTTGCATAGGCTAGCAAAGTAATTGCATAGCAAAGAAAAGTGTTGTATTTATTTAACAGTAGATTGAATTAAAATCTACATGGACCGTGTTGGAATTGTGTCTTCCTTTAGGGCCCGTTTGGGTACTGGAATACCATATCCTGGATATGGCCAATTCAGGAAGATGCTGCATATTCAGGAAGATGCTTATCCTCAAAATAAAATTTGGGATATGGTCTGACCCGTTTGGTTCACCCGGGAGATGAATGAGAAGATGCATAAGGAATTTTAATTCTTTATTTTTTAATTTCTTTGAATATGGTGTGTATATATGTGTGTATATATACACACATGCACACATGTGTATATATACATACATACATATGTGTGTATATACACATGTATATATACATGTGTGTATATATACACACATATGTATATATGTATACATGTGTGTATATACACACATACACACATGTATGTGTATACACACACATACACACACATTTGTGTACATATATACACATACACACATACACACATGTGTTTATACACACATACATGTGTGTGTGTATATACACATACAAGTGTGTATCCATGTATACACATATACACACATGTATATATTATGCATGTGTATTTGGGTACCTGATAAGAGAGACACAACACATCAATAAGTCATTGCATTAGTGTAAAAAGGTTAGATCAACATAAAAAATCTACTAATATCGACCTATTGCCTTCTAACTAGGAAGAGTGTGATTAGTAACATGATAGCCCTTAGATTATGCTACAATCGGTGACATATACGACCTAGCATGAAGGATTTTAGTTTAAAAACAAGCTAAAAAGATGAGAAAGCATGTATCCTAGCTTTAAGAATGGATTTGAGAACAATGCGAAAGCATGAAATAAGAAGTGAAATGTGATTCTAAGATTAATCTAACAACATAACAATGCATTTACAATCTAAGGTGAAGGCTTATTTTCTCTCAAAAATGGCTTCTATTTATAGAAGAATGAGAGAGAGAGAGGGGGGACAAGGTGAATTAATGAGTTAAGGGACTCATTAATGGAGGTGTAAGAACCATTAATGCCCAAG
>MU223733.1:2846820-2857164 GCA_018584345.1 Thuja plicata
ATTTAAACAATTTAATTGCTTTTTAATAATTAGGGGACTATAGCCATTTTAATTAAATTAAATAGGCTAGGGGAATGGGTTAATTTGCAAGTGGGTATTTGATTTAGGGATTTATTTAATTCCTTTAAATACTATAGCCATGTTTGAATTTTGATTTGATTTAATTGGTTTGAATTGATTTGAATCATATGGCTATAATAGTTAATATAATTCAGTGATAAAAATCACCTAGGACATTAAATTGATTCGAAGAATTATGCCAAGCAGTAACAAGGTTGTTTGGACATAATCGAGGGTATAATCACACTTAGGGAAAATAGGGTCCATAGTTGGAACAGACCAAATTCAGGTGGTTACATTTGCCCCTCTTTGAATTGATGTGCGAGCAGCGTATTGATTCAAAGAAAATTTTTGATTTTAACTTCGGAAAGATTGAGAATCTCGTTCTTGGTTGTCGAATGAAATTTTGATGAGATCAGTCTCGCACTTGATCGAACCAAACTGATAGAATTGATTTTGAACTTGGTTATCGTCCAAAAATCAATAAAAGATTTTAAAGATACCAATTCTGAACTTGGTTGTCGTCCAAAAATTGATAATACTGATTCTGAACTTGGTTGTTGTCCAAAAACTAGTATGAAGCTGCCAGGAGCTCAATAAAAATCTTTTAAAATGAGGAAACATAAGATATCCAACTCATAAGAACCAAAGCTTTCTATCCAATAATTCTGACTTTAGTCAAGGAAACTGTTATGCCCCTAGTTTGTTTGATAACGAAGTCATTTTGATGTTGTTTTGAGAAAAATAATAATTGATGATAGTGTTATTATGCCCCCTCAGGAATGAAATCAAAGGAAAAGAATAAATCCCTTAGTTTTGAAAGAACATATCACTTTGCAGAGAGCGGTTAGGGCAGGAAATAAGGGAATAGAAGAAGGTGTGTTTAAAAATAAACACACGATTTACCAAGTTAATTATGTGAAAATGTGAGTGATAAGATTGATAAAATGATGTTAGACCAAGATGTATGATAAAATATGTAGTATTTACTGATGTTTGGAACCAATGAAGCAAATCTGTAATTTTCAAAATTGTCACAAAAATGACACTGTACTGCTGAAAACATCTTAGGCACCTTCGATTTAGTTCTTGATCGATTAGAAAGAGAACATAAATGAATTTTTAGTTGTCCAGGAGGAGTTTTGGAACTCCTAAATGTCTCAAAAGACCCATATAAGCCTCCAAAATTACCATTTCACTATTCATTTTCACTTTCCTCCATAGAAATTCAAAGAGCTCTGCAGAGAATATGGTAGTCCCTGTGAGGAAGCACCATTTTGAGATGAGCCGTTGACATCAGCGTCCAGCTGACTACCCACCGCTGGTAAGTGCTTGATAAACTACCCTGTGAATTTTGCAAATTTCAATTTCATGCAATTTTGTGAGTTTTAGAGATAGTTGAATTTAGGATCACATCCGGGATTTCGGATCACATCCTGCAAATCCCGCGTTGCATCCGGTTTTTAATGCTTTGGTCTTGTTTTGAGTGAAAATCCATTAGTGGATCACATCCCGTTTGCTTAGGATCATATCCAGCGTTTAGGATCACATCCCGTATTTTGGGGATCACATCTGGTAGAAAACCTAGAATTTTAATGTTTTTGATTTGTTTGCGTCCTGCGAACTTGAAATGACTTAGGTGATTAGGAATCTGCCCCTGTAATGTAGATAGGATACTGATGTATAGCCATTTTTTTGCAAAATAGGCCCAGTTCAAGGTAGTCACTTTTCGCGGCACTTACCCTGCGTGCGTCCTTGCATTGTCGGGATGTTTATTAGATGACAAGCAGACGACTGTGGTCTGATGTGGATTATGGTCCTTGATAGGTTTACCTGAGATCAGGGTAAACCGTGGGTTGTTGAATGCTTTGGTCGAGAGATGGCATTCAGAGCACAACACTTTCCACCTACTGACAGGAGAGATTACTGTGACCCTAGAGGATGTCTCGAGGATACTTCGTGTACCTATGATCGGTCATGAGGTACGATTTAAGTCAACAGTAGCCGTTACGATTAGTGCTGCACAGAGATATTTTCAGGATGATACTATAGACTGGAGATATTTATCATGGGACTACATGGTTGATCATTATGATCAATTATCTATTTATCTAGCAGGTCTGGTAGGCGGCATCCTCATGCTAGATAGGGGCCAACACAGATTTATGGTCGGCTAGGTAGATATGATCGAGCAGATGGTGACCCACTGTCGACGATTTGCTTGGGGGAGTTGTATCTTTGCTCATATGTACAGAGAGCTCCATGAGATTGTATACCATTATTCCCACAGTATGACTGTGGGTATACTTATTTTTTAGATCTTGGCCTGGGAAAACATCCCTGTTACACGGCCGATTGTAGATAGGCAGAGGGCACCTGAGCAACCCTATGTATATATGTATGCAGGACTTCTACAGCAGCCGCATCTGGGAAAGATTGAGTATTGGTGTCGATTATTTGATGACATGACAGAGGTCATTTGGTGACCATATCTAGATTGTGAGGTATGGACTTTAGATGCCCGATAGGTGCCATTCTTGTGTCAAAGAAGATATCTTATTGGGAGGACCAGGTACGTCATAGATCGGTTCCTCATCACCAGAGTATTGAGGCAGTATGGTCGGCGGTAGGGTGAGACAGAGGATGTTTTAGTATATGCCCGCACCAGAGATGAGACACCTTTATGGGGGGTGCAGTTGACATATGAGACTGCACATCAGGAGATCCGAGACATAGTAGCAGTAGATTGGGATCTCCATCCCGATGTAGAGGACGTAGGTGTATTTGATGGTTATGCTGTTGAGAGGCTCCAGTACCCATTTCCTTGATTTACTATTCTAGAGGAGGTCATCCCACGCATAGAGGAGCCTCTTGATTGTGATCCTGATGACCGACTTGTCAGGGGTAGAGGAGGTAGAGACAAGGCTCCTGGGAGACATGGGGGCTGTGATGGTGGGAGAGATGGTGGCAGAGATGGCAGGCATCCTCCTTTGGATGATGGACACGATGGTGATGATAGGGGCGGTGATGGAGAGGCAATGGATCCAGTGTAGCCAGTGACAGTGGGCAGGGGAGACGGTAGAGATTTAGATTTGTGGCCCCCCGGAGAGATACTGGCCCATTGCTGACAGCAGAGCAGCAGTGACAGAGGGGGCAGGGAGCCTAGGAGCAGGATCCAGGTAGAGATGGAGACCCATTGTCTAGATGTGAGAAGGAGAGGGAGCAGCTCCGAGCCCAGATCATGACTTTGGAGGCCAGAGTGACTACTGCCGATGCTCTATTGGCAGACAGGGATTTACAGTTGGAGAGACTGAGAGCAGAGAGGGATGCACAGGCTCGGACAACAGTCCATTAGGGACAGAGGGCCACATACTATTACACCCTGTATCACATAGTAGTTCTAGAAGGTCAGAGAGCACCCTCATTCTCTCGAGTAGCTTAGCACTCAGAGGGGGCCATGCCTCCTCTAGCAGCACCTTTTGCACCACCACCTCCTCCTCCTCCTGACCAGGGAGAGGGGGAGGGACAAAGATGATATTGTTGTACCATTTTGTATGACATGTACATTTTTGAGATCATATTTGTATATCTGGATCCTACTGAGATCCCTTCTTTTGTATATCTCAAACCTTCTGAGATCCATTTTTGTAGATGATATTCATATATGTATATCTGATTCATTTTGGCACACTGATACATTGATACTCTTTATGATCACTGATATACTGATACTCTTTATGTATACAGATACACTTATACTCTTTATGCTCATTGATATACTAATACTCTTTATGTATACTGATACACTGATACTTTTAATGCTCACTGTCCCATATGTGATCTGTACCATGTTACGATGATATATATTTCATGCAGTTTCTTGATTCTGACATGTCTCATGAGTTCTTTTTGCTTCCATAGATGTGGTAAATATATCTTTTGCACATGTGATGATATCTTGGTCTCTTGATGAGTTAGCTTGTAGATGATAACATTATTTTATAATTGGATGTGATGAGTTATTACTGATATAAATGAGACTTATGTGAAAATGCAAATGTATGCTTCTTTTTTATTTTACAGTTTATGCAAAATAGATGTATGGATGCACTTTAGGATGAAAAAGTAAAAATTCAATACATGGATGCTTTATTTTTGTATTTTTCCTGTTTCTAATGAATGCAAAATGTATGTTATGGATGTGCAACGATATTTGATATCAGTAACATAGATGATGTAATTAACTTGATGTTTTAGAAGAAGATAGAAACCATTTTTGAGTTTAAAATTCCTTATGTTATTATTTCTGTTAATAAATGCATCATGCAATCTCTAAATGTAGCTATATGCAGACTCTTAGGACTTGTCACTGATTATAAAATATTGCAACATTTTTATCATCATTGGGCACTTTTTGGAACAAACCACCTGATAGTACAACCATCACTAATACCCACTGATATTATGATAATATGAATACTATGTTTTATTGAAATGACAGAAATAGACTTAGGCATCAAGGCATAGAAGCCAGGATAACAAAATAGTCACCTTCCTTTTAATATACCAGATTTTGATTAAGGCAAGATATTGAACCCGCAATGACCTTGAAAATTCATATCCTTGGGTACATTATGATTCGTATACCTTAGTGAGAATCTGGATAAGAAAACAGACAAGGAAATTGTTTCAAACTTATCGTAGTTTACATAACGAAGATCGAGATATATGCGGCTATCCACCCATAGTGGCAGCTCTTACCATAAACATCCAAGTTAGGTGAAAGTTATAGGATTATTTGGAACAATCACCATATGCAAAAAATCAAGAAAACATTATGCCCCCAATCCTTGCGACTCTTTGTCTTTGCGCAGACGTCATTGAGCAACTAAGAGGACATAATAAATCATCAATTGTGAATCAAGCTAATAAAATTTATAATTACTTAGATGGCCCTAGTTGAAAACATCATCAGGACATAAAAGAATCACATTCAAACCAATAGCAAACTATGTGTTTAAGTAGTACTTGTTCATTCATATGTCAAACACAACAAAGATTCATCAATCAAAAAATTGTAATACAAGTAATATGGTGTTCCATGTCTATGTATTGATAGGATAATTCATTCATGTTTGCAATCCAATATAGCCTTGTAGGACCCCCATTAATGTAAATGTCGTGTCTGATGTTTTGAAAAGACACCCTTGTTTTGGAAATTGACATTGTTTTGCATGTATCAAGAGACATTGTGTCCATGAGGCAAACCGTCCTAGAGAAACCTAGCAACCACAACTGACTATGCCAACAAAGATACCCCCAGTATAGAATGACTTATTCCTAAGATGTAAAGATAGACAAATCCCAAGCGAGGATAAGATAATCATTTAGGAAGATTAAGTCAACGTACGAGCATAGGCAAAATTATGAAGGCCTAGTATCAGTAGTGTATTGATAGATGGAGCGCAGAACACAATTGGCACCTAATTGCCAGGTTTTCACCACTTGACAAGATCTTTTCATTCTTTTTGCTACCAAGACGCCTGTTTTACCAGGTGTTCATCAAGGCACTTTTCTCTTTTTCAAAATTTTTGCTATTTTTGCTTTTTTGAATGTTTTTGTAGTATCAAGGCACCTGTTTACCAGGTTTTCACCAAGGATACCCCTTTTGAAGGACCTTTTCTACTTTTTTTGGATTTCTTCAAGATCAATTTTCTGAATGTTTTTGGTATTTTGCAAGAACTATTTGTTGTACAGGCTCTGCTAGCCAAACATTTAAGCATAGAACCGCTTCAAATGTAGAGTGTTGATGGGATCTGGAAGAATGTCTCCCTCAGGTGTAGCTAATTGATCAGCTGTAGTCCCAAAAGTAGCTGTGATAACATAAGGTCCCAGCCAGTTAGGTTAAAATTTTCCTTTCTACTCCCTGTTAGGCTGGTTCCTAGGATTCTCCTTGAGGATGAGATCTCCTACTTCAAACTTGTGTGGCTTTACCTTTTTGTTGTAACCATTGGACATACATGCTTGATACACTTTGAGATGATTGAACACTTGCCGTCTGCGCTCATCTAGTAGGTTGAGATAATTCACCCTATCTATGCTGTACTGCTCGTCAGTAACAATCTTTATAAAGATATCCGCAAAGATGGTATTTCAACATCAATAGGTAGGACTGCCTCAGTGCCATAGACTAGAGCCAATGGCATGGCTCTAGTAGGTGTTAGGATGCTTAATCTGTAGGCCCATAGTGCCGGATTCAGTTGTAGGTGCCAGTCTCTGCCAGACTTTCTTACAGTTCTATGTAAAATCTTAAGAATATTCTTGTTTGATGCCTCAGCCTGTCCGTTACCTTGAGGGTAATAGATTGAGGAGCAATGTTGAGTAATATGGAACTGTTCACAAAGGTCATCAATGCCTTGATTTCTAAATTGGCCCCCATTGTCTGTTACAATTGAAGAGGGTATCCCATATCTACAAATAATGTAGTTCAGAATGAACATAGCCACCTGTTTGCCAGTGGCTTTGATTAGCGGCATGACTTTGACCCACTTCATAAAATACTCAGTGGCCGTAATGATAAACTTGTGTCCATTTGAGGAGTTGGGATATATTTTTCCAACCAAGTCAAAGGCCCATTGCTGAAATGGCCAATGTGTTATGAAAGGTATAAGTTCTCAAGTAGGAGCATGGATAAGGTTTCCATGTGTCTGGCATTTAAGACATGCTTTTGAAAATTGAATAGCATCTTTCTCCATGGTAGGCCAATAATAGCCTACTCTGAGGAATTTCTTAGCTAATTAAAAGTCGTTCGAGTGTGATCCACATACACCTTCGTGGACATATTTTAATGCTAGATCAGACTCTTTGAGTTCTAAACACCGAAGAAGTGTACCGTCGAGACTGCGTCGATATAGGTTGTTAGTTATGAGGACGTAATGCGGTGCTATCATAATCAGGGATCTTTTCTCATTTCAGGATAGATTGGTGGGAATGGTTTGGTCGAAAAGGTAAGCAATGATACTGGCATACCGAGATTGATTTGGGGTATTCAAGGTACATATTATTTGGTATTCAGGGTTAGGAAAGGTAGGATAGGACATTTATTACACAAGAAGTCATAGCGGAATTGATGCTCCTCCAGTTGTAACATGGATGCCAAGGTAGCCATAGCATCTGCAACCTTGTTCTCGGATCTTGGTATCTGTTGGAAGGTGACAAAGACAAAGTACTTCTTTAGATCATCAACTAGTTGCTTGTAGGGCATCAAATTTTCATCTTTTGTTTGATGCTCACCATTGACTTGATTGATAATTAGTTGGGAGTCACCATACACGTGTAACTCAATGATCTTCCATTCCATAGCTAACTTGAGGCCATTGACCAATGCTTCATATTATGAGATATTGTTGGTGCATGGAAACATCAATTTGTAAGATTTGGGAATCTTGTATCCTTGTGGAGTTATGAAGAGGACCCCTACTCCAGATCCTTGTTGAGTGAATGAATCATCAAAGTACCTCTTCCATGGATGTTCAGTGAGATGCATGATTGTTTCATGAGGGAATTCAATTAGTAACAGTTCATCATCCTGGAGTGGTGAATCAGCCAATTGATTTGCAAGTACCTGTCCCTTGATAGCTCTCCGTTCCACATACTCAATGTCAAACTCACTGAGAATTAGGACCCATTTTGCCAAACGTCCTGTTAATGTTGTTCTGCTCAAAAGATACTTTAGAGGATCAATCTTAGCAATGAGATTCACTGTATGAGAAAGCATGTAGTGTCTCAATTTTTGTGATGCGAAGACAGATGACATATAATTGATTAAATGGTTGACTATATTAAGTTGAAGATGATGCAAGACATTAAATCAGTTAATGGTTTGTATTATCATTAATGTCAACTTGATATCATTTGTATGGTCATATACATAATGCCAAAGACTTTAGAGAATCAATAGAATAAAGGTTATGCTTTCAAAAATGCATAAAATTCTAGTATTCACTAAGTGACAGACTACACCGGCGGAGTGCACACCATTGGTAAAGACAGAGATAAAATTCACAGTGATGCTCGACGAGTACAAGACAGTATTGCCCAACAAAGTAGAATCAAAGGATGCCCGACGAGATTAACACAGTGTTTCCCGACGAGCAAGATCCAATGATACCTGACAGATGGAGATCCTGAAGCTAACTGAAGTGACATCGATGGAACTGGCAATTGTCGCTGGCGACGAACTGCAGATTTGACCGAGAGAATAGAGAGATCAGAAAATGACAAAATAACTAGCTGGCAGAGCTAATGGATAGACTTAACTAGTTGTTTTATTTGTTTTATTCAAACCCAGTTAAGTAAAGTGAATTGTACAGTTGGCAAGAAGATAACTACAAGATAAATCAGGAGTTAAATCCATAAATCAAATTGGCTAGATTATTATTCACGCCAAGAATCAAGAATCAAGAATCAAGAACCTAGAATTAAGGAAATCATGTCTATTTAAGAGACAAGCATAATTAATTCTCATGGTGTGGTGGTCGAGAAGAAATCAGATACATGGGGGAGTGAACTGATAGAAGATGCTGAAGAGAAACTGATGAAGGATTAACTTCATGCAGTCCTGATCAATCAAGTTGAGGGAGAGCTAAAGAACTCTACAGACACCGACGGAAAGAGAAGCACAACATCACAGAGCAGAAAGAGTTGAGTACAAAGGAATCATATTGATACATTGATCAGAAAGATATTGTAAGTAAATAGATCTAAAAATCTACAATTAAGTTGCATTAGAAACATGTCATTTTGTTTCAGTTTAACCATTGAAGCATTAAGTCTCCTAACAGAGTGGGACTTAACAGTCTTTTGTAATTGAGGTATATCCTAAAAGATTACCAGAAGGTTGAATCATGGTAGTAGCACCGATCTTACCTAAAGCCTATTGACAGTCTAAGAAGGAGGCTGATTCAAGGATGGTAGTGAGATTTGCATAAAGCCTATTGATAGTCATGAGACTGATTCAAGGATGGTAGCGTAGATGCCAGATACTTAGTGACAACCTATGTATTAAAAATCATCTAACAAGGTCACACTTAACAGTGTGTTTGTAACCTTTAACAGGGTTGGCTCTTAATAGGGCTCACTTCAAAAGAGTGAAAATTTGGGGTATCGGTCCTAGTGATTTTTCCCTTAACAGGGTTTCCATGTTAAAATCCTTGTTTTATATGTGTATGATTTATTACTTTACTATTTTACATTCTGCATATGCATTTATGGATTGACAGGTATGCTCTGCATATTTACTTAGTATCGATAAATATAGTTTACTACTTATCGGTTATCAAGGAGAATAAGGATAGACAAGGTAAATCGACAGACGGTTATTTGTGTCAAATATTTCAATGGCATACATCTTGTTGGGACTTAATAATTTGAGAAGTATTGATTAGTGGATTAAATTGGATATATTGTTGAGGCCACTGATTCACCCCCCCCTCTCAGTTATTACTAACAATTGGTATCAGAGCTTGTGTGCTTAGAAGGAAGGTTTCAAAACCTAAGTTAAAGATCACAAGATGAACAAACGAGATGTGCCCAAGTTGAACAAGGACAAATTTGCTTCATGGAAAAGCAGGATAAAGCTTCACTTATCAGGTATTGGCAATGATATTAATCAATACTTAGAAACTGAATATGTGTTGCCTACAGGACCATTGACTGTGGATCAATTAAGAGTAAAGCATGAACATAACTGCATGGTTATAGAACTTTCGGCCTCACTCTCTGATGCTGAATTTGAGGATTTTAAAGATTGCAAAAATACAAAAACAATGTGGGACAAGTTGAAACTTGTACATGGAGGTGATGCAAATGTTCTGAGAGCCAAGGCAGAAAGCCTTAGAGGAAAGTTTGATGATCTCAGAATGAAAGAAGGTGAAAACATCACACAGTACAACACAAGAATAAAGGAAGTAGTCAATGCTATATGAGGTGTTGGAGGTACACTTGAAGAGGAGACAGTGGTAATTAAAATCCTAAGAACCCTATTTCCTATATATGCTATTAGAGTCTCTGCTATTCAAGAAATGAGAGCAGTAGAAAATAATACAGTCACTCTTGATAGCCTGATTGATAGATTGATTTCATTTGAGATGAACAATTTTGATAATAGTGTCTTACCAAGCTTAGAGTTTGCATTCAAGTCTTCTGTGAGAATAAGCAAAACTAGTCAGAGACATTCATCTAGAAGAGATAGTGAAAGTGAAAGTGAAGAAGAAGATCTAGATG
>MU223733.1:2860888-2882640 GCA_018584345.1 Thuja plicata
TAAAAATTATATAAAAATTAACATTTTAAAAACATACAGTAAAAGAAGCTTCAATTTAGCATTTATGCAAATGATTTGAGTAAAAGAAGCAGAAATTTATTCTAAGTGTTTGGAGTTACGATTATAATTTGACAATCAATTGATCCAATGATCAATTTCAAGCATCTGGAGAATGATATTTATATTATTCATCAAATTCATGGCACAAATGATAACCTTAGTTGACTACTTTTATTCAGAGAAAGAGCTTCAGGCCATGAATGACCTAAAGACTGGGTGCTAGCATTACCTAGAGTGTAGACTATGTAAAATAATTGAGTTACTTGTTTTCAGATTTTGCTAATTCATTCTCTTAATATGCTTTAAGAATAGATTCTCTCTTTTCTTCATTCACCTTTTCTTAAAAGGGTATCTACAGTTACAACCACCACCAAAAACACATAAATTTCAACTTATTCAACATTGTGCACTACATAAATGTATGCATTACTGCACTGCAATTACAACTTTAAATAACCCTAGGTTGACTCATGTATTGTAGACAAATCATGTAAAAGGAGCTAGTTTTGACACACATTAATGTTATTTTTGTTCCTTGAAATCAAAAAATAGAATTTGATGCCTAAAAATGATGTGCAGTAACAATTCAACACCCAACCTTTGATTTATTGAATTGAATCTCTACAAAAAATTATGAATCAAAAGTGGTATGCACAAATGGATTAATGAGAATGAAAATTATTCCTATGAATAATGCCCAAAAAGGATACATAGTAACACACTTGATGCAACTTCTTTATGGTGGAATCTATGGCTTATTGACTTGAATCTTCTCCATCGTATAACTTTTTCCCTGGACTACAAACAACCCAGTTCCTATTTCTTCCTGAAAAAGCAATGCACATCAGTTCCACCAAAGAGGTATAACTGAATACGATGCAAAAGAGTTGATAAATGATGCCATTCAAAACTTTGGACCTGCTAGGCTACAACTATAAAGACTAAGAATGATACCATAAGGGAAAAAAAACCTAGATTGCAGTGGAAATGCTTAGACTATTCAAAACCATTCATTGATTTATCTCAAAAGTACAAACATAAATATATAGGTCTTCATTATCCCAAACAAACCGATACCCACCCACCATTAAAGAAAGTTTCAAGATATTAAATAAAAACTGAAGATGGATTTTGATAAAAGATTTTAAAGGAGTTTCTACTTACAAACATAAACCACCCAGTAACAGGATGTAATTAAAAACCCATTTTTCTTGCTGCGCATCCATGATTAACAAAATGGAGGCTACTCATAGAATATTATTACTGGTTGCTTCTGCATTACAAAAATAGAGAGCCTTGAAACAAGTAGCAACACATCCTATAAAGATAGTCTATTTAGAATTTGGAGGAAGAAATTTAAATTTTTTTTTATAAATTTTTTATTAGTTTTATTAGCAAACTACTGTATCCTAGAGCGTAGGTGAAAATAAATGATAGAAAGAAGGGACGAGTGAAGGGAATTACAAAATCCAAATCTAGAATACTTTGGAAGATGTGGTTTACACTCCAACTAATACTCCACAAGATGTGGTTTACACTCCAAGAGTGTGTTAGCTTCCTGGAAATCTTTAAGTGTGGAGTATGGTGTTGGTGATATTCAATAATGATGAAATCTACCATAGCTTTTTAAAGTTGTACAAAAGATTCAATATTAAATACAAACTCTTAGTGACTGAAATTAGGAAAAATCATGGCAAATACCAACTCTCGGTGACTGAAACCAGAAACAACTGTGCAGTTTAAACAAATTTATCAATCATCTGTATAAATTGCTGAACGATAATCAGGTACAACTAAGAAATCTGGACTTGCTTCCCGCTGCCAAAAGAGTGTGACTGAATTGATTTTATGAGGGTTAGGTAAAGCCTCCCAGCTGAATTGATGTCACTATAAACCATGATTGGCAAACCATTTTCTGGCAGCTATTTTTTAGCATTAAACCCCAGTCCTATTTTATCTCTGGTATTATGGAACTCCATGGGTATGGGTTCAATGATCCCTCATCCGGTGTCATTTGGAGGATTCTTTCCTTTGTATCCCATTTGTGTGAGGAAATCATATCCTTTTCCATATTGTTCAGGGGATATCTTCACATGCTTGACCTCAGTCTCCACCGGTTCCCCTTTGTAAAGCCAGTCCAGGACTGCTTGTTCTTCTGAGTTATCTAAAGAAGATGTGGATGCCTTTATCATGCCAGTTGCCTTGTGTACTTCTGGCTCTGTGAATGCTAGAGGTGTGAATGTTGATGAAGGTTTTCCATAGGATCTTGGTGACACCGGAAGGTCTGTCGGTGAGAGAGTCAGGTCCAGCTTGTACTCTCCCATACCTATTTCTTCAAGTTTCAAGGTCTTGCTAAAACTCTTCATAACCATGTCCTTGGCAGTTTCAAGAGCAACTGCATCCATAGCCTCCTTGTTGTGTGGGATCATGCTACCTGCTTTGATATTGTTGTAAGTGTAGTTGGAATTTGCAGGAATTGTCACTTCCACCCTATTATGTGGGAATTTTATGCATTGGTGATAAGTGGATGGTACAACTTGCATTTCATGAATCCATGGTCTCCCTAGTAAGATATTGTAGGCCAATGGTAGATCCATAACTTGACATATGACATTCCTCTCAATAGGTCTGACTCTGATAGGTAGAGCAATAAGACCTCTGAAGGATATTTCTTCCTCATCATAAGCCTTGATGGTTATCTTGTTTCTAGTGTCAATTGTTTGTTCTAAGAGACCTAGTCTCCTGACGAGATCCCGTGTACAGATATTCAATCCTGCACCTCCATCTATCAATACGCATCTAACACAGGATTTATGAATAAGGAATTCGATATGGAGGGGTTGATTGTGTGGATGGGTCAATGACTTGTCATCCTCTTCAGAAAAGGAGAGGTAGTGTGGCACTGAGATGTGATTGACCATCGCTTGAAATTTGTCTATATCGATATCCTTTGGAACATTAGCAGCGTGTAGATCTTGTTCGAGGATTTCCCTATGCACTGTGGATATCTTGAGCAACTCAAAGATGGAAATTTTGGTAGAGGTTCATTGCAATTGGTCTACCAAGTCATATTTTGCTCCGGGGATAGTGACCATGTGTTTTGTTGCTGGTTTAGGAATAGTTACAATAGGAACCTTGGATGTTGACGTTGATGTCGGTTTTGGAGGTCCTTTGATTGTAACTTGTGCTTGGCTCCGTGTTACAACATTTGAGTGGGATGAGGCACCTTTTATCATGATCACATTGATGGATTCAGCTTTAATGATAAGCATATTAATCACATTGTCACTTTTGGAATAGGTGTAGTTTACCTCATTACCCTTCCCTTTAGATGTTTCTCCTTGATTGTAATTAGGAAAGGGTTTGTTGAATGCTATATGATCCTCATTGGTAGTATGTCCGTCTACTTTGATCTTACCTCCTACGATGAGGTCTTGGATGACATGTTTAAGTTTGAGACAATTATTAGTCTTGTGGCCCTTGTTTTTGTGGAAGACACAATAGGAGTTATCATCCCACCACCTGGGTTTGACCATTGGCTCCCATGATTTAGAATCGGGAATTGTAAGAACTTTGTTATCCACCAATGCTTTCAAAATGGTCTCAAGAGTCTCCCCCAAAGGAGTGAATGTTCTTTGGGGTTTTGAAGTCCATGTTCGTTCCTTGTTATCATTGTTCACTTTGGGGACGGGAGGTGGGACCTTAGCATCTTTTCTTGCTTGCATGCCATTGGTTAAATTGAATGCCTCAGGTTTAGGATTAATGTTAGAGGCATCAACTACTTCATCATTAAAAAAATTCTTGTTTTGCTTCCACCATTTAGGCTTGGAGTTGGAGTTGTTGCCATTGTTTTCACTTTGAAGGGTGAACTCCCCTCTTTTGACCATGACTTCCTCAATACAAAGGGCATTTTTAATCATTCTATCGAAGCTAGGAGAGTCTTGCATTTGTAGAGCATAGCTCAATTCAGGCACTAGATTATTAACAAAGATTTCCATCTTCTCCATTTCGGGAATGACCCTTGAATATTTCACAAAAATCTTCCTCCATATTTGTAGGAAGTGTGTGAATGATTCTCTAGTTCGTTGTTTGATGTTACATAGGTCCATCATTGTTATGTCATGTTGGATGTTGTAGGAGTAATGCTGAACCGTTGCATCAACTCCTCAAATGTCTTGACCTTAGGGTTTAATTTTGAGAACCACTCCATGGAATTACCTCCTAGACTTCCTAGAAACAGTCGCATGAGGTATGTAGGTTCGTGCATGTACTCAATGCTTAGAGCACATAATTCCCTTACATGGTCGTGTGGATCAGTTTCTCTAATGTACTTGTCATACTTTGGCCTTGCCACGTTGGGAGGAAATGGGACCATAGTGATACTCTTGTCAAAAGGAAATGGACAAATGGCGTCCAAAGGGTATTTTGCTTTAGGTTTCTCCTTCTCTTGTTTGAGGTTCGTGAGCTCTGTTTGCATTAGATTGAACTTTTTGGTGAGAATAGATATCGGGTTTGGTACCTCTTTTTCTTTGAGATTTTCTACATTATAATCCTTGGGTAACTTGACACTTGTGGATGCTAGATGGAGGAAGTATTTTTCTTTATCGTCACCAATTATTCGTTCCAATAGCTTGTGGATCTGTTTACTTTGTTTGAGTTTTTCATATTCGTCTTGAGGGATATCCTCTTCACTGTCTGATCCAAATGGATTATGTTCAAAATTGGGTCTTTCTTCCTCTTCTGTGCCTTTGGATTGTGCATGTTTGCCATCATTATAACCCTCAAAAGCCTTACTCCATTCATTAGTGTTGCTATCCATTTGAGGGGAATCTAGGTCAAGAAGGGAACTGCGAGAAGCTTCTCCTTGGAAGTGTGGTTTTTTAGGAGGCACTTTAGATCCTTTAGTTGTGTACTGGTTGCGTCTTGTGTTAACCATGAAGTTTGTTTCTCAACTTTGTTAACGTTTCCCAATAGTGCAAGTAAAAATTTCAGATCGTTCAAGTGGGCGTGTCTAGGTAAAAGTAACTATTTGTTGTTGGTGTATGTAAATGATTCCAGTGTCAGAGGGTTAGAATGCCTTGATAGTGAGCTGGGAACCAAGTTGTTGATAGAAAATGGGTAGACCACACGTATTGAAGTGATTGTGAAAGACTGACTAAGCATGCAAGGTAGATATTTTGAAAGCGTTTTGAAATACAACAGGGAGACTAGAAGAGACAACATGAACCAACTAAAGAGAAAAAAGGGTATCCTAATCAACTGAGACTTCCTAAGAAAAACTCCTATAAATGCCCACTGTCCTGAATGCGAGCTCCCAGATGCGAGCCTATGATGGTACCAGATGCGATCCTAGAATCTAGATGCAACTTCTTATTGACCAAATGCGATCCTAAATACCAAATGAAATCCTAAACACTAAATATGACATGGGAAATACAGGATGCGATCTTATGGTGTCTTTGTCAGTTTCGGTCAGTTCTGAAAAGTTCATTTTCGAAGTGCATGAAGTTGCTTGTTTCTAGATTTCATTAGGAAGTGTCGTAAGGTGTGAAAAACACTTGTACTCTAGGGTTTGAAATTTTTTGATTATTTTGAGGATTTTATCTATTTAATGATCTTTTGAACATGTCAAACAGTTTTGCATTGTTAATGGGTGAAATAAACACTCATATTTTCCTATTCTCTAGGTGGAGGATGAAAATCTTTGCTCATTGCATCAAGTACACACTCAAATGCTAATCAGAATATAGCCATCACCAAGCATGTAATGGCTCCAGTCATGATGCTGTATTAGCCAAATCCAAACGTAAGTGAGTGGACAATATTATGAGTGTCTTGGGGCAATTACTTTTTGCCTTGCACAAAGATTATCACCCTTTTGGGGGTGAATTGGGAATTCTTTCAGTTGAAGTTGTATATTATTGGGCAATCCATTCAAAATTGTCCCCCATAGAATTAGACAAGGCAAAATTCAGGCATATAGCCCTATGAGTACCCGAATATATGTAGTTTTGCAAGCAAGATTCAAGTGGCTCCGCTCTACATATACCCAGATATGTTCGAGGAATGATGTCATAATTCCAAGAACAAAACCAGTTCTGTCTTCCGAGGCTTTAGCCTATGAGGAAGCAACTATTTATAGTGAGTTGGAAGGGTCGATGTAAGACCTGTCCTCACTTGGGTCATTCCTGAGAGATTTTTTACTCAATCGGCAGGCCCTCTACTGTTAAATATATGTAACCAGGAATGGCGAGCTTTGGCTGTCTAGATTTCTGATTCTTTTGAAGAAGAAGAGCATACTCTCCTAATCTAAGCTATTTTCTCCCAAAACACTTAAAGCAAAGTTCATTCCTTCAAGCTATGTTGAGCTCGATTTAGTTGTTTCTATTTTAAAGAAAACAGGATGCTTGAAAAGGAAAGTTTGCCTTGTTCAATTAACCACAATATTTAATGATTTATTTTGTTCAATTTCTGGTTCCAAAAGAAAATGATATGATTGAACTTGTTCTTTGAACCACAATATTTAGTGCTTTGTGTTGTTCATTTACTATTTCCAAATTTAGACGATGTGTTTGCTTTGTTCATTTACCCCCAATTTCATCACAAATGATAAGACAACGTTCGACTATATGATTTTTCTCAAGAGGAAAAGAGCATATTATTTGGTAGTTTTAGCAAGTGGAGAAATGGTCTTAAGTTTGGAAAGCAAGTAAATAGAAGTCAAGATGGGGATTTGGCAACCTGCAAAATTGAGTTAGTATTTGTTTAGTTCAACTTTGATGAAAACCTCCAAAAACAACCTGCAAACACTTGTTAAGCTGCAAAACATCAAAAACACAACTTGTTGAAATGTTAAGGTTAGGCAAATGAGATGCACAAACTTTTCAACCAGATGCGAGCCTAAAAGTTTACTGAATGTGATGAAGTATATGGTATGCAAGCTTCTTTATTAGATACGATCCCATGATTACTAAATGTGATCCTAAACTGAAAATGACCTGAGAAACCCCAGATGCGAGCCTAATTTTCCACGGTGTGATGGTGTATCCTGGATGCAATCCTGAAAGGTTAAAAATGGTCATGTGTTGGAATTATGAGCATGGAAATTAGCAAAAAAGTGTTAGAAAATGAGGTCAAGTTGGAAATCTCGCCCCACAGTGGGCACCAAAAATGTGCGTGTGTATTTGGGTACCTGATAAGAGAGACACAACACATCAATAAGTCATTGTATTAGTGTAAAAAGGTTAGATAAACATACAAAACCCACTAATATCGACCTATTGCCTTCTAACTAGGAAGAGTGTGATTAGTAACATGATAGCCCTCAGATTATGCTACAATTAGTGACATATACGACCTAGCATGAAGGATTTTAGTTTAAAAACAAGCTAAAAAGATGAGAAAGCATGTATCCTAGCTTTAAGAATGGAAATGAGAACAATGCAAAAGCATAAAATAAGAAGTGAAATGTGATTCTAAGATTAATCTAACAGCATAACAATGCATTTACAATCTAAGGTGAAGGCTTATTTTCTCTCAAAAATGGCTTCTATTTATAAAAGAATGAGAGAGAGAGGGGGGACAAGGTGAATTAATGAGTTAAGGGACTCATTAATGGAGGTGTAAGAACCATTAATGCCCAAGGCATTAATAAGGCATGGAAGAGACATAGGCTTAAGGCATCTCCATTAATAAGGTATTAATGAAAGCCTTAAAGAAGCAAGGGAGGGTGTAAGAGGATGGCTTGAGAAGGTGGACCTTAAGGAAGTCAAGTTTGAGAAAGTGGACTTTCTCAAGTGGGTTGAGTTGCTAAGCATTCCTTAATAGAATGTGACAACATTAGGAGGTGGGTTAGGGCTAGAATTAGGATTAGGATTAGATTAGCAAGGGTGAATGGGTTGAGAAGGGTTAGAACCCAGGGTAGAAGTAGTTGAGATAGGTTAGGTTGGGGTTTGATGGAATATTAATTAAATGAATTAAACTTATTTAATTCATTTAAACATATAGGAATTAATTATTTAAACAATTTAATTACTTTTTAATAATTAGGGGACTATAGCCATTTTAATTAAATTAAATAGGCTAGGGGAATGGGTTAATTTGCAAGTGGGTATTTGATTTAGGGATTTATTTAATTCCTTTAAATACTATAGCCATTTTTGAATTTTGATTTGATTTAATTGGTTTGAATTGATTTGAATCATATGGCTATAATAGTTAATATAATTCAGTGATAAAAATCACCTAGGACATTAAATTGATTCGAAGAATTATGACAAGCACTAACAGGGTCGTTTGGACATAATCGAGGGTATAATCACACTTAGGGAAAATAGGGTCCATAGTTGGAACAGACCAAATTCAGGTGGTTACATATATATACAAACATACACACATGTGTGTATACACATATACACACATTTATGTATATATACATATATATGCACATGTGTGTATACACACACATACATGTCTATATATATACACATATATACACACCATACATATACACACACAAGTGTGTATCCATGTATACACATATACACACATGTATATATACACATAAACACACATTTGTGTATATATAAACACATATACACACATGTATATATACACACATACACACACACTATACATGTGTGTGTATATATAGACATATACATACATGTGTATATACACATATA
Organism: Thuja plicata; assembly: GCA_018584345.1. Lineage (NCBI taxonomy): Eukaryota > Viridiplantae > Streptophyta > Pinopsida > Cupressales > Cupressaceae > Thuja > Thuja plicata. The sequence goes on from MU223733.1 coordinate 2,869,633, forward strand.
TACACACACCATACATGTGTGTATATATACACACATACATGTATGTATATATACACACATCTATGTACATATATGTATGTATATATACACACATATGTGTATATACACACATACATGTATGTATATACACACATGTGTATATATACACCCATGTATACACACACACACACACATATATATCCTTATAGCAATATAATATACACCTTTATAGTCACGGATCCCACGAAACATCAAATTTGCTTTTCTAAAAATTGGAATTGGAATTCAAAATTCCAATTCCACCTATTTAGGTGGAAGATGATATTCCCATTTTGGGGGCAAATGAGAATTTCGGAATTCCAATTCCATTTTTTTCCAAGGACCCAAACATGGAATTTGGCATTATCTAGAATTAGATAATGCCAATTCCTGTCATATTCGGGGAAACAAATGGGCCCTTATATCACACGTGGTTCTGGAAGTCGTCTATGGAATTTAATGATTGCATTTTTTCTTCTAAATTTCATTTAGTATTATAAGCATTGGCAAAGGTGGGGTGAAAACTGTAGGTTGATTTGAATGGTAAGAGGAGATTTTAAAGCACAAGGATTCTGCATTTCGGTCTAGATATGTGACTTGAGGGTGACATTAGCCATGATGCACAATTTCATTTCTTGTACAATGTGCACTACAAAAATAGAGCGCCTCTCTAACGTTATTCTAATCCTAGGTCACTGAAGAGTAAATGAACATGCCCAATATTGAGGAAGGAGAAAGTGCAGTAGCATGAAGCAATACATATCCAAAGAACCAATCAAAAGCTAAAACCAAACCAACTGCAATAAGTGTGGAAGAAGAGGCCAAATTTATTGTATATGTTTTAATTTTTTTCTTAAGTCTCTTTTTTAAGGTATTATCTACACTTGCTTTGTAAAAATGTTAATGTATCAAGGTTATTCATTTCATATATACACTTGCAAACTTGTTCTGTGTAGATACCTAGTTTTGATAATACAACATCCATATGTTCTACCATTTTACATCACAAACTCTATCTTCCAATCAGTAGTAACTCCACCTCTAAGTCCAAAGGAAAGGAAACTAGATGAAGGCCACTTCTAAGCCCAAAGGAAAGGAAACTAGATGAAGGCCACTTCTAAGCCCAAAGGAAAGGAAACCATACAAAGCCATTAAATACCTTACAAATATCTACAACATCAACATGTTATACCATTCACATTCATCTGAATTGCCCATACTAAGTATCTTCAAATCAACAGTGATCAACAAAATAATGTGAGCATGAGATGACATATATTAGTGTTTCACCAAGTTTCAAGGGTGTGGGGATGAGCATTTAGGGACAACAAAAAGTATATAATTTTTTTGGGGTGGTGATGGACCTAGATGTTAAAAATTATATAAAAATTAACATTTTAAAAACATACAGTAAAAGAAGCTTCAATTTAGCATTTATGCAAATGATTTGAGTAAAAGAAGCAGAAATTTATTCTAAGTGTTTGGAGTTACGATTATAATTTGACAATCAATTGATCCAATGATCAATTTCAAGCATCTGGAGAATGATATTTATATTATTCATCAAATTCATGGCACAAATGATAACCTTAGTTGACTACTTTTATTCAGAGAAAGAGCTTCAGGCCATGAATGACCTAAAGACTGGGTGCTAGCATTACCTAGAGTGTAGACTATGTAAAATAATTGAGTTACTTGTTTTCAGATTTTGCTAATTCATTCTCTTAATATGCTTTAAGAATAGATTCTCTCTTTTCTTCATTCACCTTTTCTTAAAAGGGTATCTACAGTTACAACCACCACCAAAAACACATAAATTTCAACTTATTCAACATTGTGCACTACATAAATGTATGCATTACTGCACTGCAATTACAACTTTAAATAACCCTAGGTTGACTCATGTATTGTAGACAAATCATGTAAAAGGAGCTAGTTTTGACACACATTAATGTTATTTTTGTTCCTTGAAATCAAAAAATAGAATTTGATGCCTAAAAATGATGTGCAGTAACAATTCAACACCCAACCTTTGATTTATTGAATTGAATCTCTACAAAAAATTATGAATCAAAAGTGGTATGCACAAATGGATTAATGAGAATGAAAATTATTCCTATGAATAATGCCCAAAAAGGATACATAGTAACACACTTGATGCAACTTCTTTATGGTGGAATCTATGGCTTATTGACTTGAATCTTCTCCATCGTATAACTTTTTCCCTGGACTACAAACAACCCAGTTCCTATTTCTTCCTGAAAAAGCAATGCACATCAGTTCCACCAAAGAGGTATAACTGAATACGATGCAAAAGAGTTGATAAATGATGCCATTCAAAACTTTGGACCTGCTAGGCTACAACTATAAAGACTAAGAATGATACCATAAGGGAAAAAAAACCTAGATTGCAGTGGAAATGCTTAGACTATTCAAAACCATTCATTGATTTATCTCAAAAGTACAAACATAAATATATAGGTCTTCATTATCCCAAACAAACCGATACCCACCCACCATTAAAGAAAGTTTCAAGATATTAAATAAAAACTGAAGATGGATTTTGATAAAAGATTTTAAAGGAGTTTCTACTTACAAACATAAACCACCCAGTAACAGGATGTAATTAAAAACCCATTTTTCTTGCTGCGCATCCATGATTAACAAAATGGAGGCTACTCATAGAATATTATTACTGGTTGCTTCTGCATTACAAAAATAGAGAGCCTTGAAACAAGTAGCAACACATCCTATAAAGATAGTCTATTTAGAATTTGGAGGAAGAAATTTAAATTTTTTTTTATAAATTTTTTATTAGTTTTATTAGCAAACTACTGTATCCTAGAGCGTAGGTGAAAATAAATGATAGAAAGAAGGGACGAGTGAAGGGAATTACAAAATCCAAATCTAGAATACTTTGGAAGATGTGGTTTACACTCCAACTAATACTCCACAAGATGTGGTTTACACTCCAAGAGTGTGTTAGCTTCCTGGAAATCTTTAAGTGTGGAGTATGGTGTTGGTGATATTCAATAATGATGAAATCTACCATAGCTTTTTAAAGTTGTACAAAAGATTCAATATTAAATACAAACTCTTAGTGACTGAAATTAGGAAAAATCATGGCAAATACCAACTCTCGGTGACTGAAACCAGAAACAACTGTGCAGTTTAAACAAATTTATCAATCATCTGTATAAATTGCTGAACGATAATCAGGTACAACTAAGAAATCTAGACTTGCTTCCCGCTGCCAAAAGAGTGTGACTGAATTGATTTTATGAGGGTTAGGTAAAGCTTCCTAGCTGAATTGATGTCACTATAAACCATGATTGGCAAACCATTTTCTGGTAGCTATTTTCTGGTGTGAGACAACTTCCGATTGCAAGCAATCTCAAAAGGGAAGCCTATCGGCTAATTAATAGAAGAAAGAATGTACAATATAAATATAAAATATAGATGGCTATCAAGATAACATCTTAAAAGAAACAATTTAAGTTTGATTACTTTTATAATGAGAACTATTATAACATAAAATATTTGAGTCAAATAATACAATTGTAATTGTTGTTTACAACAAAAATAGATTGATTAACTTTTTACAGATGGTACACAAACGAAGTAGACTTTTTCATGTAACTTATCCTTAAGCATGAATACAATATGTGGCTTAATATAGTTGATATATGATTTATTAATGAATTTAGTATAAATTTTTTAATTTTTCATTGGTTGTGTAATAACTTTTATTTATATGGCAAGATATATGATATTTGTAGTGTGATTAAATAAATAAATAAATAAATAAATTAATAAATAAATAAATATATATATATATATATATATATATATATATATATATATATATATATGATAATTAAATCAATGTTATCAATTAATACAAAATTGAGATTAGTAAGAGTGGGGATTTAATAACTATTACAAATATTTTTAAAACAAAATGTGCAATTTGAATACTTAGTTTTAGATTTTATGATGTACTAATATTATTGAGTTTATGTACAATTGGTTTCCCTCTATCATTAAATTTTATGCCTTTAATAAGTTGATTATCTTTGTATTAGAACTAATAGAAAAATCTTAGAGACTTTATCCCACTTGTAATGAATTTTATCTTTACTTTCAAGGATTTAAAAAGTTTCTTCGCCTTGATCTTTGTTGCCAAATGTGCTTGTAATTTGATCAATCGCTTAGGCCATGTTCTCTTCTAGGTTAGATCATTATATGGAATAGCCTTGTGACTTGCACACAATATTCTTCAACATGAATATTCTTCAACATGAAGATAACCCTTATGTAGATGAGATGAATTTCATTCTTATTGAAAGTAAAGTGTTCTCTAAATATTTTCTTCTTGAAGTCCAAATGAATTAGTCGCACACTAAATATCTTTAAAAACCAAAACATGCCAACATAACACACAAAGGTTTACCATGTTAACTCATAGAAAAATCCAACAAACAAAAAAAATCAAGACATCCAAAAAAGGGTGTTAGGTGATTTTTATACAAGAAAAAGATATAAAAAATCAAAATATTCAACTCACAATGCTCTCCCTCCCATAACATGTATTTTTAGTTCTTTGACTTCCTCCTCTCTAATGAATTCTCCAAAAGGAATGTAATCTGCATCATCTTCCTTCTCTACCTCCCCAATAACCTCCACAATTCATACAATATTTTTCGTAGTATTAGTGGAGACTATAAGAGTTAGTATATAATTCTCTATATAATGTAAGATTTAGCTAAAGATTATAACAATTCAAGACACAGGAAGTTTTATAAAAGCACTAGAGAGATCAAATATGAGAGAAATTCTTTCAAATGATGCAAATATATAATGATGAACTAGATTGAAATTAAAATGGAAACCCCTTTAGTATATAGACCAAGGTGAGGTCTATGATTGAATTTAAGATTTTATCATGTTTCTTAATCTTGTGACTTGAGACATAAAGCGATAACTATCTTATGTGTACCTTAAGTAAAATTATATAGCTAGAGTGAATAAGACCTAGATGATGAACAAGCTAGGTAAAACACCCTTTTTATATCAACACTTCCCTTGGGTAAAAATTAAGGGAAATACACAAGTGGTGATGATGCAAAGATGTAATTATGGGTCTCAAGTACTAGGCCATGTGAATTGACCATGTTCAAATATAATTTCTCACAAACATAGAAAATGAGAAACCCTAGTGGGACAAAAAAACCATGGGAGAAAAAATGCCATCCATAAGAGAGAAGAATAAAGACTACATAAACCTGTACAAAGTAGATTTTCCTACAATGATGGTAGATGTCCAACATTGAATGATGAGATTTTTGAAATCTCCAATTTCTTCTCAAGTGCCCTCATGTCGGTCGATGTTGAAATATATCACTATGAACTAAAGTGTTCTTGTCTACACTGAGGATGATGAAAATACAAAATATAGCTGAGAGGATTATGAAATCAACTAGACCAAAGAAAAATATATAAATCCTCCAAATTCTCATCAAAAGTCTCAACACCAATGCCAAATTGTGACAAATGATTTAGAGAATGATGTAGAGGTTACAAATATTTCCCCACATCTAAAGAAGATAACACACCTCCATAAAAAGTAACATAATAAAGGAGATGAATATCCTTAATAGTTTACTTTGTTGGCATAACTATTTTACCTTGTCCACTACAAAATTATCAAGGTGTTGAACTATTTGTTTGATTCCTTGACTGCATACTCTCCCTCTCTAATTTTTTGTATCCCTTGAAAGTTTATTATCAATCAATAAAGCTTTAATTTACATTTTAACATTTGTTATTAGAGAGACTAAAGTGTTTGTGTTTGTCATCATTTTTGTAGTGGAGGATAATATATAGACGTATGGTGTAAAGATAGTGGTTGAAGGGATGTAGTGGTGGGTTGCATAGAGATTTATATGTGTGGTTATTACTCCTTGTTTTGTTAAAGCTTTTAAATACACTGGTTTTCTTTCAAAGTTGCATAGTCAGCGTTTGTAATATTAATTGATTGTTGTTCATGTATTCAGCCGTATGTGTATTTAAGATAATACTAGAGAGATCATGGATGTGAAGTGGGAAATTTATACAAACTTGGACATTCAAGCTTTAGTATTTAATGCAGAAAATGGGCCAAACCATAATATTTTGTTGTCATATACCCAGGCTCATTTTTGTTGCCCATATTACATCATTACAAAATATTGGTTAAATCTCTAATAATGTTTCATTCATATGATGCAAAGATTGATACAAGCGAGATGACATGTAGTTGATATAACTAAACAATAACATCCACACAAATAAAGAAATGTTCTAATTATAATGACAATGTAATACTAGTTAATATTTATGCTAACATCTCCCCTTAAATTATATTATTTCTACAAATCTATATTCAAAACCTCAATTTTCACCTAGCCAAGGTACCCCACCTTAAGGCTTACATCACAATGCTTGTTGATTACATAAAATAAATGCGTATACTTGAGAAGATATTTCATAGAAGAAACAAATCCTCAATCAAGTGGAACTCCCCAAAGTTTCCTCATAACCCTCATAAAGGCGTACCCCCAAGATGAATATTTGATATCTCTGTCCTAAACTTTCAAATTGCAAGAAATTAATTATTCTAAACAAGAATTCTCCAGGTTCTCTCTTGACCCTCTTAAGGGTAATAAATCTTTATCAAAGTATCATGGACTTTCTAAGAAACCATCCATACTTGAACTCTGAATCAAACCCCTTGTATCCATAAATTAAGTACATTTATTCTTTGAATCCATCAAAAAATACATGAACAAACTAAAAGAAAAGAAATAAAGTAAACAAAATATTTCTATCATGTAAAGTTGTTGAACATCTGGTATACTAAGAGGGGAGGGGGTGAATCAATATACCCTTTAAGATAATAAATCCTCTAAACAACCATTTACATACCATAATTAATTACTAAAAGTAAATGGAAACATAAGAAACAAGATACAACACATAACACTAGTATTTTTATTTGAAAAACCCAAATGGGAAAAAACACAAAGAGGATCAACTCTCAATATCTTATATAATTAGTTACAAAATATTACACATGCTCACTGTTGGGGGCTCATTTCCCTTGTAAGGATAATTCTGGATAACTTTGACTCACTATCAAGATTAAAAAATAAACTATTATGATTTCACCTTATACATGCATGAGGTGCAGTTCCAATGAAGTTTAATTTACAGATTTCACACACTTCATCTAATTACATTCAAAACTATAGTATTACAAAAAGATATTTCACATCACATATATATATTTTCCAAGGTGTGAAGCATACTTATATATACTAGTTTTCTAATACAAAATGTTGGCCAGATCATACATGTTGTAACCCAAAGAGATGAGTTGGCCCCAAAAGTATTTTTCCAATAACTAAGTAGATATCTCCAAAAAAATAATTTAATAAAAAACCTAACATATAATCACTCCACAAGATACCAAGATAAAGTGTGACCAACTAAAGAAATGCAGACACAATATTATTCTATTCTGCTCTGTAACTAGAGAAATCAGGTATTCTCACAGATACAACTTCCGAACCTATATCATTAAACCTCTATGTAGATTTGACATTTTAAATCTTGAATATATACAAACTTTATTGTCATATTATCTTTTTACCAAAGTCACGTGACAGTACTATTTCACATGGAGTAATGCAAAGAAAATCACAGACCTGCAGTCTATCAAAACTAATAGAACACAAGTGTAGGAAAATTGGTGACATTAATAACAACATAAAGACAACATTTCAATAATCTCTCCCTTTTTCATTGATGACAACAAGCACAAAATTGTTACCATATATATCATGTGTCTATTTTTTCCTCGTTCCTCACATATGTATACATATATGCCTACTATATTACTCGCTAGATATCTCCCACTTTGACATCAATGGAAAAGGGTGCATCGGACCAAAATCTTATAATTGAATAAAAAAATTTAAAAATATGACATCCCTACGAAAAATTAAAAAAGAAAAGGTTTGTATCTAGGAAGTAAAGAGATACATAGTTAATTCAACAAATGTCAACCAAAAGTAGTTGAGCCTTGTATTTTCTGAACTTGGACCTTCCAAGTGTTCTTATTGCTATCCCAAGAGAGAATTGCATCCTATAGTAGAGAACTATGAACACCTAATGTTATTAAGATACAACTTCTTATCCTTCATTAGCTAAAGTGGGGTTGGGATTAAACGAGCTAAGTTGTTGTTCCTTGAGAAGAGCACGAGATACAAATTCTACATACTCACTGATAGAATTATCTATGAGATTTCTAAGTATTAAGATTATATTATCTCTTTTCTATTAAATTTCAAAATACCTTTTATACAATTATGGACTGGGTGGAAGCTATAAAGTCCTATTTTGGGTCAAAGCATTGATAGATTGTAGAGATCTGAGACTCAATAGATTATATTTTTCTCCTTATGTTTGGTGGCCTTGGGCTATTGAAATTTGAAATGATATAGAGAACGAGCTTCCTTTAGGCAATCTTGGCCTCTAGTTATAAACCAAGAAATTTCTTGTGTGTAGTGGCATAGCTTGGCTTAAGTTCAGATAACCCATTTTCTCTTTCTTTTACTAATTATTTTGCAACTTCATCCTTGATGCCTAAATAATATATTCTTTGAAAGACTGCATTATAATTCTAAAATTCTTAGTAGCAGATATGGAAGTATTAATAGAATTGCCAAAAGTGGCACTATGGAATACTTTGACAATCTTTTCAACCATCTTATGATTTCTCTACACATTTTCTATCAATTATTTTCTTGTGAATTCCTAAAATCCATCACTCAACTAAAATTTGAGCATGGGGTCCATTTTTATTAAATCAAACAATACTTATGATGGGTTATAGGATGACAATTTAACTGAGTATTAAAAAGACTATCAAGGGGGCTTCCAAATGTACCAGATGAGGTATCAATGCCTATTTCAGGTTTAAAATTTTCTTTCGTTTCTTCTCTCATATCTCCTTTCCCCTTATCTATATTTTTCACCTTAGTATCCGCCTTCTGATTTTCTACTCTCTCTTCTTCTAAATTGCTGGTTTCATTAGTTCTTGACACACACCTTCATACTTTTATCCTCATATGTTCCATATCTTTCATTTGTATTGTCTATAGGGCTTCCCAACAATACAACTACCAATCCTTCCAATACATCCTTAGGAACTTCATAGCATAAGACTATAACCCACACCATTTTGGGATCAACTACTTCCATAATGCACTCATTTTTGGTTATGAGGAATGTGATATCCTTGTATTTTTCAATAATTTTTCTAGGAATGCTTTCTCTTTGATGCATTTGATCTTGGAAAACAAAAAGGAAAGAGGAAAAATATTCCTCTTTAGAATTAAAATATTTGAATTTCCCCTTTAGGTCATTAATTTGATGTGTAATAGGTTTATTTGGAGTCCATATAGTTTTACCAAAACTAGGTACTTCACTCATGAAATATAATAAGATGCATATAGATAGAGTACCATACCAAAATTTGTTCTTCTTTTCCTTTCAATGCTTTAGATTCTCCAATAATTATTCTCTCATGAGTTCACCTAGGTCATAATTGACATTCTTAAATACCATTTTATATGCCACGTTGATTGCAGTTGCAAACACATAATATTTCCTATTTGTAAAGTAAATTTTGTTTCCAATAATTAGAGAGGCATATTTTACCAATAGGTTTTCAATTATGCTTACCAATAATTCTCTTCCATTAGGAACTACCTTGGTTAGTCTTTCAACCTCTTTGTTTTTCACACCCTTTCACTTAGGGACTATTCCGATGGAACAGAGACTTGTATTTTTTCCCATCACCTCCTTAGTAATCATCTCCTTAGTAATCATCAGTAGATGTTCCAACCATAAAATTCATCATGGACTCTATTAAATGACATTCTTATCCATTTTTCATCATAGAAAATGTTGGGAAAATGGTTCCATACATCCAGTCTCTTATTTTTTACCTCAAAATCAATATTCAATTTTTTTCTCACATATTAAATAGCTTACAATGATAATATTAATTAATCTTAACATGAATATAAGTTGTGATATCCTTGATCGACAAAAATCCAAATGTTATAATAGAGAACACACCCATTAGGTCATTCTGAGTTGATTTGTAAGGACATCTCTTGAATTTGGGACGGGTTCGATCATCAACTATTCTTAGATTTTCCATGGTAAGAATGGATTCTCTCATAGAATTTAGAAATCAGGGCGTGAAAATGAAAAAACCTCATTCTTTTCTTGTGGAAAACCTCATTCTCTTCAATCTTCTCTCCTTAGACATTTTATGCTTCAAATAAATATAAACAGAGTAAAAATTACCTTTAAAGTTGCTCATGCGATAGTCCATACAGACAATAACTGCAAGGAGAAAAAGTTGTAAATAGTTTGTCTATGTATACAACGACGGTTCTATCTTCTGCAACTTGTCGCAACTTAATCTTCCCTTCCGCAATCTTCACTAACATGAGTGTTTCATTATTTTACTCATCACGTCTTCATGTCTTCAGGTTGTGATGACAACATACTATTATTTGGCAGGGTAAAGAGATTTTCTTTTTAGCCCCGTGAGCCAAAGTCCTCTGCTAGAGAGATTTCTTGCACCAGAGAAAGGTGCAGTCACATTCTCTTTCTTTTTCAAAATATTTTTCATCTCATTTCTTACTTCTTCCACATTAACCTTCTTCATGAGTTCGCTGATTTTCACCAAGTCATCCTATTTTGTATTTCTATTTCTATAAAATTTTGCTAGATGACCAAATTTATTGTAATTATATAGCATTTAACCTTCCTCTATTTTGTGTTTGTATTATTTATTCTATATCTTCATTAGTTAGCCTTATGTCCAAAAATGTAGCATACATGACAGTGACCAAAAAAGATTTCATTTCTTCCATTTTTTTGAATATTTATAATTTTACTTCTACATTGAATAAGCTTATGAGAAAGCTTTGTATAGGTAAAGAACTGATCAGAAAAGGATCTAGAATTTTTATTTAATCTTCTTCTACAATCAATTTTCTTATGTCTATTTTTTTTACAATAAAAATAATAGCCATTAAAAGAGGTGTACCTTTGCCTAATTAGTTGCTTGACCAAAATATTTCTTGCTTGATCTCTTTGACTCTAAAGTTTCTTTCCTTGGTTGATTTCTGCAATAGGTGGGATAGTTTTTGTGTCTTATTTTGGATCCACATTCTCTTAGTCTTTATCTTTAATCTTTTGATGTGACCATTCACCAACATCAAACCCTAATCTAGTTTTGTCTTTCAGAGTCTTTTGCGCGACCATTGTCTCATCAAGTTTTGTAATTGTAAATGCCTAAAATTATTCCTTTATGAATTTATTAATTCATACTAACATAGACCTTGTAATTAATTGAATTTTATTTAATTAATTACCTTAACCACATAATATAATTAATATTAATAATTAATTATATTATTCTTCTTTTAACCTAATAGTATAATTAATTTTAATAAATTAATTATATTATTCACGTTGGCCAATATTCAAATAATTTAATTAATTGAATATTCCCCTTTCCCATTTAATATAGCGGTTTAATTAATTCTAAATTAATTAAGCTAACCTCTATCCTAAATACCCTAGCCTAAAATCATACCCACTAATTAATCCTTGATTAATTAGTCTAATTTTAATATCATTCCTAATCTCATTAACATTTTCTTCCAATTTTTAATTTGTCTCACACATGAGAGAAAATTCCCAAATTCACCAACCTTCCATAAATGCCTATCTTTTCCTCTTACACACTTGTCCCCTATAGCCACCTTGAACCACCCTTGTCTTACATGATCTCCCACTTGGCATTTATTGATAATCCACCTAAGGTTTCTCACACATGTGTGAACACTACATTACCCTTGCATGGTCAACTACCTGTGCCTATTTGGCATCCACATCATTAATCAAAATGAATCGTCGCCCTTCATCTTTAATTCAAATCTCAACTATCCATTTTACCTCAAAATCCTATAAATAAGAACCTCTCCTCATGCATTAGATATCAATAATTTGTGCAATGTTATCATGCTAAATATTTTCTAGAATCTCTTAGTGACCATGCTCAATATCATTACTATCTTAGTGTTCAATTTTTATTTCATTCACATAGCATAGTTTCATAGCATATTTAGCATATTTTTCATACTCGATATCCATTAGTTTGTATTTTCTCATTTAGAATCCCACTTAAACTTCATTCTAGGTTCATCCATCACCCATTTGGGAATAATTTGAGGATCTCTATTGTTGTATTTGGAGAGCATATTCACATTTAAAAATCAATGATCAAATCAAATGAGTAGGGTGCCTCGATTTGGCTCAATTAGAGGTATGAGATACTTTGGTTAGTTTAGTGCGTTGTTTAATTTTGTTTGCATTGGCCAACCCCTTAAATTTTATCATATACATTTTGGCACACCTGGTGGGACCCACATCCCTCATGCATTAGATATCATCCCCTTAAATTTACTCATACATATTTTGGCACATCTGGTGGGACCCACATCTATTTTACCTCAAAATCCTATAAATAAGAGCCCCTCCTCATGCATTAGATGTCAACCAATTGTGCATTGTTATCATGCTAAATATTTTTCTAGAATCTCTTAGTGGCCATGCTCAATATCAGTAGTATCTTAGTGAATTCATTTTTTATTTCATTCACATAGTATAGTTTCATAGCATATTTAGCATATTTTTCATACTCAATATCCATTAGTTTGTATTTTCTCGTTTAGATTCACACTTAGACTTCATTCTAGGTTCATCCATCACCCATTTGGGAATAATTTGAGGATCTCTATTGTTGTGTTTGGAGAACATTGTTAGTAATAACTAAGAGGGGGGGGGGGGGGGGGGGGG
>MU223733.1:2882782-2908726 GCA_018584345.1 Thuja plicata
CTGTCGGTTTACCTTGTCTGTCCTTATTCTCCTTGATTACCAATAAGCAGTAAAACTTATTTACCGATACTCAGTAAATATGCATAGTATACCAATCAATCCAGAAATGCATATGTGAAATGTAAAACAATAAACTAATAAACCATACACACATAACACATGGATTTTAACGTGGAAACCCTATTAAGGGAAAAAACCACTGGGATTGGTACCCCAAATATTCACTCTTCTGAAGTGAGCCCTATTAGGAGCCAACCCTGTTAAAGGTTACAAACACACTGTTAAGTGCAACCTTGTTAGAGGATTTTATACATATAGGTTGTCACTTAGTATCTGTCATCTATTTTCCTACCATCCTTGAATCAACCTCCTTCTTAGACTGTTAATAGGATTTAGGCAAATATTGCTACCATCCTTGAATCAACCTCCTTCTTAGGCTATCAATAGGATTTATGCAAATTCAATGCTACTTTCATGAATCAACCTTTTTGGTAATCTGTTAAGATATACCTCAACTATAGAAGACCGTTGAGTCCTGCTCTGTTAAGAGACTTGATGCTTCAATGGTTAAACTGAAACACTTTGACCTATTTCTAATGCAACTTTGAATTATAGATTTTCAGATCTATTTAAGTACAATACCTCTCTGATCAATGTATCAATTCAATTCCTTTATGCTCCACACTTTCTGCTCTGTGATGTTGTGCTTCACTGTTTGTCGGTGTCTATAGAATTCTTCAGCTCTCCCTCAGCTTGATTGATCAGGACTGTATGAAGTTTATCCTTCACCAATTTCTCTTCAACATCCTCTTTCTATTCACTCCCCTTTCATGTATCTGATTTCTTGCGGAAATGAATTATGCTTGTCTCTTATATAGACATGATATTCCTTAATTCATGATTCTTGATTCTTGATTCTTGGTGTGAAAAACAATCCAGCCAAATTGATTTACGGCTTTAACTCCTGATTTATCTCATAGTTATCTTCTTGCCAACTATATAAATCTTCTTTAAATCAATTACTTAACAGCGGTCGAATAAAAAAAATAAAAAAACCAGTTAAGTCTGTCCTTAAGCTCTACCAGCTAGATATTTTGTCATTTTCTGAACTCTCTATTCTGTCGGTCAATTCTGCAGTTCGTCATCGGTGACAACTGCCAGTTCCATCGGTGTAACTCCAGTTAGCTTTGGGATTTCCATCCGTCGGGCAACTCTATTTTTAGTTCGTCGGGCATCCTGTGATTCTACTTCATCGGGCAACACTGTCTTCTGCTCGTCGGGTATCACTGTGACCTTTTTCTCTATCTTTACCGATGGTGTGCACTCTTTCGGTGTTGTCTGTTACTTAGTGAGTACTTGACTTTTATGCATTGCTGAAAGCATAATCGTTGTTCCATTGATTCTCTGAAGTCTTTGGCATTATGTATATGACCATACAAATCATGATATCAAGTTGACATCAATGACAATACCAACCATTAACTATTTTAATGTCTTGCATCATCTTCAACTTAACATTATCAAACATTCAATTAGTTACATGTCATCAAACATACCCACATTTTAAAATCAATGATAAAATAAAATGAGTAGGGTGCCTCCATTTGGCTCAATCAGAGGTATGAGATACTTTGGTTGTTTAGTACATTGTTTATTTTTTTTTGCATTGTCCAAACCCTTAAATTTTCTCATATATATTTTGGCACACCTGGTGGGATCCACATCCCTAAGAATTTAATTTAATTTTTGATTTTTTTGATCAGATTTACAGGTCCAGATCGTGGAATGATGTTTACATTGAATGGAACGTCGTTTGCGCTTATCAATGTTCTTGCCATGAATGACATTTATACTTGTGTATTAACACTCTTTGTTTTACAGGGAAAAAATATTTGATTCTAATTTTTTGATGTATCTCTCACAGGGTTACAGTGTTAAAGATGTTCTATAATTTTATAATATTTGACATTCAGGTTTTTGACAGAGATAAGATTTTGTAAGCTAACCCATTTTGTTGGTTCGATATTTTTCTATCCAAGTTGAATCGATGCTTACATTGGCAAATTGAATCTTTTTCTTTTTATCAAATGTGGCTTTAATTTGTGTTTTTGTAAGGTAAAGAGAGGTATACCTTTCTGCATATGTCTTTATTTACTCATTTTTTTCTATAATCCAAAAAATCATAAAAATCTAAAAAAATTGTAAAAGGAACAAAAAATATTTTAGCCATATTTTCTTTCTATTTTGGTTTATTCATTTTTTTTAGTTATTCCTAAAAAACCCATTTGGTACCAATCACATTTTTATCTTCTGGTCTAGGAAAAAGTGCCCATGTATCATTCTTCTCAATCTGATCAAGTTCTTCCTCCATGGATTTTACCTAATCATCATCCTTGATTGCTTCCTTCACTACCTTAGGCTCATAATTAGAAATAAAACATGTAATTTCTCTAAGCTTCCTTTTGTTTAGAATGCCTGCATTCTCATCTCCTATAATCTCATCAGCAGAGTGATTCAAATTCACATACCTAGGTATCACCGTTTGAGGTCTTGGAGCTTCTTCTTCTGTTGGTTGAATCACTTCTCCCACATTATTTTGATTTTTTGGTCCATGCACTTCTAGTTCAATATACACAATCTCCCAATCATCATCTGTAACTTGCTTTCTTGAATCACCAGATTTATCAGGGTATTAATCTACCTTTACATTAACACTCTCAATTATCTAGATATTTCTCTTAGATTAACACGAACAATATCCTTATTTTGTTTGGATAAAAAAATAAAAATAAAACAATACTTCTTTATCTCTACAACAAATTTCACAATGCGCAAGGTGAAAAAGAAAACCAAAAATGACATTTTCACCGATTGACCCAGAATTCAACCAAAAGACATTATTTCATCTTAATATACTAATAGATCTTACCACACACCTATAGGGGATTCGAAGATGGATTCAAAAATACTTTCTCCCCCTAAACCACATGAATACTTAGTTTGATGATGAATTTTCCACACCCAATGGACATGTAGATTCCTCTAATGCCTTATTGTCTTCCTTCTTCTTCCAAGTCTTGTTCATCTCTTTCCTGACTTCTTCTACATTCACAATATTCTTCTCTTTCTGATTTCTTGACTAATTTACCAGTTGGTTCCCCAACTTGTAGCTCCTTGCAAGATGTCCAATCTTATGACAATAAAAACATGTCATACCAGTTGATCTCCATGGTCTTGCATTACTTCTTGCAGTCCTCATTCTACAATTTATAGCCACGTGTCCATAGTTACTAAAGATTGAGCATGTGACATCAAATTGCCTCTTCCTTTGGTAAATAGTTTCCTGGTTCACTGGTGAACTTTGACTGTGTATTCTTGACATGAACTCATTAGCTTTGTGACCATATTTGTTGCATTTTTATTAGTAACCATTAAAGTTACTAAATCTACCACTGGATCTAGATCTACAATCATGATAAATATGTTCATACTTATTGCAGTTATAACAATATCCATCAAAAGTACTTTCTTTGTTTACAGATCGGGTCCTACATACATGTGTAGTATGACTTACCTTATAAAAATTGAAACACATAGGTTTGTAAGCTTTCTTACTAGGATTTCTTTGTGTTACCTTCGGTGCAGAATTTCCTTGTGGCTCGATTTCCTTTGTGCCAGAGGATTCTCCAAATTGAAAATTACTCTTACTAGTGTATCCAAGACCTATGGTCGCCTTTCTCCCTTTTTGATTCCTTAGTTGTTCATCTAGCTTTGTAGTATTCTCAATGAATTTCTTTAGCAGATCATTGGTATTCTTCAACTCTCCTTTCATTTTCTCACTCTCATTTCTTATATCTTCATTCAGCTTTAGGGAATCTTGACACTCTTCATTAGTCTCATGTAAATGTTCACACAATGTACTAATCTCTTGTTCAGATTTGAAAAGTTTATCCACTTTAGCCTTTACTATTTCATCTTTGGATTTTAGGGTATCCTCTACAACTTTCCTTGCATCTTATGCAGATCTCCTTGCTTCTAGTTCTTCACTCATTCTAATTGAATTGGATTCAATATCTCTCTTAAGGATTTTCTTATCCTTTTTCATTTTTTCAATCTCCATAGCCATGGATTCTAGGGCTTCTTCAGATTTATCAGATCCACTTTGTTCAGATAGTTTCTCAATGTAGTCTTGACTCTCACTTAGTTGTTAAATAATTTCTTGTATTTTAGCTCTTGACTACTTCAGTTGATTCTTCAACCCCTCAATGACCATTTTAGCTTCTTTGAGTCGCCTCATGTGCTTCAACAAACCCTCCATTGTTTCCTTAAGGATCCTATCCGAGTTGTTAGGCTTATTCAAGAGAGCTTGGATCTGATACGAATTGTTAGTAGTATTAGGTCCACTATTACTGAGAGGGGGAGAGGGGGCATGGGTAAATCAACAATCTACTAAATCAAACTTTTCATCAACCATTCAACCACTTGCATCAATAAACATTCATTGCATAAAAAAAAAACAATAAGAATAAGCGTCCACAATCATGCAACACAATAACACCAAAATTTTTATCATGGAAACCCAAATGGGAAAAAATAGGTGTGAGGATGGATCTTACTAAAATATTCACTATTATGAAGTACACCCATTTAAGAGATTATCCCTGTTAAAAGTTTACAATATGCCCAGTTAAGAGCAAGACCCTATTAGGAGTCACCCGATCAAGGGATTACCTCTAGCCCTGTTAGGAGCTTTACCCTTTTAGGAGTAACCTGATTGAAGGATTTCAAACCCTAATTAAAGAGTCACCTAGTTAAAGGATTTATATTTTAGACATGTTGGGATCTACCGGTTAAGGGATTTAGCTTGATGAAGATGTTAGGAATCAACAAGTAAATGATTTGTGAAAGTAGCACTTCCTTTGCTAATAAAGATCTAGTTCAAGATCAATCTCTTATTTATATATAAAAACACTTCTCTTTCTTCTTCTTCTCGATCACACCTCTACATCCACAATCTAAACTTATATATTTCATCATTTTACATATTTATATAATACAAGTTCATTAGGGAAATTAACCGCCTTACAAAACATTTTACAATCTTTTCCACTCAATGAGAAAAGCCTAAAATGTGTTAAAAATCTAGAAAAAATTCTAACTAACTCAGTTCAACCTTGAAATCTATCGCACATCGATTTGACAAAAAAAAGTTGAACCATAATACATTTTTCAATGTTCTTGCACAACCTCTAAGAATTCTGATCATAAACGATCATAAACATGACAAATCATCAATCCTTGTCAATATTCATCCTCAACATAATCCCTAGAACATGAAATCACTCATGGAAACATGATGCATCATCACCGGTCAAGGGTATGACTAACTTTTCTTGAATTTCCTAAGAACTTCTTTAACTCTTTTCCCGAACGACTTTCTGTCAATTGAAACTTAGTCTTTCGGTCATCAAAACATGATGCAGTAACAACCACAACCTCATGACATATCCAAGATACACATATTATGACTGCAACACCTGGATCCAAACAATTTTAATGAAATCATAAAAAATATCCCTTCATGGCTTCATCATGTTCTTCCTATAACCAGTCAACCTTCAATAAATCATAACTCAAAAAATACATAAGATAAATATTTGCGGTCATAGATACAACATCTAAAGACATCACTTTAGTCTTCCTATATGACCACATACTCTAATTTGTTCCACATCTCAGAATTTGACCTCTTGAACACACATCAACATAATAGGTACACTGTCAACCAACAAAAAACAAGTTGACATCAAATCATAATTGATCAACCTATCATTAGTTCATCATCAAACTCATACACTTATTAACTCTTCTTCATTTATTCCAACATGAGGACCTTCTAATTTTGGGGTTACTCTCACATCACACAATGCCCCTGATCTATCTCAACAAGTCAATGAGCTCAAGAACACCATTCTCAACATACAAAATAGAGGACACAAGAAAGAATTCTAATTCAAAGATATATGTCCATACCCATTTGATATCTCCATCACCATATAACTATTCCCTCTAAATTTTTAGATTCCTAATTGTGATAAGTACAAGGATGAAACATGTACCATTCAACATATCAAGGAATTCTATTTGGAATGTCAAGAGGTATCATATAATGAAAATTACCTTAAGACACTATTTTTTCAAAGTCTCAGAGGCCCTTCCCTCAAATGGTTCATGAACTTGCCACAATGATTCATCTCTATCTTTGTGGATCTTGCTAAGAAATTTTTTGCACAATATTCATATAATATCAAACATCAAGAATCCTTAAGAAATTTGTGCAACACTAAACAATGCAATCAAGAGACATTTGTGAATGTCTTGCAAAATTGGAGACACCTTTGCAATACAATTGCGTGGAAAATTCATGAACATCATTTGATTGATATATTTACTATAAATCTTGTACTGCAAATGACCTTTCATAGGAAGATGTCTTGTCCTGACAATTTTGAAATGATGGTCAAGAAAGGGAAAAGAATCAAGGAAGCTGTTCTCCAATAAGGGACAATTCAGCACTATACCCCACCATGTCTAATGATAAACCTAAGTTTTGGAAAAAAAACAAGAAATTTTTTAATGATGGGGTGACTGATTCTAAACATGTGAGAAATGTTCAAGTGACATTAAAACAAAACAATCAATCCAAACAGAAAAACCAAACCAATCAACAACCTTGACAAAAACAATTCCAGCTGTAAACCAATAGTAACCCATCCACTAATATTTTCCCCTACTGTAATAACAATGTACCAACAATAATATGAACACCTTCCATTGCTATCACTACACTCCTCTTGTTAATCCCCTTGATGTTATCTTTTACGACCTTTTTGAACAAAATATGATAGTGTATCATCTTAAAATGGAAGCACTTCCATTTTGGCAAGTTTAGCACCCTTGTTTAGTACATTTTCATATTAGATTTGTATTTAGGATGCACATACACTTGATTCTGCAATTCTAGGTGAAATTAGGGTTAAGATCCTTTGGATCCTCCTTAATATCCCTTTCTATGACTCCATTTTTGGGTAGAACCTATTTATTGGCTCTCCTAAACCTTCATCATAATTACTCTTTGGCCTCTGTGCCTCTATCCAACATCCTGGTGTGTTTTCTCACCTCCTTGGGTCCTCGGTTGACCTAGGAATCCTCAAATTTCCCAAGGAGACCAACCTAAAACCTCAGTTTAGGGTTGAGGTCGACCCTAACCTAGGTCAGGGTCAAGTTCAACCTTGACCTAGGTCAAGGTCAAGGTCGAGGTTGACCTTGACCTATGTCTGGTGATGGTCCCCGCTTTCAAATCTGGGGCCTATCAGGGTTCTAAAACTTAAAATAGGTCCCCAGGTCTGGATGTGGAAGTGTTTTCCCCAATATTCAGATTAATACATCCCCTCCTTGGTTGGTGATTATAATTGGACCATAATTCAAGGTGAAATTTGAATTTGGGTCCCTTACATTGCCCTAGGAGGTCTATATTGAGATCTCTATATAAAAACTCTCTTTTGCCTTCATTTGGACACGACATAACATGGAAAAGAATCATAAGATGATATGATGCAATTATGATTTTGACATGATGATGAGGAAAGAAAGCAAGAAGATGATATAGAAGGACAATACATGATGATGCATTAATAAATTCAAGAACTTTTGTGGCAAGCTATTGTGGATCTTCTTTGGAGTAAGAGAGACATCTTCCTTCTTTCCTTCTTCTTGGATCCACCATTTTCAACCTTCAAGCATTCAAAAGATATCATCATAGGGTAGCAATTACAGATTGTGAGTTTGGTAGGAATACTTTAGCCTTAGGGGCTTGGTATGCTTTCTTTATTACATTCAAATCTATGCATTGCTTTCTCATTTTCAAATCATGTTAGGGTTTTTAATCTAGAGGATTAGTTCTTGAAATTACACATTCAAAGCTCTTTCCAAGAGTAACACAAACACATATACTCTACTATATTTGGCTATTTGTGGAGGTGGAGATCACCAAAGTGGGGGTTTGACTAAGGAAAAACCCTATATAGCCACCCCCAAACCCCTCTTTTCCATATATTTATAGGTTTTGTTTCGGGAGTTACAGGGTCGAGAACAATGGAATAGAGTGCAGATCTGGATACCCTTTTCAGTAAAATTCTGGGATCCAGAAACATAATTTCAATCTGAGACTTTTTAGGTTGATTCTGCCCTAGGGCGCAATCAGAAATTCTAGCCAATGGTGACATTGACATGAGGGTGCAAATCAGAAGGGAAAAATATTTCTGGGTTTTGTTCATCTCTGTGTTTCCATTCCAGATCTAGTCTTATATTTTCTAGAAACTCGACACAGGCTTCAGAAAATGGAATTTCAGATCTTCTATGATGTGAGGTAAGTATTTTACTCCATTAATATTTTCTTTCAATTTCAACTCTATATCCATAATCAAATATACAAAACAAACAAAAATTAAATGTAAAGGGTTAAATTATGGCATTGGTCTCTTTTATATATGAATATCTATTGTGCAAACTCTATCTAGGACATCATCGACATTTTCTATCTTATATTTTGGTGAACCCGTGATAGACAACTCTTTCTCTTTGGTGTTAGATTTACATTTCATATTAAGATCTTGCATGCATATAGAAGTAGGTTTTCTTTATGCTATTGCATTTATATTCCAAAAATACATAAAAAATATAAAAATTTCTTTAAAAACACAAAAATATTTATATGCTTGTAATTTTATTGTGTATTCAATACATGTATGACTCTTTTTTTGAATACTTTGATGAAGATTTTATTATATAAGAGAATAGATCCCTTAATGAGGTACATGGAAGTGAGAATGAAAATGGTTCGAATGAGATCTCCATGGATCCTATTCCTATTTCATCCTCCTCAACAACTTCTCCAATTGACCTTTACCATAGGATGTGTGCATGGTTACCTTCATGTTCCACCATTTGTAATATTGAGGCATCTAGAATGTTATTTCCTAAACATTTGATGATGGTAAAAGGATGTCCTCGAATAACTATTAAGGGTAAACCTAAAGATCCTTTGGATTTATTTGATAACATGGATTTCGTTTCACATGCTTATCGTACATGGAACAATCCTCAACCTACTATTCCAACCTCTTTACCTCCTTATCAACCCGTTCTTCCTCAAGCACCTAGGTTACCTTCTTCCTTTAAGGAGTATGACTTAGTTGAGCAATTATGCGCTACTCCAGCTAAGATATCTTTATGGGAATTGCTTCAAACTTCTCCTACATATCATGAGGCATTAAAAAAATATTTATCTACTCTTCCGGCTTTGCCTCCTAATCAAGAGAATATTAATTAATTTTTGAGTGCATGGATACTATGCCTTCTATACCTCCTATTGTGTTCACTGATGATGATTTACCTTCTGTGGAGGTGCATAATCAATATGATGCTCTTATGGTTTTTGTTTCTATTAATCAGATTATCATTCATAGAGCATTAATTGACAATGGATATGGGCTTAATGTTTGTAGCATGGATATGCTCAAAGCTATTAAATCCGATCTTACAACCATTCAACTAGATAATATCCCTATTCATGGATTTGATAACATTGCAAAGAAAACTTTGGGTATTATTACGCTACCTATCAAGGTTGGTCTAGTCCTTCTTCACACACCTATTCATGTCATGCCTGGACCTCTCAATTATAACCTTTTATTAGGAAGACCTTGCTTACATACTATGCATGTGATTCCTTCTACTCTACATCATAAGGTTAGGTTCATTTATAACAATCTGATGTATACATTACATGCAGATGATGCACCAAATCCTTGCTTGAATGAAGAATATGCTAGGATCTCTGAACCCATACAACCAAGTAAGGAACCTGAAAAACCCCATGAAGTTAAAAAAGTTGAAGCTCCATCCTCTTCTTTAATTGAAGATGATTGGGGAACATTGGATTTTAATCCTTCTTTTATGGGAGAATACAAAGTCTCAGGTTTAGAGTTCACGAAGGAACAAAATGGGTTTGAAAAACAAGTCTTTATTCCTTCTCCACTTTTCAGGGAATTAAAAAGTAACTTTGTTGCTGCTTCCCTTGAAGAAACAATTGAGACAACAAAACTAGATTGTTATGACATTGTGACATATGTCACTCCTTTAACTCAATTTGATATGGCTGATAGATATGGATCTGGTTATCATTTACTTAGAAAATCAGGATTCAATGGGAAAGGATGTGGAAAATATGAGCAAGGTATACAAGTTCCCTTGGACAATGAAGTTTATGATTACACTTATGGGCTAGGATTCAATCCTTATAAGAAACCATCAGATTTTCCTCTTAATGTTAATCATATCTATGGTGGACACTTAAAATTGGTTAATCCGCTTCTCCTTGACATGGATCAAAAACCTAGTTTGGATTTTTTTTTGAGGATGAAGCCCTAGCTGATTTTTTAGGAGCTTATCAAGATTTACCTACGTTTCATCATAAAAGAAGAAAGCCTTATTGTTTGAATAATGAAGCCTATTTTGGAGAAAGTGATGAACAAGATATTTCTCCTTTACTGATCGACTCTCCCATACAAAGTAATTTATTAATAACCGAGACTATAGAAGTTCAAATGGATGAGAATGACTCTGAAAAAACAATCAAAGTGGGAAAATGTTTGAACCAAGATGAACATGATGAATTGGTTTCCCTTTTTCTTGAATATAAGGATATATTTTCTTGGACATATTCGGATATGCCGGGTATCGATCCTAAGATTGTTACTCACAATATTCTTCTTAAACCTAATGTCAAACCTGTGAAACAAAAAATCTGAAAGATGAATCTAGGCATTGCTTTGTTCTAGTTAAAATTGAAATTGAAAAGTTATTAGGTGTTGGGTTCATCCATTCTATCGATTATTCTGAATGGATTTCTAATATTGTGGTTGTTTCTAAAGGAGAGAATAAGATAAGGATGTGCACTGATTTTTGAGATTTAAGTAAAGCATCCTTAAAAGATGATTTTCCCCTACCCAATATTGATATGATTGTGGATTTGACAAGAGGTAGGGGAAAATCCACAATCTTCCATGATTTTCCATGATTACATCCATAAGATTCTAGAAGATTATGTAGATGACATCTTGACAAAATCTATACAAAGAAAGGACCATGTATTTATTTTAAGATAAATATTTGAAAGGATTAGGAGTAATAATATGAGATTAAATCCTAAGAAATGTGCTTTTGGAGTTGATTCTGGTAAATTATTAGGATTTATAATCTCTAAGCAAGGCATAGAGGTTGATACCAAAAATATTAATGCTATCGTTAACATGCCTCCTCCTAAGAATATTTCTCAATTACATAGTTTAAAAGGAAAAATACAATCTATTCATCGCTTTAACTTAGCTGATAGAACTATTCCTTTTACCTCCTTTCTTAGAAAAGATACCACCTTTTCTTGGAACCAAGAATATAAACAATCATTTGAGAAATTTAAGGAGTAGCTTGCTAATCCTCCTATTTTACAACTTGCTCAATTCAATAAACCCTTCTATCTATATACCTGCGCCACCTCCCATGCTATGAGTGCATTATTAGCTCAACATGATAGTGAAGGTAAGGAAAGACCGGTATACTACATCAGTCGGACTTTACTTGAATATGAAAAAAGATATACCGATTTAGAAAGAAAATTCTTGGCTTTAGTTTATGCTTGTAAAAGACCGAGGCATTATCTATTGAATTTTGAGGTTAATATGATTGTTAAATTTGATCCTCTCAAACAAATTTTCTCAAAAAATGATCTCTCTGGTCATCTGGCTAAATGGGTGATGTTACTTACAAAATTCGATCTTAATTTCATTCTTCAAAAATCAATTAAAGGAAAAGCTTTAACTGATTATTTAGGTGAAGCTCCTTGTCCTCATTCTCATACGAACATCGCCTCAATAGAATTCCTTGATGAGAATATTTTAGCTATTAAGCAAGAAGATGTTTGGGAATTATATTTTGATGGTTCTAGATGTAAGACAGGTTCTGGTGTAGGCATCATCTTGGTCCCTCCTACAAAGAAACCAATCCCTATGTCATATAAATTGACCTTTCCTTGTACTAATAATATTGTGGAATATGAAGCTCTTATAGCTTGCTTATAGGCAGCTTCATCCCTTCATATTAAATTTTTTTAAATATATGAGGATTCACAATTGATTATTGAACAAATCAAATGGGGTTATCAGACTACGAATGATAAAATGTCACAATATAAAGAATTGGCTCTTGATATCCTTTCACAATTTTCTTCTTATACGATTCAGACTTTACCTAGGAAAGATAATCGACACGCAGACACCATGGTGAGCACGGCTTCCTTGGTGTGTCTCGAGAATAATACTAAAGAATTTCAATTTACTACACACACTCTTAAACAACCTGCAATTTCTAATAAGGTTAATGTTGATTGTTGTAACTGGCATTTGGATGAATGGTATTCACATATCTTTCATTTTTTGAAAGACAATACATTTCCTGAATCAGAAACAAGGAACATGCGTAATCGTATTAGGAAGGTTGTAGCACGATATATCATTTTGGGTGATACCCTTTACAAACATTGTTATAATGGTTTTCTATTAAGATGTCTTGGTAGAACCGAAGTCCTGATAGCTTTAGCAGAAGCTCATTCTGGTTCTTGTGAAGGACATTTTGGTGGAAAATATTTAGTTAGTAAACTTCTTAGAATGGGATATTATTAGAAAAAAATGGAACAAGATTCCTTTACATTTGTTAAGAAATTTCCTTAGTGTCAGCAACATGGTAATTTAATTCATGCTCCCGCTCGTGATGTTTGTAATCAAGTTGCTCTGTGGCCTTTTAGCATTTGGGGATTTGATCTTATTGGAAAACTTTCACCAGCTTCTTCTCAAGGGTATACATATATTCTCACAGCTACATATTACTTTACAAAGTGGGTAGAGGCTATTCCTCTCCGCTCTACTACTACAAATGTTATTTGTGACTTTATCCTTAATCATATTATAGCACGATTTGGTATTCCTTCAATGATAGTTTCGGATAATGGAACTTCTTTTAAAAATAAAGAAGTCACAAAACTCTTGGAGAAATATCATATTCAACGTAGATTTTATACTCCCTACTATCCTTAATCTAATGGTCAAGCTAAATCATTGAACAAAGTTATTGAACAAATCCTAAGGAAAATAGTCAATAAGCATGCGAAAGATTGGCATACTCAACTTACTTATGCTTTATGGGATTATAGGACTAGTGTCCGCACTGCCATGAGTACTTCTCCTAATAATCTTGTTTATGGTACTGATGCTATTGTGCCATTAGAATTAGAAATACCTTCTTTACGTGTTTCATTCCATGGGATAATTGATAAAGATACCTTTTGGGAACAACGATTACAAGACTTAGAGATGTTGGATGAACAACAAATAAATTCTTTGGAGCATATTAAGGCTTATCATAAATCACTTCAAAAATAGTACAGTCATAAGGTGATTGAATAGTCAGTTTGGGTAGGTGATTTAGTCTTATATGAAAATCAAAGGAATGTTAATGCTTTACCTAGTGAAAAAGGGAAATTTATCCCTAATTGGCTTGGACCTTATGTGGTTATTGAGGATTTTACTTCAGGTGCTTATAAGAATGCTGATATGAATGGTGTTCCCCTTAAGGAACCTATTAATATTATGCATCTGAAATGTTATTATCCCTAATACATCAACTTTTCTTCATATATTTATGTATTCTCTATAGAATAGTTATGTTTGTTTTGTAGGTTATATGATTTGAATACATTTATACATTAATTTCATTTCTTTCTTTATGTTAAATTTTTTATGTATTGATGAAAAGCACAAGTAATCAATCATAGAACTAACTGGTCAACAAAAATGTTCATATATAAATATTCATGAGTTTGGTACATATATGGCACATATGCCATGGCTATCAATCTCTATCTCTATACTATGAGGGTCGGTGGCTCCCAGCTCTTTCTGCTCTGTGGTGTGATGCTGAATATCTTGGTACGGTAGTTCATGTGTGACTCCTCGATATGCTCATCTCATAGTTTCACTCTTGAGCTCTCTATAGGTTAGCCATCAATCTCTCTTCCCTTTCTTTGCATAACCTCAGCTCTCAGTGGATGCATGCAAAAATATTTGCATGTCGGCTGGGATCTCTCTACCCAATAAGGGAATATCGCTCGCTAGCTGGTAGTTGGTAGGTTAAATAGATATCCTTGAGAACCTTGAATACAAATCTCCTCCACTCCATTACAGTAACTGTAGAATTCAAACATATCTATCTTTTAGTACTTCTTCTAGCAAAACATTTACTCAAAATATTTTAATCAATTACATAAATCATACCTGGATCTCCCTCCTGAGTATCATCAAAGGATCTAGATGGTGGGGGCATGGAGTGACTACCCTCTCCTCACTCACTATGTCTAGGTCTAGCTGGTGGTGTCTCTATATGTGGATAGGGAGGTCATCGTGATATCAATGGTACAACATGGATCGCCTGATCATCTACATCTATACTACCACCTAGGGGCATATCATCTCCTCTCTCATATGCTTCCTCATCCTTTCTCTCCTCTTCTCTCTCCTCCTCCATGGGATCTCCCTCAGGAATGGGCTCCTCCTCATCTCTATGATCCTCCTCCTCCTCTGGCATATCACCACCTCAGTGCATCCTCTCTGAAAGACCTGGATCACTTGTAGGGTGGTCATCGGGGAAGATGGGATGGGTCCCCTGTAGAATCCAATATCTGATATACTCTCTACTCACCCCTTGATGGGATACAGTAGGATCTACCTCTATATCCTCTATCTCATATATATCGCTATCTAAAATATCTTCTACTGTAGGTCTGTGTATGGCACCGGGTCTCTGGTAATATCTCGTCGGATATCCGTACCGAGGTACTATTTGGGGGACTCCCTGTGTCAAACCAAACTATCTCATAACTCTATCATAATAATATGGCATCACTGCATGACTGGTAGGACCCTCTTGTAGCTTGCGCTTCTAGGAGTGTCTCAACTGGTGCTGAGTATCTGGCCATCCTATCATCCGATAGTATGGTTTCCATATCACATCCACACCTGGTATACGGTCAAAGCATACCCTCCAAAACAGGATATCTACGTACTTCCAGACATCTCCTAGCAGATATGAAAAGGCTCTCGGTGTGGTCACATCTACTGTCACTAGAACACCCTATGGTCGAGTACATGCGTAATGCTCAAACATCCAAACCTGTAACAAGGTGCATACTGTAAGACTCTCTCGCTGAAATCTCACTAATTGACTGAACTCATGGTAAAGATGAGCTAACATGTTGGGGCCCCATGAGTAAAAAATTCTATCACTCTCTATCCTACGCACGAGATCGGTTAATGGTGCTAAGAAAACTATACCCTTTGTGTTGGGTATTACCACCAAAGAGAGTATACATAGCATCACTCTCCATACCTAGGGTGTCGGACCTGCTAGTATGGCTGATAGAGTGATCTAATCTGATCGGGTCCTCATCTGTGGTACTCGTCCAAAACAATACTCTCCATCTGAAAAAACCTCAGGAGGACCCCACTGTACTCTCTATCTAACAGGCTCGCCTTAGACTTGAAGTCGTAGGATCCTATACAGATCCTGCAATGTGATTCGTGATCTCTCCTAATGGAATATGGAAGGAACAAGTATCCTCATCCCACCTCTCTATCATGGGTGATATCATGGACCGATGGAACCTCATTTATGGTAAGATTGCTACCCATTACAATCCCACATCTCTCAATAACTGTATATCCTCCCGCTATAGCTCTGACAAGTTCTCTTTGACAGTCAGTAGAACCTCTCTAAAGGGATGCTCTCGGAGACGGACAAGATCCTGTTAGCACAAACAACATCATATATGTCATCTATCATCAAATAAATACAATTCACACTTGACCTAGTCAAGGTCAACCTTTTTGGGTCAGGGTCAACCTTTTTGGGTCAAGGTTGACCTTTCTGGGTCAGGGTCGACCCTTTTGGGCGAGGGTCAACTTTATCCCCATAAAGGATAGGACCTTCCTAGTTATGGTTTATTTGCAAAGGTCAGGGTCAACATAAATGGGTCAGGGTTGAAATTTTTGGGTCATGGTCAACCTTCCCTATAAAAATAGGATTTTCTTAATTAAAAACATCAAAACATGGCACCTACCTCAAGCAGTGGTTGTCCACTAGCCAAACACTCTCTCAGAACCTCCACGCGACTCGCTCGAAGTTCTTCTCTCTTTGGCATCTTGCTCCTCAATTCCAAGCTCTATAAATGGTAAGATTGAGAAGGTAAGAGCTCTTAATCTTATTTATAGCTTCAAATTAGGGTTTTATTAGGGTTTCCTTAGGGTTTCATTTGAATTTACTTAGGTCAAATTTGAATTTCCTTTTACATGCATTTAGATAGACATTCACTCTTTTCATCATAACTTGAGTTTGGTAGCTCGGTTTTCAGTGCCATCAGGGGTGTTGAAATTGTAATTTAGATACCTAACCTCTTAAATCAATTTAGGAAGATATTTAATCATTATAAATGGTTTAGGAAAGGAATTTTCAAACAAATTTCATATCCAATGTATAGATCTAACTTTATCACCCTATTTCACCTTTTAGAATTAGTAAACTGAAACATGGGGGGATAAGGGACTCTATAAATTTATCAAAACCATCTTAGTAAGGCTTAGGTTCTCTATGTATTTTCATTAACCTTGTGTTGAAGGTTGCAGATACTAATGGTTTCTTGCAGGATCTCTACATTGAGGACTTGGCTATATCATTTCTACTTTACAATGTTTTCTTACTTTAGCTTCCATATTCATGTAGTGTCATACCTAAGCTAAAGTGGGGGATAAATGTATTGTCTTAAAATGGAAGCACTTCCATTTTGGTAGGTTTAGCACCTTTGTTTAGTACATTTTCATATTAGATTTGCATTTAGGATGCACATAC
Organism: Thuja plicata; assembly: GCA_018584345.1. NCBI lineage: Eukaryota > Viridiplantae > Streptophyta > Pinopsida > Cupressales > Cupressaceae > Thuja > Thuja plicata. Next base: position 2,899,853 of record MU223733.1, read on the forward strand.
ACTTGATTGTACATTTCTAGGTGAAATTAGGGTTATGATCCTTTGGATCCTCCTTAGTCTCCCTTTCTATGACTCTATTTTGGGTAGAACCTATGTATTGGATCTCCTAAATCTTCATCATACTTAATATTTGGCCATTGTGCCTCTATCCAACATCCTGGTATGTTTTCTCACATCCCTAGGTCCCTGGTTGACCTAGGAATCTTGCATATTTCCCAAGGAGACTAGCCTGAAACCTCCGTTCAGGGTTGAGGTTGACCCTGACCTAGGTCAGGGTCGAGGTAAAACTTGACCTAGGTCAAGGTCGAGGTCTACCTTGACCTCTGTCAGGTGATGGTCCCTGCTTTCAAATCTAGGGCATATCGGGGTTCTAAAACTTAAAATAGGTCCCCAAGTCCGGATGCAAAAGTGTTTTCCTTGATATTTGAATTAATACATCCCCTCCTTGCTTGGTGATTTTAATTGGACCATAATTCAAGGTGAAATTTGAATTTGGGTCCCTTACATTGCTCTAGGAGGTCTATATTTAGATCTCTATATAAACACTCTCTTTTGCCTTCATTTGGACACGACATAACATGGAAAAGAATCATAAGATGATATGATGTAATTATGATTTTTACATGATGATGAGGCAATAAAGAAAGAAGATGATATAGAAGGACAATACATGATGATGCATTAATAAGTTCAAGAACTTTTGTGGACAAGCCATTGTGGATCTTCTTTGGAGCAAGAGAGGCATCTTCGTTCTTTTCGTCTTCTTGGATCCACCATTTTCAACCTTCAAGCATTCAAAAGATATCATCATGGGGTAGCAATTATGGATTGTGAGTTTGGCAGGAATACTTTAGCCTTGGGGGCTTGGTATTCTTTCTTTATCACATTCAAATCTATGCATTGCTTTCTCATTTTCAAATCATGCTAGGGTTTTTAATCTAGAGGATTAGATCTTGACATTACAGATTCAAATCTCTTTCCAAGAGCAACACACACACATATATTCTACTATATTCAGCTATTCGGGGAGGTGGAGATCACTAAAACAGGGGTTTGACTAAGAAAAACCCTATATAGTCACCCCAAACCCCCTCTTTTTTAGATATTTGCAAGTGTTGTTTCGGATTTACAGGTTCAAAAAGAGTGGAACAAAGTGTAGATCCGGATACCCTTTTTAGCAAACTTCCAGGTTTCGAAAAAAAAATCTCAATCTGAGACTTTTTAGGTCAATTCTTCCCTATGGCACAATCGGAAATTCTAGCCTATGGTGACATTGAATTGAGGGTGCAAATCAGAACTGTGTCAGAACGGAAAAACATTTCTGGGTTTTATTCGTCTCTGCATTTCCATTCCAGATTTGGTCTCATATTTTCTAGAAACTTGACACAGGATTCAGAAAATGGCATTTTAGATCTTCTATGATGTGAGGTAAGTATTTTACTCCATTAATCTTTTCTTTCAATTTCAACTCTATATCCATAATCAAATATGCAAAACAAACAAAAATTAAATGTAAAGGGTTAAATTATGGAATTGGTCTCTTTTATATATGAATATCTATTATGCAAATTCTATCTAGGAGATCATCCACATTTTCTACCTTACAGATGGTATTCTGAATCATGAAACCTTATGATGAAAATAAACCCAAGATTTATTAATACAATATTAACAAATATTGTAAATATCATCCTATTAAAGATCACGAGACAAATAATTGCATTAAGATTAAAAAATGCCTTCAATACCTTATTGAGAATAACAATTGAATTTGAGGGACACAATCCATCATCATCCAATTCCAAGCTTGAAATCTACACCACCCCATTTCCTGAGCATGGGAAAGATAAGCCTTTATCATGAAAAGTCATCCCTTATGAATACACCACAAATACCATCTTAGGTTTCAATTATCTATGTGGTTTCATTGAAGAAGCTAATACTCATGTAAACACTATCACATTCAAAGGATCTATTTTCAATGCTACCACCCATCGAGGAAGAATCACTTTCCAAGCCGCTCCCCATCCATGAGCTCCATTAACCTCAACTCAACTCACTTCCTATTATAGCCTCATGGATCACCTAGGGAAGACCCCCACACAGATATCCATACGTGAACTTCTTTGTACATCCCCGTCCATAAGGAAATTCTTGAGAAATCCCTTCTTGAGTCTCGTGTCCTTGATGACATAAATGCCTCCCAATTATAAGCCACATATGTGAACCTTTCCATACAACATCATATTTTCTTTCATCAATAAAGACCTTCATGCAATCGATCCTAACCATAATAATCCTTTGCATATAAAATATGTTTCCCAATCCTCGTAAAATCAAGAGAGTCCTTATATATGGTGGCTCTAGTTTAACATTGAGATTAATAAAATAACTGGGATTCCCAAATGAGGTTATTGATCTAGAAAAGAAGATAGAAATCAAGAAATATGATGAAAAATAATGAGAATCCAAAGGTGTGATTACACTTCCTCTTCAAGTGGGTCTCACATTGATTAAAACTACATGCCAATTTCTTGATTTAGAACTGCCATATAATATTCTCCTTGGTTGATCTTAGATCCAGTCTATTCAAGTCCTTCCATCTACCTTCCATCAATGCCTCAAGCTCCCTCATAATGGTAGATAAATCACTATTCTTGGAGATCTAGAGCCCTTTCAGTATTGAAAAATTCTTGAAGGAAAATATATAAATATCTACCCACTCAATGAATTAACCAAACCATCGATCACCAAACCCTCATCAGATGAAGCCTCCACCTCAAAATCTACCAATTCTGATGGCCAAGTGAAAATTATTGACAAAGGCTATGGAGAGTATACCATTCAAAATATGTTCACTATTGGTTGGATCCCATTATCCCTCAAATATTCTGGTCAACCTTCCCCTATTTTTTCTCAAGGATAGTAAATTCCCAATCTAAAGGGAAAAAGACCACCTTTAAACAATGGGGATGCCTTAATGAGGAAAATTTGGAGGAAGATGTATTACCTTGGCTATGCAAGGAAGAAAAAGACAAACCTATTGATATTCCAAAACAAAAGTACCCAGAAGAATATCCTATAGGGGAGAATATGGGATACCATGGAATAGGCTTGGGGAAAAAATATGAAGGAATCAAAGAGCCTATCCATCCTAGATCTTACTATCACAATAGAGGACTTGGATATTACTCCTGGAAACTAAGGCGTCCTCCCAAAATTCACAAGAAATTATTCATTCTATGGAAATGTGTCATGAACCAAGTATGATCCTTAAATTGGATATCTCAAAATCCTATGACAAAGTCATCTGGGAATTTCTATTTAAAGTTCTTTCTAAAATGGGGTTCAATGAAAGGTTTATAAATCTGATCAAGGAGTGTGTTGGTACTATTAATTTTTTTCCTTCTTAATGGTATCCCAAGGGGTTTTCTTGTGCATCAGTGGGGTCCTCTCTTCTCTTACCTATTTATCATGATTGTTGAAGTTATTGGAAGGAATCTCCTCAAGATAGCCTAGGAAAGAATATTACAAGGGGTTAAATTTGCTTCTACCCTACCCCCTCCCTCCTCCAACAATTCATTGATGATACAATTATTTTTTTAGAACCTTTATTGTTGAGGCTAGAGAATGGAAGTATTTTCTAATTATGTATGCTTGTATCTCTGGACAATACATTAATTATGAAAAAATCTCCATATATGTTTTCAATACTAAGGGAGATTTATAGATCAGAGTCAAAAACATCATTGCCTGTCAAAGTGTTTCATTATTGGGTCTGTACCTGGGCCTCCCATTAACTATCATATATTTTAATCTGACCTATTGGAACTCTATTCTTGAAATAATGTAGAAGAAGTTAATTGGATGGAAAGGTAAGCTTCTTAGTAGTGCTAGAAAGATTCAACTGCTCAAGGCCTCCCTTTAAGGTATCTCTGTGTATTATCTTTCCATTTTAGAAATTTTTAGAGGTATGGATGAGAAGTTAGAGTGACTAAAATGTTCATTTCTATGGATTGACATAGAAGAAACAAAAAAAATTGTCCCTTGTCAACTAGGATAAAGTTTGTACAACGAAAAATTTGGGGGTTTGGGTATTAGAAGAATTGCTACCCTTAATAGAGCTCTAGTTTCCAATTTTGGAATTAAAATGACTATGGATAAAACTGAATGGATCTCTATCATAAAAGAAAAATACCTTAATTATTAATGCTTTAATAAATTTATCAATACCCTGGGTCTTCCACCGGGTTCCAAAATTTGGAACAACATTGTGAAATATAAAACTATCATCCTGCTAGGTTTAAATTGGCAACTTGGTGACAGTAAGAGTATAATATTATGGGAAGATGTTTGGGCTAGATAGGGGAAACTAGAGTCCGATGTGATCCTAAGGGGACTAATGGATTCTTCTAAAAGTATGATTGGTTCTAAAGTAAGTGATTATATATCCAGAGATATAAAGTGTACATAGTTTTCTCAATGCAGAAGGGCTAACTTGGTCATAAAATAAGTGACATGTTGAATATTGTTTGCAGGATTAGAATTTCTCTCTTCCCTAGATAAGTTTTTTTTTTTTTCAAATGGACAAAAAAGATACTTCACAGTGAAATCATCTTACAATATTCTATCTAAGGTTTATTTGTCCTCTAACAACTGGGGTAAGATATGAAATCCTTGTTTAATCCCCAAGATTAATTTTTTTGGTGGACAACCCTTCATAGAAAAATATTAACTCAGGATATTATCATTAGAAGGGGATTTCAACTCCCCAACATACGCTATCTTTGTAAAAAAGAGGAGGATACTGTTCCCCACCTTTTAGTTCATTTTCAATTTGCTAACAAACTTTGGCATGTAGTGTTGCAAAAGCTCAACATCAATTGGGTTTCTGAATTTTGGCTTGGATTAGTTCCATGAAGAATGGAAAGGATGCTCATCCAATAATTATGTTTTAGACAATTATGGAAGCTCATCTCTGCCCATGTTTGGTGGAGCTTATGGAAAGAACGAAACAATAGGATTTTAGGGGATATTGAAAGTCTCGTCGAAGTGGTGTTCAAATATTTCTTAAAGATGCTATTTTACAATCTATCTATTGTTAAAATTCCCAAACCAGATTCTCAACGTTCTTCTCTAGATCACAAAATTGCTAAAAAATGGGGATTAACCAAGTGTTATGCTTTGGTTGATAAATCTAAAATACTAATAAGAAAAATATCAAGTGGAAACCTCTTGATGAGGGATGGAGAAAGATAAAATTTTATGGTTCTTTTAGAGATAAGAGTGCTATTGGAGGAGGTGTCATTCGTACCCACTCTAGTGATTTTATGGAAACTTACTAGGTAAAAGTACAAAGCCGTGTCACACTTTAATAAACAAAAAGGTCAACAACATCAAAATTGTTCAACTTCAATGGCATAAAAATGATATTTCTGTTTGGAATTTGAAGATGATGAAAACTAATGAAATGTGTAAAAATGGATTAGTTTTATGCCTATTATTTTTAATTATTTTTTTGAACAAGAAATGATATGTTTTTTTAATTTTTAAAATCAATTTTTTAGTTGCTGAAAAATGCTGAAAATGAGGGGGTCTAATTCCCACCAAAAAATTATAAGTAAATAAACTTTTTTTTCGTCTGATTTCAAAATATGTTATAGGTGACATATATAACTGATGCATTAAAAATAAAGATTGTTTTTTTATCTATATTTTCCTTGTTATACCAATTCAAAGTCCAACTTTCCTAAAATTGATAGTTTTCATCTCCCACCATATTTTCCCTATCAAATCTATCCCAATAAAAAAAAAATTATACATTCTTGAAGAGGAATCTTTCCTCTAGTGAACCATATAATTTTAATTTTTTTTTGATATGATTTACTATTGTTTTTTTTTCCGAGTCAACATCTTCTCAAATGTTAAAATACCTACTTACAATATTTTGTAATTATAATAAATTATATCTAATCAAAACACTATAAAAATTATATGAGAATAATATTGACTCCAAGATCTATAAAAGGGTATTTTTGTATTTTTAAAAATATCAATAAAAGGAGTGTGAGTGCATGACACTTTTCTGGGGTATTAAGATTTCTTTATCCATTGGTGTCAAGACTTTGATTATTGAGAGCGACTCCAAGTTGGTTGTTGAAGCCACTAAAGGAAATAACAAATTAATTTGGTCCTCAACTAGTTTAATGGATGATAGTAAGTGACTTCTTGTTGGTCTTGACAACTTTGTTGTATTCCACACTTACAAAGAGGGCAATGATGTTGTCGATGATTTAGTAGCTTATGGGCACCTGAATACTAGGCTGAGATGCTCGATAGATTTGGAGGTCCTCCCTCCTAAGGTGAAGATTATTATTGAAGAAGATAAAAATTATTAGTCTTCATATATGCCACTCTATGTTCTTCAGTTTGGTGGGTTAACACTTTTAACAAGGGTTATAAGGTTATGAGAGTTTTTATATTTGAAAATTTTAAGGCGGGTTGTATGTTGGCACTCACCTTGTTGTTGAATTTCATATACGAGTATAATGTAGTGGATGACGTGTTACACAAATTTCAATATAGCCACATGATCATGACATTATACATATAGAATATTTTTTTGCATCACCTTTGCACGATTACAAGTCTTATTGATTTCAACATTTATGAAGCAAAATATTTTGTTATCCACAATGAATTTTCTCATTTTGGAAAAGAGTGGTGGGAAGAATGAGTACTCTTAAAAAGTTAATATTTTTATTGGGGAGTGTAGAGAAATTATTTCCATTTCTAGATAATAATTTTGAGGTATTATTCCATTTCTTCTTCTAAAATGTGCTCAGTAAATTCTTGAGCTGGTATTGTGGTCACTGTGTTTCCCACAATGGGTGGTGACAGAGTGAGAATCAAACCCAATAAACATGAAGAGTTAAGAAATGATGGGAACAAAGTTTGGCATATTTTTAGAGTGGGTGGTGTTTCTCATTTTATTAAAAATATGAGCAGATATGATGAAAACCTATCATCTCATTTTTTCATGTCTTAGTTGGAGAGAAGGGTAATGAGGGGTGGTATAAATTTTGAAGATAATGAGGATGTTATTATGAAGGCCACTAGTCTCCTTACAACTGGTAGGAAATGGAAAAAGAAGAGTAGGGTCTCAAACACATAAATATTGAATCAATTCTTCCATGATGAGGAGACCCTTGTGAAAATGCATGGTGGATATGAAAGGGCCAAACTTATGTAACCCTGGGACTAGGTATGTTTAATGGTCATGAAATACTTCAATCTCGAAGGTATATTCAATGTATATTAATTTTATCACATGCCTATTCTAAATCATACCTATAATAGAAGTTTAAATTCATTCCCTTTCTTTCTTTTGAACTCTCTTAAAAAATCTATGAAAGTAGTTACATGGACAATGCCAAAAACCAAGGAAAAAATCTTATTCTTCTCCATCAGGGGGTTATTTTCCTCCTTAACCACTTTCACCTTTCTCTCTTCCCTCTAATGAAAATTATTCTTCATGAAGCCCCACAGTCTCAAACCCTTCCCTCTGTGATTATCCTTGATTTTTCTGGACCCAGTAGAAAGAAATACTCGTAGAACCATAGCCTCAAATATGGTTCCCATCAAAACAACCCTGAAACCCCTACCCACTTCACTATTAAATAGGAACCCATTAATAAAAAATAAAGGGCCTTTCCAATTAGAAAGGAAAAGATAAAAATAAAAAATAAAAAATAATTATTCAGGAAGTGGGGTCTGATGAAGAAGCTACGAAAAACATGAGTACCCTGAGATGCTCACACATGATTACTACCCTCTCTATTGGAAAAAGGAAAATATAAAGAGGTGGATGATTCTAATGTTGAGGAGAATGAGGACTAGGAGAGTGAGGAAAATGGATACAAAAACCAAAGTGAAGATAATGAGGATAAAAACAAGGAGGAGAAAGATAAGAGGGTACTATGGAGATTAAGGGCTCAGATACTAAAAATTCATCTACCTATGTATTTGATAGTGTGAATTCAAAACTCATTGATATGACTAGTGATGTGATTTTGGAGGAAGAATACATGGGCATTGAGACCTATAAAAATCACATGATACTAACTAAGGAGCTTCGTAAGCTAAATAATAGAGTCTTTGACCTAGATAGGAAGATTGGCAGTATTTCTAGGTTTAGCCTACATGCTGTAAGGAAACTCAGGTGCGGAAACAACTTCCTACGCTAATCTCTATAGGAAAGTATTATGCAAATTCTTTTAAACCCTTACAATTTCAGATTCGTTAACTACTTTAACAAAGATATTGCAACCACATACCATGCATATAGAAAAGTAGAGAATGACACAATGATTTACCCTAGGGAAAACCTTTCGTTAAAAAACCCCAGCACTCCAAAACCTGCACAATGTATTGATCAAAACTATTACAGCTTACAACACACTTGCAATGCAAGTTCTTTCAGAAGATTTAAAAACCCTTGAATAAAAATCACGGAAGCATAAAATGTTCCAAAAATACACTCACTTCACAGCTCTTCGCAACCCTAAAAAATGCTTATATCATGCGCTTCACTTTTTAGGGCTACTCCCAAAGATAACCGTATTAGGGTTTTACCATTCTCCGAGAAAATAGGAAACCCAAATTTTTTTTCGGGGTGATGCCCCAAACCCCATGATTGGGGAAGAGTGTACAATACTCACATTTATCAGTTGTCACATGTCTTCACTTGTCATTGAATCTTCCTGACATAGCTCTTACATGTCATAGGAATCCATCATAACCATTTTAGCCATGATCTCCTTACACACAATTCAAGATGCCGACACATCAACATTATTTGCAAGAAATACATTT
>MU223733.1:2934517-2976946 GCA_018584345.1 Thuja plicata
GAAGATCCACCATAGCTTGTCCTAAAAATGCTTGATTGAAGATGATGATATGTCCTCCTAGCTTGTCCTTCTATATCATCCTCTTTCTTGTTTGCATCATCATTTCATCATGTCATCTCCCGATTTTCTTTCATGATCAAATGAAGGCAAAAGAGAGTGTTTATATAGAGATCTCAATATAGGTCTCCTAGGGAAATGCAAGGGATCCTAATTAAATTTCTACCTTGAATCATGGTCCAATCACAATCACCAACCAAGGAGGGAATGTATTAATTCAAATATCAGAAAAAACACTTCTGCATCCAAACTCGGGGACCTATTTTAAGTTTCAGACCCCAATAAGCTCCAGATTTGAAAGCAGGGACCAACACCCGACAGAGGTCTATGTCAACCTCGCCCTTGACCCAAGTCAAGGTCAACCTCAACCCTAACCTAGGTCAAGGTTGACCTCGAACCTGACCTAAGGTTTTAGGCAGGTCACCAGAAAGTTGCTGAGAGGTTCCCAGGTCAGCCGGGGACCTAGGAGGGTGGGGGAATGTGCCAGAATATCAGGAAGGCCTAGAGGCCTAGGGAGAGAATAGGATGAGGACCAGGAGGACCAATACATAGGTCCTACCTCAGAAGAAGAGTCATGGAGAGGGAAGTCTAGGAGGATCCATTAGATCCTAACCCTAATTTCACCTACACATGTATAATCAAGCACAGATGCAAACCTACTAAATGAGGGTGCTAAACCTATCAAAATGGAAGTGCTTCCATTTTAAGATGATACAAATAGTGTCTTACCAAACTTAGAATATGCATTTAAGTCTTCTATGAGAATAAGCAAATCAAGTCATAGACACACATCTAGAAGAGATACTGAAAGTGAAAGTGAAGAAGAAGATCTAGATGAAATAGAAGCACTTATGGCTAGAAGATTGCAAAGAGGTAAAGGTAAATACAAAGGCAAGTTACGACTTGTATGCTTTAATTTTAAAGAGATTGGACACTTTGCTACAAGATGTCCTAACAGAAGAAAATATGACATAGTTAATGATAGATCTTTTGAGAAGAAATTTGACAGAGGTGATAACAAGGATTAAAGAAGTTACCAACAATCAAAAAGAAGAGATACCCGAGACTACAAGGACAAAGGAAAGAAATCCATCTACCTAGCTGCTTGCAAAGATGAAGATTCTGACACCGAACCTGATGAAGACATCTAGATGGTGTTTGTGGCTGTGAAAGATGATTCAGATAAAGATGCAAGGTATGTAGAATCTGCACTCATATCTAAGGTTAGCAAGAATGACATCTAGATTATAGATAGTGGCTGCACTCACCACATGACCGGTGACAAAGAAAAGTTTAACACTTTTGAGTATTATAATGGTGGTATAGTAAGAATGGGTAATGATACACCTTGTCCAGTTGAAGGTAAAGGAACTATAATGTTGAATAACCTGATTAAATGTGAAAATGCTTATTGAGTAAAAGGATTGAATTATAATCTATTGAGTGTTTCTTAGATGAATAATTCAGGTCACGGAGTAGCATTTGAGAATAAGAAGGAAAATATCTTCAATGAATTAGGAAGATTGATTGGTACTGGTGAACCAACAAAAGGTAACTTATTCTATCTGAATGATACTAACACCACGTGCTTAATGACTAGAAATGAAGACATTTGGTTGTGTCACAAAATATTGTGTCATGTGAATTTTGACAACATGATGAAAATAAGAAGAAGGAGAAATGTAAGAGGCTTACTAACGATGACAAAGCCTGACAACATCATGTGCAAGGATTGTCAAGAAGGTAAAATGACAAAGTCTATTTTCAAAACTAAAACCCATACATTTGATGATATTCTAGATTTAGTACATATTGATCTATGTGGACCAATGAGGACAAAGAGTTATTATGGAGATAGATATTTTATTCTCTTTGTTGATGATTACTCTAGAATGATGAAAGTTATGTTTCTAAAAGATAAATCTGAAGGATTCAAGATGTTTAAATGGTATAAGGCTATGGTAGAAAAACAAAGTGGTAAGGATTTGAAATGCTTGAGATCAGATAGAGGAGGAGAATTTATATCAGATGAATTCACTAATTTCTTTAATGAGCATGGTATAAAAAGACAAGTTTCTGCACCAAGAACACCACAACAAAATTGGATTGCTGAGAGAAGGAACATATCAATAGTTGATTGTGCTAGAACACTAATGATAGAGAAAGGCATCACCCAAATCTTCTGGAGGGAAGCTGTCAATATTGCTTTCTACATACTAAACAAAGTACAATTGAAGAAGGACACAAAGAAGATACCCTATGAGCTATGGTATGGTAAACCACCCAATGCAAGTTACTTCAAAATATTTGGTAGTCAATGTTATATCTTAAAGGATGATAGAAATGGAAATTTTGATGCCAAGAGTGATGAAGGTATCTTTCTAGGGTATTCCACCAAAAGTAAGGCTTATAAATGTCAAGTATTAAGGCCTCTAACAAAATTGTTGAAAGTGCAAATGTAAAGATAGATGAATTTGCAGAAAAGAATGAGCTAGAAAGCACAAAAGAACCAAAGGACTACAAAAAGTTTGTATACTATTAAGAACCCAACACTCTACCTGAGAAACAATGCTTAATTCCTGAGCAACATAATGTTGTAACCGACGGTCAGGCTGGAAATACTGGCGGTCAGGATAATGATCAAAATAATGTGCAAGGTGATGAAGAACAAAATAAAAGACAAAATGATGATCAAGCTGATAGACAAAGAGATGAACCTGTACTTTCAAGATATGTAAAAAGGAATCATCCAGAGATCCAGATCATAGGAGATAATAAAGTTGGTACAAGAATAAGAAGTAAGTCTTTACGCTCAAGTTGTTTACTTTGTGAGTTTGAGCCAAAATTTGTCAATGCTGCACTTGATAATGAAGAATGGATAAGTGCTATGAATGATGAGATTGAGAAGATTGAAAAGAACAAGACATGGTCACTTGTGCCAAGACCATATGACAAGAATGTCATCGGTACTAAATGGATATTCAGGAATAAGCTGAATGAGAATGGAGAAGTCACAAGAAACAAAGAAAGACTAGTAAGCAAGGGGTATGCACAAGAGGAAGGTATTGACTATGGAGAAACCTTTGCACCCATTGCTAGGATAGAAGGTGTAAGAATACTAATTTCTTGTGCTGCATTCAAAGGATTCAAGGTATACTAGATGGATGTCAAGTCAACATTCCTAAATGGAATACTTGAAAAAGAGGTATACATTGAGCAACCAGAAGGGTTTGTAGATCCAAACAAGAGAAACATGGTATGTAGACTTCATAAATCCTTGTATGGATTAAAACAAGCTCCTAGAGCCTAGTATGAATGACTTCATTCCTATCTTATAAGTATTGGATTTGTAAGGACTAGTGAAAAAAGTAATCTTTATTTGAAGGAAGATAGTGATGCTAACACTTTGATTGCTGAGATATTTGTTGATGACATCATATTTGGAGGAAATGATATGCTATGCAAATTATTTGCTAATGAGATGAGAAAAGAGTTTGATATGTCTATGTTTGGAGAGATCATGTTCTTTCCTAGTCTACAGATCATTCAACAAAGTGAAGGTATTTTCATTACACACTCCAAATACATTAAAGAGGTCCTAAAAATATTCAAGATGGAAGATTCCAAATCAGTTGGAACACCGATGGCTACTCGATGTAAGTTGACAAAGGAGGACAAGACAACAGAGGTAAATCAAACTTTGTACACATCAATGATTGGAAAACTCATGTATGTTGTACACACTAGACCAGATATTTCACATGCAGTAGGAATTGTTGCTAGATTTTCTGCTAACCCCAAGGAATCACATATGACTGCTGTGAAAAGGATTTTAAGTTATTTGAAGAATATTGAGGAATATGGCTTATGGTATAGAAGAGAAGGAAAATTTGAACTTAAGGTGTTTACCGACGCTGATTGGAATGGAAATCTCGATGGCCAGAAGAGGACAACTGGAGAAGCATTCTTTACTTGTCACATGGATTAGTAAGAAACAAGGATGCATCTCTCAGTCTACTGCAGAAGCAGAGTATGTTGTTGTTGCTGCAAATTGCTCAAATATTGCATGGATCAAATAGTTATTGGAAGGTATGCATATGAAGATCTTAGAACCAGTTATTATCTATTGTGATAACACTAGTGCAATAAACATTTCCAAGAATCCAGTCATGCATGCTACTACTAAACACATTGCCATCAAGTATCATTATTTGAGAGAACAATTTCAAGCAAAGGAAGTGACACTTGAGTATGTGTAATCCAAAGGACAATTATCTAATATCTTCACCAAGCCACTGCCCAAGGATGCATTTGAGTACTTGAGAAAGAGACTAGGGGTTAAACCCTTGTCTACCAGTCAGTAAAATTACTAAAGGCTGCATCAGCCTACATATTATCATAATATCATTAATGTTGATGCAAGCAAAAAGATGAACTTCAAAGCTACATCTATATATAGACAAGTATATATCAACACCGAGCACCAGAGCATATTGATGTATTGCTGATGGATAAGGGAAATTCAAGGAATATATTATGGATGGAGAAAAATGAGTGTTTGACATGAATGTCAGATATTTGTAAAATATTTGTTTGGCATTGTTGTCAAAGGGAGATAAATTATCCATATTATCAGATATTTTTGGAAAGGGAAAGAGATTATCCATTATCACATAAACTCCAACAGGGAGAGATTATTTCCTTAGGGAGAGAAATTGTATGGAAAGATTATACAAAGGGAGAGTTGCTGACAAGAGAAAAAGATATCAAAAGAGAAAGAACAGTCAAGGGAGAGAAATTGACACAAGGAGGGAACACAACACATAAGAATACATAGAAGTAAAAGAATCAAATCTAAGCTAAAACAAAGCTTACTGATGGTCAGACATTTATCAGTTATTAAAACCAAAAGATTGGTAGTTTGATGAATCTCAACTGTTGTATTTCATATTGTATTAGAAACAATATAGTGTGATAATATATTATGTTGCCATCATTTCCAAAGGGAGAGATTGATGACATGTAACTGATTGAATGTTTGACAATGTTAAGTTAAAGATAATGCAAGGCATTAAATCAGTTAATGTATTGTATTGTCAATGATGTCAACTTGATGTCATCTGCATGGTCATGTGCATAATGCCAAAGACTTCAGAGAACCAAAGGAACAAAGGTTATGCTTTCAACAATGCATAAATTTCAAGTATTCACTTAGTGACAAACAACACCGACAGAGTGCACACTGACGGTCAGAGAAAAGAAGAATAGTCATAGTGATACCCGACGATCAGAAGCATAGTGTTGCTCAATGAAGCAAAGCCACAATGATCCCCGACGAGAAAATTCAGAAGGTTTCCCGATGAGTAAAATTCCAATGATGCCCGATGGATGGAGATCATGAAGCTAACTAGAGTCTCACCAACAAAACTGTCAGTTGTCACTGACAACTAACTGTAGTGGTGACTGACATAATAGAAAGTTCAAAAAATAACAAAAATATCTAGTTGGCAGAGCTATAGATAGACTTAACTGGTTGTCTACTTTGCTTTATTCGACCAGAGACAAGTGATTTATTTAAAGCTGATTTGTACAGGTGGCAAGAAGATATCTACAAGACAAATTAGGAGTTATGCTTTAAATCTAATTGGATGGATTGTTTTTCACACCAAGAATCAAGAATCAAGAATCAAGAATCAAGAAATAGTGAATATCATGTCTATATAAGAGAAAAGCTTAATTCATTTACAAATGGGATTAAGGGGAGTGAATAGAAAGAGGATGCTAAAGAGAAACTGATGAAGAAAAACTTCATGCAGTCTTGATCAAACAAGCTGAAGGAAGAGCAAAGGAATTCTGCAGACACCGATGAACAGTGAAGCACAACATCACAGAGCAGAAAGTATGGAGCATAAAGGATTGAATTGATACATTGGTCATAGAGGTAATGTACTTAGATAGATCTGAAAATATGCAATTAAAACTTGCAATATGAACAGGTCATAGTGTTTCAGTTTAACCATTGAAGCATCGAGTCTCTTAACCGAGCAAGACTTAATAGTCTTCTATATATTGAGGTACATCTCAAGGAGTTCCAAAAAGGTTGATTCATGAAAGTAGCATTGGATTTTCCTGATACCTATTGACAGTATAAGAAGGAGGCCAATTCAAGGATGGTAGCAATAGATGCCCCATACTAAGTGACAACCTCTATGTATAAAATCCTCTAACAAGGTCGCACTTAACAGTGTGTTTATAACCTTTGATAGGGTTGGCTCCTAACAGGACTCACTTCAGAAGAGTGCAAATTTGGGGTACCGGTCCCAGTGGTTTTTCCCTTAACAAGGTTTCCATGTTAAAAATTCATGTGTTATGTGTGTATGATTCATTTCTTTACTATTTTGTATCTTACATAGCTAACTCTGGATTGATCGGTATACTCTTCTTACTTACTGAGTTTTGGTAAATAGTTATACTGCTTATCGGTAATCAAGAAAGAATAAGGATTGATAGAGAAAACTGACAGATAGTTAATCATTAGTAGTATTTCATGGCATGCATCTTGTAGGGACATAATAATCTGAGATTTATTGATTGGTGGTTAAGTTTGAAGGATAAATTTTGAAGCCACTGACTCACCCCCCCTCTTAGTTATTACTAACAATATATTGACATAAATGACAACACATCTCTCAAAAATTTCTCAAGCACACATTTTCATATTATTCCTACAATCTCCCCCTTTGGAATTGATGGCAATAGATGATGTAAAAAATAGTCAATGACAAATAAATCAACAACTCCTCCTTAGACCTTGTACACTACTCTTCTCCTTCTTTACTTTTTCATAGTTTATCACATGACTCTCTCCCCCTTTGACATCAATGGAAAACGTACATATTTTAAATTCAACCATAAAAACCAAATTTCTCCCTAAATCTGAACATATGAGTCAGAAAACAAAAATTTGACTACTCTCATTGAGCAGTAGCGACCAATCATTAATCTAGATCACAAGATATGACTCTCAAATGCACAAGACTAATGTATACCAAGGCATTTTAGTTCTTATTAGGAGGGGCAACCACCCCTAAATTCCCTCTGAGATACTAAAAAATATCCTTAGGAAAAGGCTTCATTAAAATGTCTACAATCTATTCTTTAGTAGGCACATACTCCAATTTGAATTTCTTCTCATTTATCTTTTCTCTGAAAAATTGAAATTTGATGGATATATGTTTAGTCTTTAAATGCAACACCCAATTATTAGAAATATTAATTGCACTTGAATTTTCATAGTATATAGAAATAGGTTCATCATACACCACCCTGATATCCTTCAACATCTGCTTCATCCATACCACATGAGTACAGTTGACTGCAACGAAAAAAGAAAGAAATAATATTACACCTTCAACTATTGCCATAAGAGAAAATGTTTCCTCTAAATAAATTCCTTGCATTTGTGAATATCTTTTGCAAACAAGTCATTCTTTATTTCTAATAACTTCACCTTCCTCATTCAATTTGTTTTGGAAGACCCATTTGATTCCAATTACATTTTTATCCTTAGGTTTGGGAACAAGAACCTATGTATTATTCTTTTTAATATACATCAATTCTTATTTCATTTCTTTTACCCAATGTTCATCTTTACCTGCTTCATTCACATCCTTCTGTTAAATATTTGAAATCAAGCAATACTTAACTCGATCTTCAACAAATATTATTCTAGTCTCAACACCTTTATTTATATCTCCTATTATCTAATTTTTAGAA
Source organism: Thuja plicata (assembly GCA_018584345.1). Classification (NCBI taxonomy): domain Eukaryota; kingdom Viridiplantae; phylum Streptophyta; class Pinopsida; order Cupressales; family Cupressaceae; genus Thuja; species Thuja plicata. The sequence continues at coordinate 2,942,351 of MU223733.1, forward strand.
TGATTCCATCTTACATACTTGGGAGTTTTAGATTTTTTCTTGAATTTCAGACTCTTGTGTTCTTTCTTCAACACTTGCACTAGTTTCTTCTCCTTGAGGCATTGGATTCCCCAGAATGATCTGAACTTGATTATGGGTTTGAGTATTCTTTCCTTGTTTTGTATTATCATTCTGATCACCTAAATCATATTTACAAGATCTAGATTGTCTCTTATTTCTTTCACCAACCTTATCATTTTAATTCTCAACTATCTTCCTCGCTCTATTATTATAACATCAATGGGCCTTACTTTTTGTAGAATAAACAAGAAATATTCCTTCATCACATCTAGCATCAAACTTTCCTAGATCTTCATCCCTCTTGATATAACACTTAGTTCCAAAAATTCCAAAAATATTTAACAGTAGGAAAATGACCATACCATAATTGATAAGGACTCTTACTGGTATCACCTTTGATATGCACTCGGTTAAGAGTGTAAACTAGATTACTCACAACTTCTCTCTAATGGACATACAAAACATTTCCTTCCAAAATCATTGCCCTGACAGTTTCTTGAATAGTTTTATTTTTTCCCTTTCCTTTAATCCATTTTTCTAAGGGGTCCTCAGAGCACACAACTATCTTCTTATTCCATTCTCTTCACATAATGTATTGAACTCATCAGAGGTGAATTCACCACCTCTATCAGATCTAAGTCACTTCAGGGTCAAAATTGTCACTATCTCAACCATAGCCTTGAAAATATTGAATTTCTCTAGAGCCTCAAACATTTCCCTCAAGAAAGTAACCCATATAATCTTATAAGAGTCATCAATTAGAAACATAAAATATTTGTCTCCCTATAAACTTCTAACTCTAGAAGCACCACATAAATCAGTATGCACAAGATCCCACAAACCAGTTTAATAATGATTCTTACTCCTGAAAGTAACTCTAGTTTGTTTTCCCAACTAACATTCTTTGCACATGGTGTTGAAATAGGTTTCATCAACCTAGGAAGATCTCTCATAGAATGAGTAGAACTTATCTTAAAAATATTATGTAAAAATTTACATGATACATTATTCTATGACACAACCAACTTTCATTAATATGAGCAATCAAGCATCTTTTATCAGCACTATTGAAATGAAAGACATTACCTTTAGTCTATGTACTTGATGCAATTTCAATTCCTAAACTTCCCAAGATTAGAACTTCCCATTATTAAATTTGAGATCATATCCCTTGTAAACCAACTTTCCAACACTCAAAAGATTATTCCTTAGACCTTATACATACAGGAGAATGGATCCTCTGCCATAAATTATAACAACTATATCATCACCAAACCTCACAACACCACCTTCATACTTTTACAAAATCACAAACTTACTCTTATCACCTATCATATGATGAGAGTATCCATTGTCAATCACCCATTCATATTTCTCTTCAACTTGTCTAGCCAAAGCTCTTTCCACAGTCATGCAGCTAGTAGAGTAAGTAGGTATTGGATCATCTTCCTTGATAGCAATAAATACCTTGTCATTATTACTTGAACCCCCTCTATCAGATTCATCATTTTTCACACATTTATTAGTATCATAATAATATATCTTCTAAAATATAGGTTTCTTAGGTTTAGCATTAGGATCTCTTTCTGGACATCTTGAAGAAAAATGATCTATCTTATTGCAATAAATACATTTAAGAGGAAATTTTTGTTCATACTAATAGGAACCTTTGAGAAATATATTGGAAATAAAGATTCAATCACCTTAAGATCTTTCTCTTCATCTTCATTCTCTTTCATTTCCTTCTCATAGCTAGATATTCTTCTTGAAGGACTTTCTTCTGGATCACATCTCTGCTTATACTTTCCAAAAATAGTAGCCTTGAAAGTAGATTGTACCTTAGGAAGAGAATCACCAAACTCACTCATCTCAAAATTTGTAAGCTTACCAATCACCATGTCTCTATTTACATTTGTCATAGTTTTGATCTCCTAAATAGAAACAAATTTATGCTTGTAGGATGCAGTTAAAGATATGAGAACTTTAGAAATAATCTCTGATTTTTCTAACTGTCCACTAACACATCTAATATTGCACACAAGTTCATTCACCTTCTGCATGTAAGAAGTAATATTCTCATCTTCGCTCATATTCAACATGTCATAATTTCCTTTTAGGCTCTACAACTTTGCAATCTTCACATAAATCTTACCTTCATACAAGGTTTCCAACTTCTTCTAGATCTCATGAGAATTTTTTAATTCCATAACATCCATCATTTCAATGCCATTCAGAGTACTCAACAATGCTTCCTTAGCCCTAATGTTGTATTTATCCTTATTGATCTCATTTAAAGTTGTAGGATTTGCAAAAGAAATATACTGGGTGTTGGTAATATCCCTAAAAGTTTTATCGATGCATCTCAGATGAAACTCCATAAATTTTTTCCAAAGTGATTAGTTTGTACCATCAAATCTCAGACTATCATTCTTGTAATTTTCCATCCTGGATCACCTCATGTGGTTAAGATTATTTGGAGGAACTTTCTGTAATACTAATTGATAGAAATATAATAGACAACTGGGGGGGGGGGGGGNATACTAATTGATAGAAATATAATAGACAACTGGGGGGGGGGGGGAAGGGGGTTGAATCAATTGTCTCAAAAAACTCACACAAATTAAACTTATAATCATATATGATAATTAAACATGGAAGCATAACTAAACAACACAACATGAACACACATAAAAATAATTTGGATGTGGAAACCTAGCTTAGGCAAAAACCACGTTGGGGATGAACCCACTAGATAGGTATACTTTGTTAGAAGTATTACAATGGGGAATGCACATGCATTCAATCACAGTGCCTAGAGATCACTACTCAATATGGAAAAGGCTCACTGCCTATACAAGAAAACTCAGACCACATCCAAAAATTATGAACTGTATAATAGCATGTCCTCTATGTCTGGATTAGTTTCATTGAAGACAAAAATACTTTGTACTTCACACTTATTTTCTACCTTCAAAGGATGTATACAGTCAGTGCACATACATACTCACACATATCTTCGCGACCACACACGAATACAAGGTTTATTTTTTATTTTTTTATACATAACATCAAACTTAGAAAGATCATCAAGGCCAGCTCAACACTCACTACCTAATTAGAAAATATAACCATACTCAATACAATATTACATGTGGACCAAGAAATGTTGGCCAAGACATAGCAAAAACCAAAATATTTTGCCTCAAACACGGTACACCTCCAAATATTACACATCTAATATTCAAAACATGCTATAATCATCTGGTCAACCAAGAACACGAAGAACGCCAACATACCAATAGGAAACATCAATTGCGAGCTCAATGATTAATGCAGACCACCAACATGAAAGACACATGTTATCAATAAACATCCAAAAGCATCATGAATTACCATAGCAATATCCACACCAACACAAATTACTAGAATTAGGTCAGTATCTTGATACCAAACCTTAGGAACACTAACGACATTAACTTTCAACCTTGAAAAATTAATTGCAGGCCTCTAAACCATGAACCACTTGAATTAAGAACACACATTAATGTTCCAAACATGCCTCCAAATTCTTAGAGAAAGGTGTTACAATGTGGAGCAATGCAGATCAAATTAAAAACATTTTGTCACCACTGAACAACTAAAAAACTAGCCATAACACAGATAATCATAGCCCACTCAAATCTCCATGTAAACCTCTAAATCTTGAACTAAATAAACTACAAAAAAACCCTCTATAAAAGCTTTAATTTGCAAACTCTGATCTTTATCATACTTTCTATATTGATCAAACGAACTCATTGAACTTCACTACATCACTGTCTTTGATAGAGAAATATGTTGAGATCAATGACAACACGTCTATGAAACATCCCTCAAGAACATATTTTCACATTCTTCCAATAGGAAGGAGGCATGAAATGAAACACGAGGGAAGATATCCCATTATTATAAGGATGAATTATGAGTGAAATATTAGAGAGTAAAAAACCACCAATTTTAGGTTTAATAAATGGAGTGTAATGGTGAACTAGTCCATATATAGTGAGTGTTCAGACCATCTTGAAAGTTGTAAGAATTTTTAACTATATTTGGGGAATAGGGATGTATCAATAAGGATAGTAAAGGTAATCTCCAAATTAAGTGTAATAACTTGGGTGGTAAAATGCATGGGTAGGTAGTGATAAGATTTAAACTAGATGAATATGGGGATGGGAGGATACATCACTAGAATGATTCAATAACTAACAAAATTTAGGGATTCTTGGTAAATTATTCATGGAAGAGCAGAGAAAGAGGGTGGGAGGAAATTTTAATTTCAAACAAGGTGATGGAGGAATCCTTGGTGAGTTGCAGGCTAGAAATTCTGGTGCTTCTACTGGACCCCAACTGCAGACTGGACAGGACGGTGAAGTTGTGACAAAAAGATCAGAAAGAGAGAATGATTCTAAGGATGGGGACCTATGAGATAGAGGTAAATCATTCCCCACATGGGGGAAGTGATAATGCACTATTTTTGCAGAAGGAGAATAAATGGTCTTCCCTATTGGGAGTGAAATCCTCTGGGTAATTGTGTTTCCCAAAAGTGGGAAATTTATCTTATCCAATTAAGGGGGTCTATGTGATATAAATTCCTGATTCTCTCATAGATAAATTTGTACTTGAAATGGATCTTACTCTGGTTGGTCTATTTCTAGGTACTAGACCCAACATTGAAACTATAACAGGCTTTATCATAAGGAAATGGGTGCTTAAGAGTCAAGTGGATATTGCTGCATTGCCTATAGGTTTTTTCTCTTTATTTTTTAACAATGAGGATAATTTTTCTAAAGATTTATGTGGTTGTCCATGGATGATGGGAAAGTCATCTTTGGCTCTTCAAAAATGGGCTCCAAACTTGGAGTTGAATGATTCCTTTTTTTCCTCTTCTCCTATTTGGGTTTGCCTGAACCTGGTCACCCTTTGGAGTATTGGAATGAAAATGTGTTCAAGGGTGTTGCTGAATTGTTTGAAGAACTTCTTTTAATTGATCCAATGATGACATCTAAAACTAGAATGGTGTATGCTCAGTTATGTGTCAATATTAACCAGGTTACAGATTTGCCTCTTTCCATTAACTTGGTTTCTAAACTTGGAAAATGGGTCCAGTCTATAGAATATGAATCCTTACCTTTTGTGTATTTCTCATGCAAAAATTTAGGCCACTGGGATAAGGATCATCCGAATAAGAAATCCAAGGACATTAAGAAGCCATATAAGAACAAGAGTACTAACTAGAAGTAGGATTTAGACAAAAATCCGAAATTGGTATGGAGATCCAAAGAACCTAAAGGGGAGCTTTTCTCCAAAGAAGGAAAAATGGTTATTGGGGAAGAGCATAAGATTACAAAAGACATATGCACTCACAGGCTTGGAGGTGAGTATGAGGATTCAAAATTGATGGTTATTTAAAAAAATAATACTAGTACCCCTAAGGAGGTTGAGAAAAAGATTATCCCAAGCCAAGCGATGTTATTCGAGGGTGGTGAATCAAGAGTGGAGGTCTTACAAGAGTCTATTGGAAGACTTCATTTGAACCTATTTTAAGAGGGTTAGGGGTGCAACATTTTAAATGGAGAAAATTTTCTTTTGTAGTCTTTCGATGTTTATTTTGAGGATGGTTCCAATGTTTCGGAGACTCTAATCATGATTCCCAAATGTAATGAATCCTCTATACAACTTTAAGGATCTAAGGAAGAATTTTACTGGAACTTGGTTCATAAGAAAAGTAAAAAAGGAGTTGAACCTACTCAGGGAGTGGTTTCTACTAGAAGAAAGTCTCATAAGGAAGATGTGGGTAATAAAAAAACAAACTCGGTAGACCCTCCATTAAGGAAAATAGAGAGAATGAAAGCAAGAAGGACATTGCAGATGGAAAACAACTCTCCATCTTGGAGGCTTTTTCCCCTGGTAAAGTGTGAGGATTATTTCTTGAAATATAAGAGGCCTCAATGCACCTCAAAAAAAAGATGTACTTCATAACTTGGTTAGAGGTCATAGTCCAGACATTTTTCTCATTCAGGAAACTAAGATGTCCTTAGAGAAAGTTTCCAATATTAAAATTTTTAAAAATGGTGGAGTTGTTGGCACTAGTTCAGATGGTGCTTTTGGTGGCATGAATGTCTTTTGGAACTAGAAAATCTTGTCTAGGGTTGTCGTGGATGATTCAGATAATATGCTCTTAGTGTGATTCTATAATTCAAGGGATGATTTCTCTTGGGTTGTCACTAACATCTATGCCCCTAATACTAAAAGTTCTAGGGCTAAATTTTGGAATAAACTCACTCACTATAGGGATTTATTTTCCAATATCTGCTAGCTTATCATGGGAGACTTCAATACTCTTTTGAGAGAGGATGAAAAACATGAGGGATTACCTTCACAGTTAGATGGGCATTTGGACCTGATGAAGTTTATTAATTCTCAAGCTCTTATGGATGTTGATCTTCAGGGCATTAACTACACGGGTCCAACAGAAGAGTGGGTAATGATCTAATTCAAGTCCATCTTGATAGAGCTATTATTTATTATGAATCTCTCTCTCTCTCTCTCTCTCTCTCTCTCTCTCTCTCTCTCTCTCTCTCTCTCTCTCTCTCTCTCTCTCTCTCTCTCTCTCTCTCTCTTCCATTACTAAGGTCGACTCTAATCATTTTATGATTTCTTTCATGGTTGATCCTATAAATTACAAAAGGAACTTCCCTTTTAGATGTGAAAAATGTGGCTGTCTCGTCCCTCTCTTGAACAATGCATTAAAGATTGGTAGAGAATAAATATTAAAGGCTTAGCTATGTTTAGAGTTGCTATGAAAATTACAATTGTCAAACAGAAAGTTAGGATCTGGAATAAAGATATTTTTGGAGATATCTTCCAGTTGAAGGCTTCTATTAAGGTTGATTTAAAGGAAACCAAGGATAAAATATAGCAGGAAGGTCTCTTTTTGGAATTAAGGGATAAGGCATCCACCCTCTTGACTAAATACCATGATCTTATAGCTAAGGAGGAATTTTTATGGAGACAAAGATCTAGAGTTCTTTGGCTGGCGGCTGGTGGCGAGAACACTAAATATTTCCATATGACCACTCTCAAGCACATGGAAGCTAGTCGAATCAACAATCTTATTTTGGATAATGGTGTCCTAAACAAGGAGGATGACATCATGTTTGAAATGTTCAGGTTCTTTTCTTCTCTCCTATCCTCTAATTTAAATCTTGATCCTTTGGAGCAGGATAAACTTATTGCCTCTATCCCTTCACTCTTAAATGATGACCATAATAAGGCCCTTTCTATTTTCCCTTCTAATAAGGAGATAAGGGCTGTTGTCTTTTCCTTTGAAGGGGAGAAGGCCTTGGCCCATATGGGTTTCTGATGTTCTTTTGTTTTAGAAATTCTGGTCTATTGTGGAAAAAGATAACTTTGGCGCTGTTAAAGAATTCTTTCGTTCTAGGAATCTTATGAAGGAGATTAATGCCACTTTTGTTGTCCTCAATTTGAAAGTTCAAGGGGCTGATTCTCTGGACAAATTTATACCTATAAGCCTATGCAACTCTCTATATCAAATTATTTCAAAGGTTCTAACCACTAGATTACTGGTCATTCTTCCCTTGATTATTTATCCCTAGAAAAATGGATTTATCCCTGGAAAGCATATTCTTGATTCTATTATTACGGTCTATGAGAATATCCATTCTATGGTGATGGCCAAAAAATAGGGTTTTATTTTTAATCTCTATCTCTCCAAGGCCTATGATAGGGTGGATTGGGGGTTCTTTCAAAATATTTTGAAGGCTTTTGGGTTTGGAGCCAAGGTCATTTGGCTTTGCAGTTAGTTTTTTGGCTGTTATTGTTAATGGTTCCCCTTCTCATTTATTTAAATCTTCCAGAGGACTAAGGAAAGGAGATCCTATTTATCCTATACTTTTGACCATTCTTTTGGAGAGTCTAGGTAGGTTTATCCATAAATATGTGGACAAAGGGAAACTTCAAGGACTTAAACCCACTTCTACTGCTCTCATCTGTTCTCATGAGAAGTTTGTGGATGATACCATTACCATGGGTTTTTCTTTGGTCAAAGAATCCAAATCAATGAAATCTTCCCTCAACACCTATGAGATAGCTACGAGTTAGAAGATTAAATAGCCTAAAATCTGTTTGTTCTTTACTAATATTCAGGAGGCAAGGGAAGCTACAACTGTTAAAATTATTGGGTGCAAAAAAGAGAATTTCCCCTATACTTATCTTGGCCTTCCTCCTTTTTTCTAAACCTCCGGAGTCTTTCAAGAATCATTTGCTGGACTGATTTAATAAGAAGCTTTCTGGATGGAAATGGGCCTTGCTCAGCCAGGTGGGGAAGCTCTTGTTATTAAAATCCCTCTCTTCAAAGCCTTCCTATTTATGCCCATAGTTTGTTTAGAATCTCCTCTAAGTTTGCTAAAGAAATTGAGAAAATTGAAAAGCATTTTCTTTGGTCGGGAGTTGAGGATAGAAAATTCATTCCCCTCCTTTCTTGGGCAGATATCTGCCAACCAAAATGGTTGGAAGGGTTGGGAATCAGACCCATTAACGTAATCAAAGAGGCCCTTTTGGCTAAACAAATTTGGGGAGTCTTTGATGCAGAAAGGGAATAGAGTTAAATCTAGAAGATTAAATATTTATAAATTCCTTGCCTTCTGAAGAGGAGTTTTTGGATCCTATGTTTCTAGTTGAGGGTTCTTTTATTTGAATTTTTTTTCAAAAATCTAAAAATTGGGCTGCTTCTGGTAGAAGATGGAAATTGGGTGATGGAAAAAAGATACAATTTTGGGAAGATAGATGACTGTTGGATATTCCCTTGGCTGAGCTCTCCGCTTTCAATGTGTGGAAATAACAATACTCTGCTACCTTTGGTGTTTGGGTGTATGATTACTATAAGGATTCAAAGTGGATAATTTTATCTAGTTTTGCCCCCCCCTTTATAATCTATAGATATCCTTTTTTCCTCCTTGATTACCAATCCCCAATCCAAGTATTCCTTGGTTTGGGGTGGTACATTGAATGAATTTTTTTTTTGGCATCTATCATCTCTTTATATTATGGCCATGAAGGTCCTAGGCCCTTCTGGACTAAAGCTTGGTTGAAAAAGTGTATTCCTAAAGTTAATATTTTTTATTGGCTTGCCCTTCAAAATAAAGTTTGCACTTTGGGCAACCTTCACAAAAGGGGGTTCTCTTTCCCTAACAAATGTTGTCTTTATTGCAGGAATGCAGAATCGGTGCTTCATATGTTTGTTCACTGTGATTTTTCCCATCAAGTTTGGGCTTTGCTTCTCTAGAGATGGAATATTAGCTTGATTTTTCTGAATTCATTGGAAGATTTCTTTTTACAGTGGAAGTGCCCAAGTTTAAATAAAAATTCTATTGACATTTGGAATCTTTCTGCCCCTTATCTCTTTTGACATATTTGGAAGGAGAGAAATAACATAATTTTTAGAGATAAGGTCTCTCCCCGATGTGATTATTGAAAAAATTCATAGAGGGCTTTATGAATCTCTATATAGTACTGGTTTGAGTTTCCAGGATGTCTACATGGATTTTGAGCAAAGATGGAAGATTTCATCTATCCCTCAGAAATATTTCAACCCTAGGGAGTGGTTGGTTTGTCTATCGCCCCCCATGGATGGATAAAGGTTAAATTTGATGGGGCCTCCAAAGGTAATCTACGGAATGCTGGTTTTGGGGGAATTGTTTGAAATTCAGCTGGTCCCCTAGGTATTCAATCTAGTCATTACACTGAGCCTATGGCGGCTTAGACAACTCTATCAATTGCCAAAGATTTGAATTATGATAACTTATGGTTGGAAGGGGATTCAATGAACATAGTTAAATGTCTAGATGGTTCTTATAAGCCATCTTGAAATATGGATATTATGATCAATAAACCTCATGACATCTTTAAATATTTTAAATGTGTCATCAGAAAAAATGCCTATCGTGAAATCGATGCTTCAACGGATAGGCTTGCAAATTATGGGTCATACTGTGATAAAAACATTACTTGGAAAGGGTAAAATTTGTTGCCCCAAAATATTTCTCTAATTGTGAGATATGAAATTACAATTGTGAATGTTGGCAATATTTTTAATAATGATGGAAATGACAACTAGTCACTTTAACCGTAATTATGGCTTGAGCACATGTCCCTTGGAAGAAAAAGGCATTCAATTGATATTAAATCTTAGGATTTATGGGTATTTGGTTTTGTTCTAAGTCTGGGATCTAATCTAATTCATATCTATTCTATTGAGATTGATTTTGTGGATGTTAATTCAGAGAAGATGGGAGGGGATTTACATAGGGAAGAGGTTGATGACTACAAAAAGTGGCAAGGGGAGCCTAAAGTTTAGAAGAATCTTGTGAAAGGAAAGATCACACCTTTCATGGAGTGTCTGCAAGGGTACGAAAAGGTTAAAGTGAAGAAGGTTATTCACAAAATTGCAAAGCATTAGGAGAAGGGCCATTTCTCTCTGTTTGGCACATGGTTTAAGCTCTCTATAGAGCTCATTTCTACAGTCACTGGTATATAGAAATTTAGCATGAGTTTTTACCATGATAGGAAGGTTTCAAAAATAGCTCTGAAGTCTTTTCCTAGGGATGAAGAAGAGCGTGATTTATTGGGAAAGCCTGTCTCTAGGTATTATGATCCTGACAAAATTAAAGAGTTGTGGAAAATGGTTCTCAACATCATAATGGAGTATGTCACTATTGATGAAAGGTTTACAAGAGCCCATACTTACCATTTCATCTTCCTGAACCATTTTAGACACAAGAAGAGGGTCTCTCTTCCTTACTACCTCTATTGGTCGTAGGAAGACAACCTCGATAAACACAAGAATAAGGTTAGCTCTCCAGTGCTCCATAATGGCCTTATCTTTCTTATCTATGAGCACTGCATAATTTTGGCAATTAATGAAAATAAGAAATTAATTTTATCATTGGATATGGGGAAACAAAATTTTATTAATGGAGAAGGGGGATGTTCTACTCATTTTGAGAGAAAATCAGTGAAAAAGGTGAAACTTGATAAGGAGGAAGATAAGGAAAATGACAATGGTATGGATACTATGGATGATCACAGTGAGAAAGAAGATGGAGAAAAGGATGAGGAGTAAAAGGGCGGCGATTTTGAGTAGGATGAGGGAAAGGGTAATGGTGAAGGGAAGGAGGAGAAGGAAGGAGGTGTGGAACATGAAACATAGGACATTGCTAGGGAGAGCGGGAGATTGGGATCCAGGTGGATCTATCTGGTGAAGGTTTGGAGGGCGATCAAAGTAAGATGCCTTCCTCGACATAGACTCGTTGACTCCTTCCATCAATGAGGCAGAGGAACATATAAAGAAAATTCTAGTGTTGTAGGAAGTTGTTGATCCCTCCTCCTCACCTGTTATTGGGATCTAAGGGGTTATGGTTTTAATAATATCCCCTTGGTTATATATGAGGATTCTCTGGAGCATGAGATAGGGTCTCCTATTCTTTAGGATTTGAATTTCAAGCTCCCTGATTCCTTTGATGATTCCAAAATCTAGCTAGCTAAGTCTTATTTGGTGGCTGCTCTGAAGTATGGTAGGTGGGTTTTCTAGCAAGTTAAGAGTTTGGTCATTAAGACCCAGGACTTGGAGGAAAAAGTGAAGAAGCAAGGTGGGGAGGATATCAGTAGCAAGGAAATGCTTGAAAATTTAGATCAGAGGATTATTGAGTTGACCAAGAGGGTGGATAATGGAGTTGACACGATAAGGAAGATCATCTAGGCACACTATGATCATATGATGACCTTGACCAAGAACCTGGATGCCCTTGTCTGCTACCTCGAAGGGAACGACCCCTCCAAACCTGTTGTGGATGTTGATGTTGGTTCAAAGGATAGTAATGTAGTGTCTTCTGGTCTGGGTAAGCATAACAGAGCTAGTTTGAAGAAGAAGTAAGCTTCTAATTTTAAATATGTATCCACTCTGAGGGAGGCTGTTAAAAAGATGTTGGACATTGGGGAGGAGATTGGTAAGATCCTCAAAGACATGATTTAGGTTTTTTTTTTTTTGTTTTTGTGTTGGCCTCGCCCAAGGGTTTTACTAGTTTTTTGTTGGTTTTGTTTGGGGGTTCAACTGGTTTGTTTTTTCTAGGTGATGGTGGCTTTTCCAGTCTATTTTGTTTTGGGATCTTTAATGTTAAATCTTCAGTAAAGCTGTAAAGGGTTGCGGGGTCCCTTCAAAACCCAATTTTTCTTTAATCCAAAATAAACAAAATTTAGGAAGGATATTCAAGCCAAATGGAAAAATATTTTATTATCATTGGATTGAATAACCATTATAGGGTTTAGTTGGGAATTACTTCTCAAAATAAGATCAGGGTTCTAAGTTTCTTATGGTACAAACAAATAAATTTGGTTATAAGAAATTAAAATGTTATGCAATATAATTATTAACATTGTATTGTAGATTATAAAGAATGAACAATATAGAATAGAACATGAAATCTTAGAGATTAATCCTAGTAAAATTTTTTACAAGTGTGGTTGTCATTGTACTAAAAGATCTACCATTCAATGCCTGATACAACCACAAGATTTATATAATCCATAGGAGGCGGTTAGTCCCTTGTCACGAATCTTGAGGGGAACGCTGATCATTTTTCCAATAATCTCCCCCTCAGCGTTACCCGAGGGGATTGAAATGTGTGACTAAGCTCTGATACCACTTGTTACAAGTATGATTGTCGTTGCACCAAAAGATCGACCTGTCAATGCCCAATACAACCACTAGACTTGTAGAATCCACAAGAGGTAGTTAGTCCCTTGTCATGAATCCTGAGGGGAGCGACGACCATGCCAACATAATTAGTGCAATAGAAATTATGGTTATAAACTAAAGCATAAATCCTAAAAGGAAAGTTATAGCAACAAAACTTCAATAAATAAGAAAATTACCTTAATTAAATCTAGAAACATGTAATAGAGATTGTATATCTAGAAGTATTAATGAGAAACCCTAGAGAAAAACTTTATGGAGTGTATAGATGTTAAGCCCACTAAAATATAAGAGAATATTATCCCTTTTATAGAAATCTAGGTGGATTAACTAAATTTAATCACTAAGCATACAATTAACCTATATTTAAATAAGTTAATGTTTTACAAATAAACTAAAATAAATATAGTGAATGAATATGAGGTTAACTTAACTCTTAAATTGATGATAGAAAATAGTATTTTATTAAGGGTAGAATTGATTTATAGATGCTTATGAATTTCAATAACTTTGAAATGCTCACAACATTAGAATTGAAAGGATTCAAATCCTTGCATATCAATCTTTATTGTATACCAAGTAGTACAAGTATATCTTCTAATGTGAGTACCTAATCTAATATACAAAAATATTTTTTTTCTTTTATTTAAAAAAATCATGTAAGGATTGTGGTCTCCTAGGTAAACCTGCTTGATGGACTAGCTCTATGTTGTCTAAAAATATTTAAAAGTAACATGTATACAATTGTGCAAATGATCTATATACAAACATAAATGCATTAAATTCCTCTTAAGATAAAATCCTAGGTTGATACTGGATTAAATGTATAAAAAAATCATCCAAATTAAATTAGGATAAGATTGAATATAGAGAAATATGTATAACTAAAAATAAGATAGAATGAAATAAAAATTAAAAATCGAACCAAATTTAACATAAAATACATTACCTATTAATATATAATGGTATAAATTGTTTCAATATAAATAAGTCTAAATGTAAACAAAACCTGATATAATATACAAATTTTACAATTATAACCTATATAAATATAATAACCCATTTTTTATATTTCTATACAAACTGAAAACTATTTTATATTTGTTTCGATTTATAATACTTTAAATGAGCAATATACAATTTGTACTAATTCACGAAAGCCAGATCTTTGTTGTGCTGGACCAAAAAACATACTTTTAAGTAAATAAAATGCTCAGTAGTCAGTAGTCATATTTAGACTCATATCTTGTTGACAATTGGAATATATACTAATAATATGAGTTCAACATAGAAAACCACATTTCCTTGTTTTTTATATGCTTTATGGGTGGAGTATCTTTTCATTGGCAAATCATTATAAATGGAATCTTACTCATCCCTTGGAATTATGCATGCCGTCAAATTTATGAATGGAATTTTGCTAGTTGGTACTGTCGAATTTGTTAGTCATATTCACAAACATTAGACTCTTACCAAAAGTATTTCAACTTTGTTTCCATGAAACGACATACCACTAGTCTATTAACCGGGAAATATTATTCCATAAATATATGTTAGACACTTATCTCTTTCAAAGATTGGTTCATCAAATACAACATAATGAATTTCATAGACCAAAATCTTGCTAAACATGGATCAAAACATACTGAAATATTACTGATTATAAATATAAATATAGAACAGAGAGCAATAATCCTATTTTGATGATGAGATTAATTTTATCTGTAGTAAAAATGGTAGAATGAAGATCTTCGGTCTAACAAATAGTACAGGAACTTTGATTCTCCTCCTGCCACACATGAAAGACTTGATCAGGAGGAGAACTAAGAGGATGGTGCATAGGCCATTGTATATCTGATTTTCTTGAACATGAAGTGCATCCACAATATTCTCCAGGTGGAAAAGATGGGGATGGGGATGGGGCATGGACATGCCCCATGCATGGAGGATACTGAGGATAGTATATTATCTCGCGATGGATTTCTACTGGCGCCGGTGCCGGTGCTGGTGCCGGCGGAGGTGGAGGTTCAGTTGCTGGCTCTGGTGCTGGCTCTGGTGCTGGAGCCGGCTCTGGTGCCGGTGCTGGAGCTGGCTCTGGTGTTGGCACTGGTGCTGGCTCGGGCTCTGGTGATGGCGCTGGCTCTGGCGGCGGCGGTGTTGGAAGCAGTTTAGCACACTTGAATTTCTTTCTTATCTGATTAACAATGCACACTGGATCTGCATCTCCAACCACAGTTAAGGTATTCTCCTTCATATTAATAGAAATCATATCTACTCCTGCAATTGAATCATAAGAAATAGAAAAACATCAAACAATCTTGCAATAAACAATTTGTAAATCATCTGATCAGACATTTGGAAAATAAACAGTATGCAGGATGTAAAAACCATTAGAAAGATAAAAATAGAAAAACATTAAAATTCTGAAAATTAATATAACTAGTAGATAAACACACACTATCACGATTTCCTTGGATTCCAATATTAAAACTTCAAATTACAACTCAAATGTGTTGGATGGGATATTTGAACACTACGTAAGTTTCTTTTCTCCATTAAAAAATGATATATACAATTCAGTAATTAATATAAAAAATAACATTACATATCTGACTAAATTAAAGGATGAGTAACTCAAACAAAATACTTAATGCACTTTCCTCTTGTCCCATTTTGGAGCCACGATGTGGTCAGGCATTCCAACAATTAAATCTTAGAGTTAAACTTGTAGAAAATATGGTTACCAGTGAAACAGGCTTCTTTATTTTACAAGAATATTATTCTGTTATTGCTGTCAGAATTCAAATGTGTGGTTTTTGAGTCAAATTTATTGATTCATGTTTCATGAGTAGTAGTTCAGAAGAACCCATCTCTCATTAGAATGAATAGAAGACATAGCACTCATTATATCTAAATGATGCTCACCTAAAACTTCACAGTTAAATCCTGATAACAATATCACAATTTAACATGGTGTGGAAAATATCACCTACTTATCAAGACATTATTGTCAAACATTTGTAACAATTTGGACCCAAGATCTGAATTCCAAGAATGGAAAATACGAACAGGGTGCAGCTTAATAAAAAATTTGTTTCCCTGCCTTTCTTGAAAGGCTGATCAAACATTGATGTGCCAGGAGATTTAAGGTCTCAAAAAGACAGAGAATTCACAAAGGATTAAACTTAACGTTTTCATCTTCCATGATTCATTTACATATGAAGATCTGAAGATTAAGTTTATTAAAAAGACTATGTAAATGTTGTGACTCTTAAAAAAAAGGAAGGGTTTGACAATATAAAGATCTGATGATTTAGGCTAGTAACCCAAACAAAACACAATAGCTTTTATTCCTTATAAAAGAATGTAACTGAGTTAAAACTATGAAAAACGTGAAACACCATTCCTCAGTATATTTTCTTCTGTTATTGTAATATAATTAAAGAACATAAGTCAAGTTACTTTATTTAGAACTTCTTACTACCCAACATATTTGGAGTTGAAACAAGAGTAATCTGGTATAAGAACATTGTACCATCTATTCTAGTGACAGACTGCAAGGCAATCCGCTTGCATTTGTAGCAGTCCATATCCACCTTCATAACAGTTGTCTGCAATGTCAAAGAATAAAGTAAGTAGCCCATGAGATTATATATTTGTCCTTGGCAATAAGTAGAAAACAAAGAAGATTACAATAGACGACTTACATTAGACATCTTGGGCAATCTTTCTGCAAGTCTGACAACGTGCACAGAGCCCTGCTCGGCCAGTTAGTATTCTTTGGAGGGGAAAGGAATGCAAATTTAACACCATCCTCCCATGTCTATCTTTCGAAATATCTCCGTCAGATGACTCAGAGATTCCAATTCTCAACAGCTATCCTGTACGACACTGGGGACTAAAAGCAAGGGGAGGCATGCGAGAATTCTACGACACTAATAAATGATCGAACTGAAAAAAGCCCCACACCAGACAAGAAATATAGAATGGGTGGATCAAATAATTTCAGGAATAATATCAAGACACTAAATTATGGGTTGGGATGGACCGTAAGTGGACCACAATCTATCGTGCGTATGAGTTATGTTTTGGAATCATCTGCCGACCAGATTCTACAAAATTTCACCAAAGATTGGCTTACAAAAAAATTAGCTCAGGGAGCTATAATCTAGTTTGTGTGATTTAATCAAAGAAAATAAACATAAAACTAACTTCCTTTGTTTATATCTCTTACAAACTAATATATTTGGAGCTGAAACAAGACTAATTTGATATGACAACATTGTGCCATCTATTTTTAAGATAGAATGATGGCAACTCTTTTGCATAGAATACCACATAAGATGGCAACTCTTTTGCATTTGTAGCAGTCCATTTCCACCCTTACAACAGTGGTCTGCATAGAATACCACATTACATTAATAATTTGTCCTCTGCAATACTTTAAAAGCAAGAAGATTGCAAGAGACAATAAACACAAATTAGGCATCTTGGGCGATCTTTTTACAAGCTCTGTCGACCTGCTAAGAGGGGTGCTCTTGATTTTCAGATGTGACAGAGTGCGAATTTGAGACCTTACTTTGAAGGTTATCTTCTTAACATCTCCCTCAAATAAAGCACATATTCTATTCCCCAAAAAGTAGACTGCACCCTTTCGGGGCTAGAAACGAAGGGTACAATCCAAAATATGGGTGCATGGGGAATGCATGAATGCACCCGATGACTGTCTTAGTCCTTGGACGGTCGAATACCCTAATGATTGTTCACCATTTTACTATAGGGTGGGCTCTTTAGACTATTTACCTTTTCTACCTAGGGTACACTCCCATGTTTTGATTCTGGTCCTGTTGGAATTGTCTATGCAGAGATCAGAATGCTTTATGTATGAGCTTTATTATCTGTTGTCCCCAATCTAATATTCTGGTAAGAAGAAGTTATAGCTTATTGCATTGCATTTTGATTGATTTTGATTTTAAATTTAATTAATAAAATTGATTAGTAGTGTCTACATCTTAATATAATTGTTTTCTAAATTAATATTGGGTTGTATACGGTTTAATTTAATATAGTCGATATGTCTTAATATAACTGTTTTTTAAAATAAACGTTGTGCTATTTTTTATTTTTATTTATATGATTATCAATGTTTTTTTTCTTTATAACTCATTTCTAAAAGAATTTTAGTTTAACATATTTAGTTTAATAGACTTTTTCCAACTTCTTTATCACCTGCAAGTGTAATAACATGACTACTTCATTCATATTGAGTCTAGAGATTGTTTTCCTTCTTGCTACCGCTAGGTGATCACATGAGCTTGGCACAGAAAAAATATGTGTCATAAAATAATCACCCTCTACCATTTTCACTCCGATAGAATACATCCAGGTTACAATCATATTCCATTCCTTCAAGTCTTCAATCAAAGGACCACCTTCCTAACGATATATGAGTTATTTCTTAATAAATTTTATTTATCATGAATTTAGCTTCAACCACAACTTAATGAGGGTATTTCCTTTTTTGTCTAATATTTCCTTATCAAATTGTTAGATCATAGTAGATTTGGGTCTAAATGTTGTAGCCTATTGATCATGATCTACAACAATATCCACCACCTTTAACTTCTACAAGTCAAAAGTATTTCCTAGAGACTATATATAGTCACACATGCGCAAACACAATTGTCATTTGATAGAATTATTTTAAAAATAATTGAAGTTTGGACACACACACATGGTTATGTTTTGAAACAATTATTTTAAAAATAATTTTAAATTTCACATACGCACGTAGAAACACACACAAACATGGCTATGATTAGTATAATTAATTTTAAAATAATTAAAGTTTAGGATAATTAAATAGATGCTATCAATCGACACAAGTATTTTAAGATAAATAAAATTTGACATCTCATAATTATAAAAAAAAATTATAAGTTAAATATGAGACTTGACTACTTTTTTTAGAACTAATGATTTATTAATACTGTTAATATCACGTAGAATTCATTCAGAACATTTCTAAAATTATATGTCTCTGATATGATGATTGTTGTTAGATAAGAATTGGTGCAGAAAACTTGATGTTTTGATCGATCTTGTAGCATACTTGATCCCGATTGTCATAGATTTGAACATTGCTTTTTGATGTGCTTGTAATTTTACTAATTAATAAGGCCAAGTTATCCAAGGTCAAACCCCTAGATGGAATAGCTTTAGAATTTGTAGTTTTATAAAAAAAGAAGGGGAAGCAATGTGAATTCAAGAAATTGTCCTACTTTCCCCAATGCACAATTGGAAGGAATATGACCCAATAGGCTCAAGTAGGACTTAAGTGCCAAATGGGCCAATGATCGTTTTCTCTAATGAATTGGGAGAAGTTGGATTTGATGGGAAAATATGACTTAAACGTCTTAAGGAAGTAGACCCATGTGAATCTTGAGAAATCAACAATGAAAGTGAGAACATATCTTGATTTTTTAAAATATGGACGGGGGAAAGCCCTTGAACATCACTATGAACAAGTTGTAAGACTTTTTTTTCCCTCCATGATTTTACTTTGTCAAATTTTTCTTCTAGATGTTTCCAAGTGTACAACCTTCACAAATTCCTTTATAAAACTTAACCTTTGGTAAACCCTTAACCATCTTTGTTGACATAGTTGTTCAAGATAGTGATAGTTAAGGTGGCCAAACTGCTTATGCCATAGTTTACTAACTTCATTTGAATGAGTTAGTAGTGCCTTTGGAGAAAAACCTTTGGCAAATTTGGAGAAGGTATACAATCTGGATTGATGAAGAGCCTCCCCTATAGCTACCAAATTGTTTCTTTTCACATGTCTTCTATCAACTAAATTTAGAGAGAAGTTAACTTGCATGCCCTTTCCTAGGTGAGTAATTTGATACATAGAAATAAGATTAGTTGTGAGTGAAGAAACACTTAGAACATTTGAAAATGTTCCACCTTCAACTTCAATTGTTCCTCTCCCTTTGACCAATGCTAGAGTATCATCCCCTAAGGTGATTAAGGACATACTAAACTTCTCTAAAGAAGAAAAAACAACTTGTTGAGAACTCATGTGATGTGTAGCACCTGAATCTATAATCAATGATGGAAATGAAGACGTTGTAGCAGCTAAGGCATTGCCTTTTGAATTACCTCTATCCTTTGTATTATCTTGAGTTGATGAAGATTCCTTACTTGAGTCAGAAAGCCCTATATTATTCTTTTTAAGAATTTGTGTAATCTTCTCAAGTTTCTTCTTTAACCATTGATTCTCATCATGCTCAAACTTGTTCCAATAGGCAAATTTAACTTTCTCCTTAGTTGGTTTACTATGAGAAAAGTTATGCTTTTGAGAGTTGTTAATTTTATCTTCTTTCTTCTTTTCTTTGTCCTTTTTAGCTTTCTTCTTTTTTCCTTTTAAATTTGATGATTTTTCATTTTCTGCAATGAGGGCTTGAGGTTTAGTAGCCTTCAGAGTGCCCATTTGAATTAACTTTTCTTGTTCCCTAGTAAGATCAACAATAAAGTTATCAAGTGAGGGCATAGACCATGAGACTCCAAGAGCTCTTTTTGTAGAATAAAAAGTAACACAAAGACTAAATATTCAAGACCTAATTTTGAAATTACATATAAATGACTAATTCGTCCTCTTTCTTGTCAATCCCACAATCATTCAATTGCAACTTCAATGATTTAAATTTAGTGATGAAGTCCTCAAAAGTTGAAAAACTTGAAGGGCTAAGACCTAAGAGTTGGTTCTATAACTCATGAATCCTAAGTTCATCTATTTTCCCAAATAGTTTGTTTAGAGCTTCCCACACCTCATTAGGTATTTTAAAGTTTTCAACATGGAACAACAATTTAGGAGATACATTTAAACATAGAAAGCCAAAGGCTTGGTCACACTTATCAAAAAACTTTTCTTTGTCTTTAGTTGCATTAGGTTCTTTTTCTATTCCCATAGTTACCCTAAATAAACCTTTGTTTTTTAGCACAAGAATTACTTTCAACTTCCAATCATTATAATTGAAAGGAGTTAGGGGTTGTATAGTTACATTATAATCCATATTGCTTACTTCAACTTAGATAGTTGATTGTAGAAAGTGGAAAATAAATGTGAAATGCGAGAAAGAGTGCAATGAAAGGAATACCACGAAACAATAGCACTTCGTTGGGAAGTAGAAAAATGATCCACACAATACCCCCCCTGATTATGTCTTTGATCCCCCTTTAGTTTGGCACTTTATAGAAAACGTGCATGAGAGCCACTAAAAAAAAACATAAAATGACACTTTATAGAAAGAGTATGAATATGCTTTTTGAAATCTTGACAAAAAAACAAATACTATAGCAAAAAAAACCACACCACCATCTTAATTGCCTAGGAAAAGTTGTGTTCATTTCTTTTTTAAATACTTATTTTATACAAATATATTTGTGAAAAAATATTTGCCTTTGAACAACATAGGAGAGAAAGGACAATTAAAAGAAGGATTTTTCAAGCCTCCATTTGGTATAGAAGAACCAAAAAACTTATACACCAAGTAATCAGGGGCTTAAGTAATAAATGCACTATTTTAAACCTGCGCCAATCTCCAATCGTCCAATTATAATCCAACTGGCACTGTGCGCAAATCATACACCTCCCATCAACCAACAAAACTCCAGTACCTACATGTCGGTTTGCATAGAAATCCAAAGAGCAGGTATGGTCTTCACGCGGGTTGTACGCTGGAGCAACCTCTTCAGGAGCGTCAGAGTACGCCTTGGTGGAAAGCGCCGCATGGTGTATTGACCAGCGACTAAGTTTGAGCGAACAGAGTATGCCTCTGTGTGCACAGTTGTGTCTACTGATAGAGGCGTCAGAACTTGCAAGAGATCTGCAAGCAACATTCTTTGATTTTTTCTTCCATGAAAAAATAACAAGCCTTGCAAACAATAAATCAAATCTTTGATAACAAGGCTTGCAAGCACAATATCAACGGAAAACAACGAAATATTGAAGGAGGGTACATATAGCTGAGGACGCCTCTATGAATGGACTCTTCAAATATGAGTGGTGACAAAAATGTCTTTAGGTAATAGGTTTATGTGTCAAATATAATTTGATACCACTGACAAACCTGTAACCAATTAGACACCTATCTTTGAATAAGTCAAATAGGGACACCTAACTAGACTTAATAAAGTCATGTGAAAATATAGATGGACACTAACAATTATGATCTATACTTCATCCACTACTAGTTCTTTTATTAGCTTGTTATATTCATCTAAACCCTCATATTCCCTTATACAATAATTCTTATAATTATTTTGACTTTCCTTTCGAGATAATTATTGAGATACTTATCTTAGTTTGACATGCTTATTGAAATGAATTTTGAGTATACCTATTTATTCTTTGCGAATGCGTTTGAATGGAAATTTTGAGAGCATTTCTAAGTAGGAGATTTAAATATTTTGACTTTTAAATGGCCAGTCTAATAAGATTAAAAAAGGAGGGAAAGGTCTTCTAATCAATCACTGTATATAATTTGAGTAACTAAACTTATTATATGGATGAACAACTATTGCATTTGTTTAGATTCTTCCATAAATGTGTTTTTTAAATTTGTTTTAAAATTCAATTGTTTTCACTCTTCTTATTCATAGATATTTTTGGAAAACTCGATTCATGTACAACCTATTAGATGATGAAGGATTCTCTTTGCACCTGATTTGAAACTACAAAAACTTAAACATCTATAGATTTTCTATAATCATTTCAACTATCTCCCACAAATCTTGTGAAATGTGTGACAAATTAAAAATAAACGAACAATTAGAAAGTAAAACATTTCATATCAAGCTCAACAAAAAATATCCAAAATTTGTATTAGAACACATATATGGATAAATAAATAAATCAAGTAAAAGTATAATATTAAATATTAAAATGCTTGAGCTATTATTCATTTTTCTAATGATTGAATCTTATACTTGAAATATGCATGGTGAAAGAGGCTGCACAAAGAGGCTGCCAAGTCAAAATGGCAGATCCGAAAGCATGTTGCTTCATTAAGTGACTCCACAAATTGCAGAATAAATTTAGAGAAAACCCAACACAGTAGATCTGATTTCAACTTGGAATGCAGTTTCTAGATCATACAATGCACAAAAATAAAATGATATTATCGGCCCCATAAAAGAGCAGGTTTTCTAAGAGTGTTTTTTTTTAATGAAGTGTTGCCACCAAATGAGAGCACATGCAGCTTTGTGGAGAGTTAAAGATTGTTGAAAATGATAAATGTAGAAGAAAAAAATCAAAAGAACCATTTCATAACCCTTGTGCATGGGCTATAAGGAGCATTGTTAAGCATTAACTCCTTCAAAAATAGACAAAATCTTGTAAATATAAAAGATGAGCAGAGAAACGGAAATAAAAAAGAAAACAAAGATCAAAACAAGAACACGATTATATAGTGGTTTGATAATTGCCTACATCCAATCTCAAGTAAGGAACTATCTTCTATTAATCAATATCCAATACACCATACATAGATTGCATACAGTCATATATACAAAGCTCTTCAAATACAAAGAGATGGGGAAAATAAATGGTCATGTGACCATTGGGGTTCATATTCCAACAATCTCCCCTATGAAGTCCGACCGGCACAGCCATGCACAGCATCCTCTGCTTCCTATTTCGAATCTCATAGAATAACCAGACCTTAAGAAAATCTCAACTTCGTCAAACTCTGTTCCAACACACTCTGAATAAATCTTCTCCAAATCAAATCAAACTTAGTATAACTTACAACTATCTCAATATAAAAAATAATAAACCCAAAACCCCTGAGCATATTCTTGTCATCAAGACTTCCAACTTCACTCAATCAACTACCTTCCCTACACTCATTTCCTTGAGTCTCCGCTTAACGTCACCCAACTCCATGAAAAGCTACTTCTTATACATGCTCTCATGTCAGTTCATATTTTCATAGTCAAAAAATAGGGCATAGGCTCCAACACAGGTCATACACTTCTCTATGTACTTCACCATCATGTTGATCCAAGATGTACCCCCAACCCGGGGAACATACCGTGCATGATGTAGATACCATCGACAGCCGGCTCAACATGGTCAAAACTATGCAACTGATCTAACTTTTTTGAACAAATGAAACACATTCCTCCGAAGTCATGACAACATCCACCAATCGGGGTTGTACCATTCCCTCCAAGTGATCGTCTAAAACTTCTAAGTGTCATTTTACATTAGCAAACTCTGAAACTTCACCAAAAATAGACAAGCAATGTCTCATATTAGCCAATGTTTCCACCGCCTGGGAAAGTCTGTACTTGAAAGCACATCTTATAAGGAAAATTCAGGTGTGGATTTGGACTGTGAGAGCTTTGACTCAAGTTCATCCTTGGCTGGACCACCAACAGTCATATGCTCCATTTATTTTCACACCTGTGCCAATACATCTGGCTTCCTCCCGTCAACAATTGCCTGCCGCAATTTCTCTGCAACATGACCTTCATCCTTGACAAAAACCATCATCTCAGAGTCCTCACCAACATTCTCATCAGCAATATATAGGAATTGTAGTGTGTCCTTGGCTGCACGTGTTGGAGGTACTTCCTAACTGCTTATATTTCTTACATCCACTGTCCCTTCTCTGCATTAAGGGGGCATCAAATTGCCCTCGACCTCCCTGTTTTGGTTGCCACATAGGACAAAGCTTTCAACTGTAGGATGTAGACCAGTCAACCGTCTTTGATCATTTTGAACCTGCGAATTGGATAAAGTGCTACTCGTGTGGGACTGTGGATTATCCAGAGTCTCCCAAATACAACATATACACAGAATTGCCAAAGCTAGAGCCGTTTGTAGGGATTAATTTTGACCTGCCGTTGTCTTCAGCTTTAATGTCTTGTCTAATATCTTTAGTGGCCTCCAGAATGGGCATTTGTGGCGACACATCAATAAAAGAGGGCTCTCGAATATACCCAACCTGTGTGGAATTTTTATTTTGACTGCCACGAAAGAAGTTGTTTGGAAAGTGTTCATCCAATACGGTGTGATGTTGGGAATGAAGCTCATGTGACGTATGGTCACCAATGGATAGAGCATCATCATCACGCAAAGATTCATGTCTACTCACGAAGAATGGAGAAGAGTAAGTCTGTAGATACCGTGGTGAATTATTATTAGGACAGTCTCCACCTATCCATCCTTCCTTAAACTCTAATGAACACATAACAGGCTGCAACTCCTCGGCTCTAGGATGAGCAACAACATGGGCTTCTTGACCCTCTTCTTGGCCAATACGCAGGCCTCTTTTACAAAAATGGCATTACCCTTTGCACCAGTCGTGTCTTCCACCATGCGAGCATCATCCACCCCTTCATCTTCTACCCCTTCATCTTCATACTCATAATAAATAGTATTAATAGTCTCTGCAAATGACACCTTCTTCTTTCGTGTCCAATCATCTACTATCTGAGGTGCTATATCCTCAAATCAGTACTCATCATCGGGAGCTTCATTTAGTCCTTTTCTCTGATCACTACCAGATTCCAACATGTGTATGAACTCCTCCATAATAAAATTAGTTTCAGCATCTAATTTATCCAAAAACTTCCTCCGAGCAGCTCATAACTCACATGAAGGTGAATTTTCAGGAGGGTAAACAACTCTGACTTCATCATGACTTTCTCGAGAGCTATAGGACATAGACATGAGATCTTTAACTCAATCAACCATATTTGATTCGTCCATTTTCTTGGAATTTCTTGACGATTCCAAAACAACTATTACACCATAGCTCTGATATCAATTGTAAATATAAAAGATAAGCAAATAAACAGAAATAAAACAGAAAACAAAGATCAAATGAAGAACACAATTTTATAGTGGTTCAGCAGTTGCCTATGTCCACTCTCAAACAGAGAACTATCTTGTATTAATCAATATCCAATATATCATACATAGACTGCACATAGTCATATATACAAAGCTCTTCGAATACAAAGAGATGGGGAAATAGATATGAGAGCTCGAATCCAATCAACCACATTTGATTCGTCCATTTTCTTGGAAATTCTTTACGATTCCAAAACAACTGTTACACCATAGCTCTGATACCAATTATAAATATAAAAAAACAAGCAAAGAAACAAAAAAATAAAATAGAAAACAAAGATCAAAACAAAAACACGATTTTATAATGGGACAATTGCTTATGTCCACTCTCAAACAGAGAACTATCTTGTATTAATCAATATCCAATATACCATGCATAGACTGAACATAGTCATATATATATACAAAACTCTTCAAATATGAAAAAAATGGAGAAACAAACGATCATATGACCGTTGGACTTGACGTCCTAATAAATCTAATTTCACATACACGGCGACATGGCCAGCTTTACATTTGTAGCATGCAGAGCAGTCTGTTAGACACGATCAATTTACATGCCTCAACTTCGCAACTCAAGTCCAAAATAGAATAAATAAAAAATTAGAGACCCAAAAATCTTCACGCCATTGTGGAAACCCTCTCCTGCAATTTACGCCCTCATTTGGCAGCCCTTTGTTGAGCGATCTTCACATCGGAGCAATTAAAGATTTGGAGTGGACAAATTCTTCAGCAAGGGCCTGGTCAACCACTTCCGCGGGGAAGTTCAAGTGAGTTCCACAGCCTCTCATTTTAAAAGCGGCTTTGTCGTATGCCATGGCAGCCTCCTCCGCTGTCAGAAACGTCCCAAGCCAAACACGTGCCCCCTCTCTCCTCGAGTCTCGGATTTCCGCTGCGTATTTTCCCCACGGCCGCCGCCTCACACCTCTGTACCTCTTCTCACCCGCCGGCGCCGCCACTGACCCACCTACGCGTCTTCTTTTTCTCATCTCTTGCTGCTGCGCACTATTTCCCTTTTCCGATTGTTTATTCACTTTGACCAGGTAAAGAGCTTCGCAGTTGCCAGACAACCATCGCCTCAGACTCACAAGTCTTTCTAGAACATTATTGAAATCCGAATCATTGAATGTATTGCAGAAACCATCATCTTCACAGCCACTCGCATTAGAGTCACCCATAGACGTGTCGCAGTCATTCAGAATCAGAGAATTTGAGGTTGAGGCGAGAGACGTAGTGATATAAGCATTGCCTTGTAGTTGTGAATGTGAGAGAGGGCTTTCCTGCTCAAAGATAGCGGCCCATACGCTCTCTAGAATCGTTGACGAGGCTCCCAAGCTTTCCATGATGTTAAGTGAAGAATTTTTGGTTAAGATGATGGAGAGGCCGATGAGGGTTTTTAAAGACGGCCTCCGAGTGGAAACATTGAATTTGAGCTTTCTTTAAGAGGAACTCTTGCAGGCTACGCAACTGCAAAGATATTCATCCGTTCTTGACCTACAAAACAACAATTTGCAATTAAACAAGTCTCTGTGGTATGAATAAGGCAGATAAGCTATTTATTTACTAGATTTCTCTTAATCTCTGAATTCCGCATCCTTCTGATAACTCAACTGTGCGAACCCCAATAAAGTTCACCTAGGGATTTGTAACGAAAATGTGTTATGTTTAGCCACGTTAGAGTGCTATTCGATTAA
Organism: Thuja plicata; assembly: GCA_018584345.1. Classification (NCBI taxonomy): domain Eukaryota; kingdom Viridiplantae; phylum Streptophyta; class Pinopsida; order Cupressales; family Cupressaceae; genus Thuja; species Thuja plicata. The sequence continues at coordinate 2,969,838 of MU223733.1, forward strand.
GCGAAACCGATACGCTCGGCAATTAAGGCATGTGTTGCCTTTCCTTGAACTCGTTTTACGACAGCTTGTGAAAAGTGGAAACCATGTTCAGGTAATCCATTCACGAGTGCCGTAAAATGATCAACACGATTTTAGTTGCTACACGTTACACAAAACATCCGGGTCAATACTACTGTAAATGATGGTATTTAACGTAAATAGGCATTGATCTACTTTGAGTAATTAAGATCAGTTACAATGCGTAGCTTATCTTAATCTACCTGGCGTAGGATCGAGCCTAATATGTCGTCGAACTAGTCTAAGACAATGGGTTTGATTTGGCTAGAAGTACGTAGGACATTATATTTAGCTGATAGGCTTTCTATGGGGAGAAATCTTTGATCTGAAAAGTGTCTCACACTAAAGTTTAGGCTGTCGGAAGAATGTTTTGCGCTGCCCTAAAGGTTCATACACGTTTTCCATTTTTCCATTCCTGCCAATATATTTATAAGCATCGATATAAGAGGGCATCCTGCTGTGAGTTCTATAGGCGGCAATGACAATATCAATATATGCACCGCAAAGCTCCAAACATCACTTCTGTCAACTCATCTAGAGTGGCTCTTAGGCTTTCCACTTCTGTGTATTAGAAAGTGAAAGGTGGACCATAGGTCTCATTGCCAATGCCGGTTATCAAAAAAATTCAGAACATGAACTCTTTTCTATTTGAATCAAATTGCTCATTCGTAGCATAAAGTACTCAGAGAGCTTGTAGACGCACTCCCCATTGTTGTCAGGCTTGAGAGTTGAAAATCCTAGAAGGTAAATACTCGATAGCATAGACACAAAGTGTACTAATATTCCACATACTTTTGATCTTTCTAGCATGGAAGACACTAAAACCATTGCCATTGGCCAAATATTTAATCTTTGAGCTCCAAAAATGTTGCGGAATTCTTAGAAGATCTACCTGCAAATAAAGAATGTGACATCACAAAGGGTTGCTTATATCCCTAACAGATTTAAAGAATGTGAAAGCACAAAGGATTGATTATATCTCTGATGGAATTAAGTCCATAATAATTTTACTTTATTTCATTACAGGAAGCTGTTAAAAGTTGCTAGGCAACCTGTAATCGGGAATGAATCAATTAAAGACTAAGTGATCTATATGTTCCACACTAATGGATTTTACATTTGATTCCGGGGTAATGGTCTTTTTTCTCTCTAATGTCTCATCAAATATATTGAGCACACAAAACAAATAAACAAGCAATAGTTTTGAGTGCCTTCTGAGAAAGATGATTGTAGAATTTGAAGAAGTGTGCTGCAACTACAGGACTCCAAATTTCATTATCAAGTATAAGGTGTGGACCTTTAATTTCTTTCATCCAGTCCTCAGTGTAGTGCCCCTATTAAATCATGTGTGATAAATCAATCAATTGATGTTTGTTCAATTTGGAATTAAAAAAATTTCCTTTTACTTTCATTGTAATATTATCCTATACTAAGAAAGAACTTATGGTAATTAAAGATCAGATATATTTATTTTTTTCACATCTTATTCAAAAAAATAATTAAATTGTATCTTTATTAAGATTTCTATGATTTTATAAACATTTATATAATTTTTATTTTTCATTATTTATTTTTTAGAAACTAATTACTTTTATGAATTTGTTTAAACTATACTATTATATTTATAGATATCACTTATTCATTTCAAATTTCAAATCATGTAATAAAGTTCAATCATTGTTCATAGTTTAATAAAATTGTCAAAAGTGTTTGAACAAAAGAAAATCAATTATTTTCTCTCAATATCCTAATTATTATTTCTTAATAACTCAAGGTCAACAATCATTATTTTTTTTTCAATAAAAATTTGATAATTTCTAGATCTAAAAGACATTTTTTTTTTCTACAAATAGGTGAACATTATCCCTATATATAAATTCATAATTTTAAATTTAACTTCCATTATATAATTTTTTTTTTAAAAGAAAAAGTGGGCTAGCCACTATATATATTATTTATAATTAAACTGATTCAAGAGCTCACCCGGGAAAGAACCAGTAAGAAAACCCAAGATCCTTTCTCATTACAAAATATCCAAATAGTTCACATTACAATTGAATCTATCATGAATTTTCACACCATATAGGTGACAAGCCATAAAAAGACAAGTTATTACAAAAATAATACAATAAAGTGTATGGGTTCAAAAAAAAAGATCATCGTATGCACAATTCCAAAATTTGATGCTAGATTATTTACTTTCAACACCATCATTCCAAGGTAGACCCGAGCCCTTATTCCTCCATCTCAACCGCTCAGCAAGACCATCCACTTGAGTGTGCATCTTGTGTATTTATCTCCAAGCCACTGCCCTGCTCATTCTGAAACTTTGCATAACCAGACTGTGACTGTGATGACTCGCTTGTAGCCCAACCACTGAAACACTCTGCTGGAGTAGAGATCTCCCAACCACTCCCCTAGACATCTTGTGGCTTCTATTTAGAACCAAGTGAGGAGGCGGCCGCAACCGCCCAATCACATTCATGAGTTATCTTTGTATCTGAAACCTATCTTGAATTATGAGAACCTTTTCAATTTGGTGAAGGCAGAGTATCTTGATGCTCCATCCCAACCCTTATGTGTTTTCTTGAGGAATCCACATACCATTTTGAGGGAAGAGAGTGATGAGAGAATCGTGGGATGATAGGGGTATTCTGCATACCCAATATATCCAGCAAGGCACACATAGTAGACTTCATTTGTTCACCATTCTGCGAGTCAAGAATAGGGACAGTATCTCATAGTGCATTTTTAAAAATATTGACATTTTTCTTCCCCAGTGAACACTTTACTCCATTGTAAGCCACCAAAAACTCATGTTTATGCATCAATTGGTGTCAAGAAAACAAACCCCCAACTAGTGATGTCCATTCCATAACTCATAATGTTGCATGGCTTGCTTAAGCTTGTTACCCACCCAGAACTATTTATGGATAAATTTAAATGCCATAATTTCAAGCAAATATGGGGATTGCAGCAAATCCATAGCGTTTGACAAAAAAATTGAGACAAGCTGAGAAGGAAATATAAGCTATTTAGACTTTGGTGCAAAATTTTCAAACCCAGTTACATGTTTAATTGTCTACCACATGGAGGATGAGTGAGCCATAAAAATTTCATCTATCACTTCATCAATGATATGCATAGGCAAGACTTCTTCATCCATGTTGGGAGAAATCCAAATCTGATAGTTCTTAGGTAACATTTCAGCGTGAAAACAAGAGCATAGTTCGTAACAAACATAGGTATCAGCACTTTCCGCCATCGTCAAATATTTTTAGCACATTAAAAAGTGAATAGAAATGACCAGGACTTAAAATAGGAAGATCAATGTACTTTGACGACAACAGATATGATGTTGCATTTGTTTACATTCATTACCATTTGATGCGAAGTGACCTATAGTCCACTTGGGAATTGTTGCACGCAAAATTTGTAGTTAGCCATGTGAACATGTAATTCTGTATGTCCCAATTGGAGTGCAAACACGAGTGAACCCACCACGCATCCCTACAGCTATGGAGTGGATATTGCTAAAGTATTTAATCTCATTACTATGGCTTGTATTTGTACGAAGGCTTACTTATTATGATTTAAATGACCTCTAAAGTCTAATTTTTAATGACTGTTCACATGTTGCATCCCAACCTATCGTCATCAATTACAATTTTAAGATCACCATAATCTACTATAAAGTTTATCAGATTTAAAGTTAAAGTCACAGTCCCACCACAACTTAAATTGGATTAAAAATTTGCAACTCCATTTCCTTCTCGAAGCGTGTGGGAGAGATAAACTTTGTGGCACTTGTATAATAGGTTCCAAATTTGGGTGAAGATGTACTAGAGCTGCCATGAGTGTTTTTTTTGCTTAATGCAAGCATTAATAATGACCAATGAGTCCCCTTCAATGTCGAGATGATTATATCCTCCCTGCATGGCAAGAGTTAAACCAACAAATAAAGCATGAGCCTTTGTAGGATTGTTCATTCCTGCAGGCAGAGGAGAGGTTGTAAGTACGAGGATACTACCTTGGGAGTCTCAAATACAAGTCCCCAATCCCAACATGGCAGGGTTTCCATGTGAAGCCCCATCAAAATTAAGCTTCACCAAACCCGGTGTTGGGGGATGCCAATGAACTTCTGATCGATCCATCTTAGCTGGGCCATGTTTATCTAGATTTCATCCTATTGGTACTAATATTCTTTTCCAGATGCGAATGACATTTCCATCCAAAGGCGTGATCAGTGGGTTAAAATTACTTTTACTCAGACTAGCATTAACCACCTCTGAAATTGATTTCCCAATGCCTTCTAATACTACTTTGATAGGAGACAAAATCTTCCTAAATATTCATTTATTTCTTTCCCACCAAATTTACCATACCACTAATGCAGGAGAACATTTCCAAATGTTTGTGAATAATGATTGCACATGTAATACCAACCAAGGTTGGAATAGATTCCAAATACTGTTTGGGAGAGGAGTGATGTTTTGCAATTTTCTTAGGATGAATAGCCAACTATCCAGAGAAAAAGCACAATTCAAAAATAAGTGATCCACTATTTCAATCTCATTTTCACACAACAAGCATTTAAATGGTGGTGCAATCCCAAATTTTTCCAACCTATCACTTGTCAATACTCGATGCTTTATTGCAAGCGAGGAAAAGCATCTGGCTTTAGGAAGTACAATGTGATTCCAACAGAATGAGAATGCTCGAGATGACACTTCATGTGACTCAATTTGTTGTAGAATTCTATATCCTTCTTTGATTGAGTAGTTTCCATCTTTAGCTGGTGCCCAAATAAGTCTATCCTCATGTCCTGAGAGATACACACGTCAGTCTGTAAGTATGTTTCTAAAGGATTCCTTATCTTACTGGCTTAATGGTATATCCCCCGGGTCCTTCCATATGACTTTTCCTGAGAATATACAGACTGCTGAGATATAATGAATTAGGAGGATCCCCCACTGGTTTTCTGAGTACGCCATAATGTCTATCATCTTTCCAAAGATGATAAAGTGGGCTAACCATTCCATGAGTCTCTCCAAAACTTAACGTTGTTACCACTATTTACTTCCCAAGTCACATAGTCGGCAACAATACCTCTTGCTGAGACCATAAAATCCCATATGGCTGACCCTCTAGGTGGATCTAGAATTGATAATACCCATGATTTGTCATTATTGTCCATATATTTTTGCTACATTATTTGGCACCATAAACTTATAGGATTTGAATACATTTGCAATACAAGCTTTTTGCCAAAGGCTTCATTTCTCTTTGCTATGTCATGCACACTAGCACCCCCTAAAGCAGGTATGTGTGCCATGTCTTTGAGAGAGATAAGAGGAATTTTCTTTTCATCATTCATATTCGCCTTCCATAGAAAGCCTTTGATCAATTTTTTAATTTGAAGAATGATTGAAGGTGGAGCCTTGAGAACTGCTAAGTAATAGTCTGGGATAACTGATAATACTGATTTAATGAGAATAATTATACCTAAGAGTGATATCCATCTAGCTTTCTAGGCCACAATTCTACTCTTGATATGTTCCACAACCAAGGACCAGTAACTTGTTTTATTGGACCCCATAAAGAATAGAATTCCAAGGTACATGCATGGTAAGAAATCAACAACAAACCCTAGAATCTGAACTATTCTATCAGATATTATTTTATTGGTATTGAATATATAAATCTTGGATTTGTGTGCATTGATTTGTTGGCCTGGGACCGTTGAATATAGTTGAAGTGTATACTTGATCTTGTTGGAATTATATTAAGATGATGTACTGAGAGGGGAGGGGTGAATCAGTACCTCTAAAATTTTTCTTGGTTAACCCATTAACCCTTAATCATTAGTTTGTAAATTATCTTATCTAACTATTCATCTTTCTTTATGTATATGCAATCATAATAGAAACATTCATAAAAATAGCTAACACATGACACAAGATATGATATCATAGAAAACTCATGTTAGGAAGTAAAAACTACGGTGGGGATTGTTACCCACAAGACTTCACTATCTGCTGATAAGAAGGGGCCGGTTAAGGCTTACAATTGGTCACTTCTGATGACCTACCCTGTTAGGAGTATTACAGTGGAGACCTGTTAAGATCTACTTTGTTTGAAGCTTTAGCAACACTGTTAAGTGTGTACTCTGTTAAGATATTTATAGAGAACTGTTAAGTCCACCTTCTACAAAAGGATTTTAAATGTGATGCACTTGTTAGAATGCAACTACATAAGTCTTTGATCTGATGATGTATGCAATCTTCAATTGCTGATAACAGATCCAATTAAGCTTCATATATATAAGCAATCATCCTTCCATGATTGAATAATACCTTTATCTGCTCATCAGTAGCCTCTGTGTGTTCTTGACAACTGATGTGTTCTATATCTGACCTTTGCATGAATTCTACCTTCTTCTCGTTAGATGCTCTACGTGGCTATCAAAAATAATGAATTCATGACTCACAATTGAGTTTGAACATCTATTTATACTAAATTAGGCTCAATTCTTGATTCATGCATCGCAAGTTAACTCTAGTTCCAAGGTTTACAACTTGACCTTCATCTTTAGTTAGATATGTTTTAGATCCATTAGGATGCATTAAAATATTCACATAAAGCTTTCTTGACCCTCAAGTTATGATTTAAAACAAATAAAAACTCTATAAATAGAATTACATTGCTTTATTCATCATGTAAAAATTAGATCCACAATTTGCGAGTTCTCTAGCTGACTGTTAGTTCTGACGGTCAGTTTTCTTGGTCGTCGGTGTTCCTTTCTTGAACTTGTCGTTGGTATGCCTTTTCCATTCATGTCGGGTTTTTTCTCAAAACTATGTCACTGATGATGCTTGTCGATTCTATACTTAGCATTTTTCATGACCTCTGTGTTCTGTCGGGTATGCTCGCTGTTCACCGGTAATGCTTGAAGTCTGCCAGTGATTTCTGTCAATGTTTTTCACTAAGTGTACTAATGGAAAAATAATGTCATCAATCTCCCCCTTTGACATTAGTATCAAAAACATGAT
>MU223733.1:2991227-3019486 GCA_018584345.1 Thuja plicata
GTACTTAATCTAGATATGGTTCCTGGAAGTACAACAGAATTTGTGAAATCCATTTTATGTGATAAGTCAGAAGACTTTGATGAATTCAATGTCCAATGTATAAAAAATGAATGCAATGATTGTAGAATTTACATAAATTTCCTTTACAATTTGATAATATTGATGTTACAACACCAGTCTAGTGGAAGAGATCTGAATATGAGAAATACGAAACCAAGATAGGACTAGAATAAAAAAAATTGCATTGAAGGAGAGTGAATTACCATACCTTAATTTCATGGACAGATTTCAATCTATGATTTATCCACATATCCAACATTGTCATGGTGCACGATGGCAAGCTAAACAGTTTCATGATTCCAAAAATTGTTTTCCACCTGGTTGTATTCTTTCAGTTGTAGATTTTGCAAAGAATTATTCATTCTCTCCTCAAAAAGAGCTTCAAAGTCAGTATTATCATTTTGATCAAGTTGCAATATTTGTCCATGTGACCTATAGACATGCACAATTTGATTTGGATGAAATTGAAAGTATAGATCAAAATGAACGCATTATCATCAAGGAGGTTCATTTCTATATCAGTGATGATAAGGTTCATGATAGGAGTTATGTGGCTCATTGTTTCGGCATGTTTTTCCAGAATTTTGTGAGTCACGGCATAAATGTTTCACAACATTGGATTTGGTCTGATGGGTGTGCGGGTAAGTAAAATTGAATTAAATTTTCTTTTAAATAGTACATTTCAATTATATCTAAGATCTAGAGATCATATATATATTTAGTGTTTTTAAAAGTTTTTGTCACATGATTGTGCAGGTAAATTTAAATCTGCAAAAGCCTTTAATTGGTTAGCTATGCAACATGCTAGACACAATGTTAAGTTTCTTTGGGACTTCTTTGAAAGTGGACATGGAAAAGGGGAGTATGATGGAGCAGGAGCATGCATGAAGCGTGCACTCTGACAACATGAACTTTAAGGTATACATATGTATGTCATTTTCATATTATTCAATTTGTTTACATAACTTTGTGAACTTTAATCTTCATTTGATATAGTTTGAATAAACTAATTTTATATTTGTACATGTCCTTTAAATTGTTAAATATATCCAGGTAACATGATAGAGAATGCAAAAAAAATTGTTGAATAGTGTCGAAATCATTTCGCTACTCGAGACACAAAACACAGCAAATGTTACTTTTGGGAAGTGATAGGTATAATATTTAAAACTAGTTCAATCATTATTTATTTTTTGTAATTAAGTTGAGTTGATTTGATTAAATAAAATTTATTATTATATATATTTAAGTTTGAAAGTTTGAAGTTTGAAATTGATTATATATATTTATCAGACTAAAGATTAAAATTTTGATTGATTTTGATCTTGATTTTGTTATCTATATTGAAAATTTACATGTAATTTGCTCTAAGATTGATTATGATTGATTTTGATCTTGATTTTATTATCTATTAGACTAAAGATTGATTATGATTGATTTTGATCTTGATGTTGTTATCTATTGAAAATTTGCATAACTTTCTCTAAGGTTAGTTTAAAATAAAACATGTGTACATCAATCTAAATGGACTTATGTATATAGATCAAAATAAAACAATGACATGTAACAATGTACAAATGTCTAGATATAGATCAACATATAAAACATAAAAAAAATACATGTACAGTTCATCAACATAACAATGTAAATGGACCTGTAAATATCAATGTATCAACGTAAAAAACACATGTACATAGATCAATGTAAATGTCTAGATGTCAACATAAAACATGCATGTAACAATGTACAAATGTCTAGATATAGATCAACATATAAAACATAAAAATACATGTACAACATCAACATAACAATGTAAATGGACCTGTAAATATCAATGTGTCAATGTAAAAACACATGTACATAGATCAATGTAAATGTCTAAATGTCAACATAAAATATGCATGTAACAATGTACAAATATCTAGATATATAGATCAACATAACAATGTAAATGGACCTGTAAATATCAATGTATCAAAGTACTATCAATGTAAAACAGATGTGTGTATATAATCTAGATATCTCATGTGTAAATCTAGATCAATAACCACCATGATCACCACTCTATGCAGGCATATGTGGATCGTCATCCCGTTGGACCTGAGTCTATATATGTATAACAATTTTAAAACAAATTTAATTAATATATTTATCCAGACCAAGCTTAAAATGAATAAACTATTTAAAAATAATTTAAATTAAATTTTACCTCTATATCCTAATGAATCAGATCAACAGGCTCCTCTAAATCTCCATATGCAACACCCCTTGTAGTGTCCTCTACCTGGTTCAATTTAATTAAAAATATATATAGTTAAATTTATATATATCACTGGAATTTATATAAATAAATTAAATACAAAATTACTTGATTGTTCTTGAATCTTGAAATTAAATGGTTTCAAGTGTACTTGGTGTAATGCATGTCCAATGTCAAATAACTTAGAAGAATTTAAGGACTCTGTCTCAGGATCAATGCCCTCATCCATAAGCAAATCTGAGAATCCAGTGTGAAATCGAGAGGTCATAGGTGTCTGATATAGGGGAGCCTATGTATGTTGTCAAGGTGGTGCAAGCTCCTCCACACTCTATCATGGAGCTGTAGGATGTATCTAGAAATCCTCCTGTCTGGAGGTACCTGCCTCTGCATCTCCTCGTCCTTGACTGCTGGATGTGGAGGATCTCGAGGCCTAGTCTCCTTGAACAAATGCAAAAATATCACATGGAGGAACCCTATGTGTCGTAGAAATGTGCTGGTAAGCTGCAAGGAGACCGACTGACTAAACTGAAGCTCATGTCGCATAGACGATCCTCTGGTAGCCGTAATATCTCATATGGAGTGGGAAGATCATATCGGATGTATGGATGGTAAAATGGACTAGAAGGATCAACACTTGCGCTCGTTCAAGATTTGAGCATGTACCTACCCACACGATCAGATGACAACTCATCAACCTGAGTCGCGATGGTGGAAATGCTAGAAAACATATCTACATGTGCATCCTCAGAAGCAACCTGTCTAGGTCCAGTATAGGTCTCCAAACCTTTTGGAAGAACCAAAAGGTTTTGACCCACCAATGGTGGTGCAGAAGGTTGTCTACACTTATCCTGGCATCTCCCTTGACCCTGACCAACATGTGGAGGTAAATCTATGTAATCAACATCATAACCTAAATGGAACTCTTCAAACAATTGTTTGCAAAAATATAAGGGCACCTCATCCTTTTGGGGCCACATATGATGGGCCGCCAACCATCTGGGATATATAAAAGGAGCTACTAACTGATCTTTACATTTTGTGACCCTATATGCTCTAACCACTTTCTTTTCTATGTAATGGGTCCCAAACATGTTCTTAACCCGAGTAATAGTAACATCCCCATCAACTGTCCTCCAACCGACAGTACCTTTAACAGTGCTAGATAGGCTATGGTAAAAAGAATCAATAGATGAATTATCATATGGATTGTATGATTCATCCTTCTGAATCATACCCATCAACTCTGTACGAATGGAAATCAATTTCCGCCTATTAGGGAGGGTAGCACTATTTTGCAATGTCCTCTCTAGCGTAGCTAGAGCAGCGTGCATCCTCGTGATAGTCTCTTATCTACGACTATCACAACTATGTGGGGTATCATGGCGGCCTCATGATGCTCATGAGGCCTGACTACCATGAATGCTAGGGTCTGAACCAGTAGAAGCCATGTGATTTATAAATGTAATATCTAGAGATAAAAAGTGCACTCACTGCAAGTGGGCACATACATGTGTACATTCAATAGGAAATCAATTTAAATATACATGTACATGTGTTGAAAAAGAACATGTTTTTAAATTTAAAAATTAAAACATATCTAAATCTACATACATATTTAAATTTTAAACAAATTCAATTTACATCTTCAACATGAAACATTTTTTCAAATAAAAGTTCAAAAATTTTAAACAATGAAAATTGCACACATGTACATGTATTAACATAAATATCTGTACATAATATATGTATGTCCATCTGAACAAAAATATTCATGACATCCCCTTAAGCATAAATACATCAAAAAGAGATTCCACATGTACATAACTTTTAAGTGATTTTAAGATTTTAATATACAAATTGATTTATGTAACCTAGTACGTAAAACTTCTAGGGTTTTGTTATGTACTAATATTGAAAATTGTGTATGTAATGAAAATGTCTAGAATGATGAAGTTGTGACAACAAGATTTTTGGCACATTCTCAAGTAATAAATATAGTCATATATATCCTAAATTAATTCCCCACATAATGATTGCTTCAGATGACTAAAGACTAATTAGATTCATGAAACAAAAGTTATGCTTCTAGTTTACGTTTTGGTTAATTTATATGATTTTAGGCTTTTAAGTTTACATATAAATGTTTCATAATTTTGGATTTGGGTTTGCGTTTATGTTTCAGAATTTTGGATTTGGGTTTGCGTTTATATTTTAGAAGTTTGGATTTGGGTTTGCATTTATGTTTCAAAATTTTGGGTAAATTAAGTGTAAATTTGAGTTTGCGTTTAAGTTTGGGTTTGTGTTTAAATGTTTTTAAATAACATCAATTCTATTCAACCTAAAAAAATTTATTTTTAGGAAATGAAGAAAAAACCAATAACATTATAATGCTAGATAAAAAAAATTCATTTTACATATATTCATAAATATAGTAAAACATTCTAAAAACAAAAAAAAAGGGACCTACCTGGAACTCGGCTGAGTTTTCTTCCTCACCTCCACATGCTGAATCTTAGCCCCTTAATCTGCAAATGAGGGGCTAGCGGGCTGTTTTGGGGTTTTTAAAATGCTTCGTATACTCAGCCGAGTACAACTCGGCCGAGACTCCTAGGCCACTTAGCGTCGTGTGACGCCCACGTAAACTCGGCCGTATGGGACTCAGCCGAGTCCTACTCAGCCGAGTATAACATGAATGAGCGCCTAGAATTATCCTTAGGGGTGACAAATTATTGTGCTTTTACCCACATGTTGTGGGAGTAGATGTCATGCACCCACTCTAGAGGATATGGTCCTCACCGATGACGTGATGAGTATCTTGTTATCTCGCGAGTAGATACAGGTGTGTTTATTTAGATTTGTGACATGTTATTAATTAATCATCTAAATCTTATAAAAGTAAATTATTTTTTTAAGAAAATTTTAAAGTGACATATAAATAATATGCATTGCAAGGAGTAGCGGGTGGTAGGAGTATACCATGTACTTTTCAGTCGACTCCACATTCAAGAGTAGTTTCACTACTCGAGATAAAGATTTATAAATTTGTTAAAAATATAATTAAACGTTGGCTTCAAAATATCCTTTTAAATATATATGTAGCATTACTTGGTGTTTATAGGGCTTATCAGAGGCTGAGATGTCCCAACATGATGACATCACGCTCTTAGCCATTGACTTTGGCCTAGACAGCTTTGCGGTACCATTTAGATTTAGATTTTTTTTACTTTAATTTAATATTATACATGTTCTTCTCCCTTATGTTAATTTTGTTTTTGTTAGTCTACCCCACCTGCCTCGATGACATCTCATGTGAGAAAGCCACCCTCTAGCACTTTGAGGTAGAAAAAGAAATTATGTTGGACACCCCAAAAATAGAAGGTGATTTTGTACAATTTAAATTCATTTGTTGAAATTTATTATGATTAAACATGTATATGTAGATATTGATAAATGCACCTAATTTATTTGTTCTATATACATAAACAAATGGGGTTTATAAAATTAATGAATGCACCTAATGTTGATGAGGTTCACGAGAGGGAAGAGGTAACATCTTCATATTCACTTTGTATTGCATTATTGCTTGTTCGAAAACTCCAAATCCTTCTATGAAGTTATAACATATGTTATCATTTTTCATACAGGAAATGGTAATAGTTGCCTTAGATTCGATGACGCATTCTAAGAGTACAGGAGAACTATATGAAGCTCTGGTGTGCATTTGTTCTACATATGTTAAACATATCTATTTCCATATAAGTACACTCATTTCAAGTTTTTTAGTGTTTGTCAACAACTTTGGCTTATTAACTTGTATTAATTATCTTTTACCAATTACAACCCCGTTCACAACTTCCCACTGATGCTCTGCCATTACATTTCCTTAGAAGTCCTACTCGTCAAAGATGGGTTCCAACACAATAGCGGGAAGATGTATGTTTGTCTTCTTAACTCCTTTTTACTAAGTGTACAATGACGTTGAAACTCTCTTGTTAACTCCTTTTGGATTGCTTTCTTGTTTGTTTGAAAGCCCTACTTCCTTCCTCTATGACTATAATATCTTTTATCACTTACCATACAGGAAATGATCGTAATTGATTCATCGGTGACTTTTCCTCCTACGAGCATATGAGATCCATTTGAGGCTCTAGTATGCATTTATTTTGTAGTCCATGCATATTTAGTTATTTAGTGTTTTTTGACATATATGTTATTAACTTGTATTAATGTTGTTTTACCTGTTACAGTCCCCTTCAAGACTTCCCACGGAAATTGTGGAGCTTAAACTTTTAACAATAAACTCCTCTACAAAATTCATGAAACCTCCCACTTAAAAATAATCCTAAAAAATCTCAGCAACACCCACTGAAATTTTTTAGGAAGCCCCCCATAGAAGACACGATCAATTTATATGCGTCAACTTTGGAACTCAAGTCCAAAATAGAATAAATAATAAATCAGAGACCCAAAAATCTCTCTCCTGCAATTTACGCCCTCGTTTTGCAGCCCTTTGTTGATCGATCTTCACATCGGACAAACTACAGATTTGGACTGCACAACTTCTTGAGCGAGGGCCTGCTCGACCACTTCCGCGGGGAAGTTCAAGTGAGTTCGAGAGCCTCTCGTTTTAAAAGCGGCTTTGTCGTATGCCATGGCAGCCTCCTCCGCCGTCAGAAACGTCCCGAGCCACACACGTGCACCCTGTCTCCTGGAGTCTCAAATTTCCGCTGCGTATTTTCTCCACGGCCGCCGCCGCACACCTCTATACCGCTTCTCACCCGCCGGCGCCGCCACTGTGCTACCAACGCGTCTTCTTTTTCTCTTCTCTTTATGCTGCACACTATTTCCCTCCTCCGATTGCTTACTCACCTTGACCAGGTCAAGAGCTTCGCAGTTGCCAGAAAGCCATCGCCTCAGACTCACAAGTCTTTCTAGAACATCATCGAAATCCGATTCATTGAATGTATTGCAGAAATCATCATCTTCACAGCCGCTCACATTAGAGTCCCCCATAGACGTGTCGCAGTCATTCAGAAGCAGAGAATTTGAGGTTGAGGCGAGAAACGTAGTGATGTAAGCATTACCTTGTAGTTGTGAATGAGGGAGATGGCTTTTCTGCTCAACGATAGCGGCCCATACGTTCTCCAGAATCGTGGAGGAGGCTCCTAAGCTTTCCATGATCTGATTCTATTGCCAAGAGAATAATTTTCGGTTGACATGATGGAGAGGTTGATGAAGGTTTTTAAAGACTGGGTCAGAGTGGATGCATTGAATTTGTGCTTTCTTTAAGAGCAACTCTTGCATGATACGCAATTGCAAAGATATTCATCCGTTCTTGAGCTACAAAACATCAATTTGCCATTCAACAAGTCTCCGTGGTATGAATAAGGCAGAAAAGGTAATTATTTAGTAGATTTATCTTAATTTCTTAAGAGGCGTATTCTGCTAATGATTTACACGATAACTCAACTGTGCGAACCCCAATAAAGTTCACCTAGGGATTTGTAACGATTAAGCAAAACCGATACGCTCGGCAATTAAGCCATGTGTTGCATTTCCTTGAACTTGTATTACGACAGCTTGTGAAAAGTGGAAACCATGTTCAGGTAATCCATTCACGAGTGCCGTAAAATGATCAACACGATTATAGTTGCGACACGTTACACAAACATCCGGGTCAATACTACTGTAAATGATGGTGTTTAACGTAAATAGGCACGAATCTAGTTTGAGTAATTAAGAGCAGTTACAATGCGTAACATATCTTAATCTACCTGAAGTAGGATCGAGCCTAAAATGTCGTTGAACTAGTCTGAGACAATGGGTTTGATTTGGCTAGAAGTACGTAGGATATTATAATATATATATGTTTTTAATTTAGCATCCAACTGGTGGAACCCACAATCGTCAAGGTAAAAAAAAAAAAAAAACCAGAAAAAAACAAAACAAACAAACAAACAATGATGTGGGGAAGGTTATGGTTTATTTAATGCGACTATAAGTTCATAAACATATAGTATAATAAGGGAAGGGAATACGACGACTTCGGATGCTATAATAGATCAATTATAATATATTTTAGTGCAGTAGAGAAATAGAGGAGCAATGTGCTTCCAATGAAACAAGTTAGCTCTAGAACAATGATAAGACAATGAACATAAATATACAAATGATGGTGACTACTAGTTCAATAATAAGAAATGGCCTTGCAAAATAATTTAGTTAGTATATAATGATGGTAAGGTTCATGTAATGATAAAGTTCATAAACTATATGAGAACATAAGCATGGGATCTAAGTACAATAATGTAAATAAACAAATACACATACATAATTACATACATGTATGTATGTATGTATGTATGTATAGAGATCTATAGATATATAATGAAAAAAAAGTAAAAAGAATTTAATACATTAAAATATGTAAATATATAACATCTAGTAATATGTAGATATTAACTATAATATATAGATACTAAACAATTATGGGATGATGCAATATATTATTTAAATTCTAAAATGTGAATATGAATCATCACAATATATATGATATGTTCAATTAATATGTTTAATTAATAATTATTCTTTGATTAGTAACTTACATATTGTTAAGTTACTTATTTGTACATATAAGAAAATTATGACATTGCACTCAATTCTATAGGTCCTTTGTAGTATATATTTTTATAGGTCCAATTATGAAATTAAATTACATAGTGTAATCAATATTACAATTAATATAAAATATCTAAGTCCATTCGAAAATGTAGCTTTAGTCATTATTATTGCCTAAATAAGACTTACTATAAATGATGTTTCATTAGTTACTATTAAAAAAATTACCAATATATTTCATCAAATGTGATTTCCTTCAACATTATTTATCTAGTTCTATTGTGAGAAGATATCAAGTCACTAGGTATGTGTGTTGTCACATAAGACATTCAATTACCTCATATTCATAGTTGGACATGGTAATTAATTTAATAATGAATAATTTCATTATATTTATTATAATAATTATATATGAAAGTTTACTTGGGTGTCAATATTACCTATTTATATTTAACTTTATATGTGGGTTACATGCATGGAAATATATGTAATAGACAAGCATGTTATCATTTAAACTAGAATAACATCCTTGAGATAGATAATTCATTGGTGAAACAATTTCTTTAGTATTTACTCAATATCTTATCTTGATATGAAATTATAGTTTCGTTTTCCTTCAAATGAATATTTTTTACCACATTACTTTGGTAGTTGTCTTAACCAAAAATCAAGTTAATTTGTAAAATAATTTATGGCCTTTTTATGCTTGTTGTCTGTGCCCAAGATGAGGATAATTTATAATTCTAAAGTAGTAAGGCATATCGTATTTAGAATATGGAGGTGCATGATCCATACTATGTAACTATTATCCCATAATTACATCTTCTTGATAATGATAATGGTGAATATTTAATACACAAGTATGAACAATTTCTTATGAAGAACTAATGAAGGTACTGTAAACATATGAAATTGGCTAATTCATTTTTATCTTGTCTTGTCATCACCTTCTCATTAATTATTCTATCCATATTAGTGAAATTATTTTTTTATTTCTCAATTAAGTTAAAAAATTTATCTATTAATTTAATATTTTGATTTAATTAAATTTCCATTTTATTTCAATATTGATTATATAATTTAATTATTTAATTATTTTATCTTTTGGTTCACTGTATTTTTTTTAAAATATCAAATTAGCTAAAAATTCTTCAAAAATTAAGTTGGAATGTTACATTAATTTAGGCATATAGGTTATATTAGATTAATAAATAGATAATTAAATGGGAGTTTAATAGTTTGTTGATAGTTAATTTTTCTCATAAGAGATGTAGTTTATATTAAATAAGGCTTTTAAAATTCTTTTGATTGTAAAGTAATATCATCTTATAGAATCTTGATTGAATATGAATATTTAATTTTTACGTTTCTATTGAATAATGCTTTCATTCAACTTTTTATGCTATTTTCTCACCATTTCAAAATGTTATCTAAGCATCCATTACTCGTGTGCGTGTGAAAAGATGAAGGAATATGTTTTTAATTAAAGGTATAACAAGGTTTGAATGGACCCTAAAACTCCCTACACATAGATTTTGATGAGATTTAAGACCAAAAAACAAATGACTATAAAAGATAGATCACAAAACTATAAAAACCCAATAAAAAAATTAAACACACTAGCCGACAAGATGTACACCAAGAGAGTCCCAAGTTACGATAAATCTAGGCTAAAGCGACTAATCTAAAGTGATTTGACATGATTCCATAACCTGATCAATGAGTTTTGAAAAAGGCTCCCATAGTTGGATAACAAAACCACAAGCTCGTTTCTCCATCCAAAAACTTCACCTTAATAGGCACAAGAGGACTAAAATAGGACAAGATAAACATTACCCACCAAAAAGTTAATACTCAAAGAAAGGATAACATTAGCCCCTTAAAAATCTACACAACCTCTCCCTTAGAAACCTTCTCCACCCCAACAGGAGAAGAATCCACCTCAAAAGGATGAACAAGAGAGGAACCAAAACTAAAGATACGAACCGTCACACCAATTTACAAGAAATATTTTTCCATTAGATAAATTTCCATCTTTGTAGGAGACCTATGAAGAAAGGAAAGGCTAGAAAATTGCTTCTACCTTCTCTTTTAAAATTTCTTCTAACTCATCTAGATCATGAGTTTCCTCTTCCTCTACCTCTGCCAAATGTCATTGTGTCCTGAATGCATTCTCTAATGAAGTACATTTTTTTTTAAACCTATACTCATGAGGCAGTAGTGAGCCAAACAATTCATCTATAGATAATTGTGATAGAGCTTTAGTCTCGTTAGTGGTAACCACAATAGTATCAAACTTACTTGGAAATTTTTAGAGAATCTTTTTTACAAAGTTCTAATATGATAAATTATCATCATTTAGGATAATTTGACTAATCACATTCCTAAAATGAGCTGAAAATTGATCCACTAAATCTAAATCTTTCATTTGTAAATTCTCAAACTCTCTACTAAATGCTTGCAATTTTTTGTTTTAACTTTAAATGAACACTGATGTGTTGTTTGTAATATCTACCATGCATTTTTGCCTTAATAAGCAACTTTTATTTTATGGAAAATTAACTCTTTTATACCTGTTTGAATAAATCACAAAGCTTTTCAATCTCTTCAATTGTTTATGTAAATCCTTCTTCAACTATATCTAATAACCCTTGAGATTAAAATAAATTTTTCATCTTAATTTCCCAATTATTATAATTCTTATCCGTAAAAAATAGAATACGCTATTTTTGTTTTAAAATATCAAGTTATCTAAAAATTCCTCAAAAATTAAGTTGGAATGTTTTTGATTAAGTAAAATAGGTTTTACAGGGTGCATGAAACCTAGAATAGAGTGAAAGATCGGAAAGAATGCCTAGATTGAAAGGACATAACCAATCAAATGAAATAGGCCACCATAGGGTAGCAGAACAAGGTTTTGAAGGGGCCCTAAAACCCTGTACACTCAGATTTTGACGGGGATCTAAAACCCACATTAAGTTGGAATGTTACATTAATTTAGGCATATACATTAGATTAGATTTAATAAATAGATAATTGGATGGTAGTTCAATAGTTTGTAGATAAGTAATTTTTCTCGTAAGAGATTTTGTTTCTATTAAATAAGGATTTTAAAAGTAATTTGATTGTAATGTAAGACCATCTTATAGAATCTTGATTGAATATGAATATTTCATTTTTATGTTTCTATTCAACAATGTTCTAATTCAATTTTCAAAGATGAAGGAAGATATTTTTTATGAAAGTTATAAAAGGGTTTTAAGACACCCTAAAACCCTCTACAAATTAATTTTGATGGGATTAAGAACCCAAAACAAATGACTACAAAAGATAGATCACAAAACAAAAACACACTAGCATACAAGATGTACATCAAGAGAGGTCAAAGATACAATAAATCTAGGCTAAAGCCACTAATATAAAATGTTTTGACATACTTCCATAACCTATTCCATGGGTTTTGAAAAGGCTCCCTTAGTTGTACAAAAAAACCACAAGCTCCTTTATCCATCCAAAAAATCCACCTCAATAGGCATGAGAGGACAAAAATAGGATCAAGATAAACATTACCCACCAAAATGTCACTAATTAATCTCTGGTGTCCATGGGTCGGTTAATTTTGGCTGGGCTTGGCCCTCGGATCCCCTGTTTTGTGGTTGGGGATAAAGTTAGTTTTTATATATTTTTGTGTAGCCCTGCGAGGCTTATAACTGATACTTTTTATGCTACTGTTCATCTTAATTACTCTGGTTTAATCCTGTGGATTGGTACTGTGATTTATGTTTTTGATAGGGGCAGAATTAGATTTGGTGATTATGTTGTTAGAATGTTATACCTGCTTTGACTAGTTCCATTAATATGCTGTTAATGTGCTACTAGTCCTCTGTTCCACGGGCTAGCACCCTCTTGCTGCTTTATCTATCAAAAACATTATCCCCTTACAACACTTCCTACTAGAGGTGAATTGATTTGATGTTAGGATCTAGGACTGTTGCACGTGAATAATAAATTTTTACCACAATTAAATGAAGGTCTTTAAAATGTAATTAAAATGCTTATATACAATTTACATGCCAAAATGAGGTTAAAATAATAATATTTCATGATATCTCCCATATCTCCCATATCTCCCAGCTTGTAGTATTAAATCTTTGAAAATAATCCTAACCTGTTCAAAATACTTATTTAAAAACCCATTCCCAAAATATATGGGGATATACATATCCTTTGGGTTTATTTTCTATCTTTATGGTTATCGTACTCAGTAGTTTGTTTTAACAAAATGGAAAATATCTAATTTGAACCCCAAGAAATTTGGCAACACATTGGTAGAGGCATGGTAATAAATAGTATGACAGTTCAAGTTGTCAGTCCCACCTTTTTCATGCCTTATCAAGCCACTAAAATATTTAAAAGATAAAAAGACCACCTTTAGTATCAACTGTAGTGTTTGGTGCATTGGTGGGAAGTGTGAGTGCAATGTGGGAGGCCCTGGGTTCAAACCTCCCCATGATAACTTTTCTCTTTGTATGAAAGGCGGGGAAGCCTCATTTAAATAGAGAAAGTGCCACTAATATTTCAAACAACGCTTATGGTAGAGTGGAGGGAGGAGTTTCTTATGAGCACTTCAATTTGATGTTGATTTATGGAGCATTTGGCACACTTTATTTTAAACTTGAAAATCCACCTAGATCATGAATCCTTGTGTTGCTAGTTCTTGATTTTTGGGAGGCTTCTCCTCGATGGAAGATGTGGTATCATGCTTGTTGAGGTGATGTGAGGAAGTTTTTTGGTTTTGATTTTCATAAGGGGTGGTGCTTTGATGATTTCAGTCCTTCAAATTTTCTCTTTCACTTCAAGGTCCCTTTTTGCTTTAGAGGTGTTTTATTTGTGTGCTGAGGTTTTCTTTTTGGGAGAATCCTCTTTGTGGGAAGGTGGTTTCATGGCTGTTGAGTTTGGGAAGTCAGTTGGTGCTGATTTTCTTAAGGGAGGGGGATTTGATGCTCTTTTTTCCTTCGGATTTCCTTCATCTCTTCATGACTCCTCTTTTACAGGAGGTGTATTCTCTTGGTGGTGGTTCTTGGTACACTAATTTGGGTGGATATCTTATGTGGGGTTTTGGATTTCTGCTAGTTGAGATGATGAAGTTAGATGATTCCTTTTTTTAAAGATATGGTGCCTTGATGATCTTAGTTTCTTAGATTTTCCTTGTCTCATATGGGGCCCTTCCTGCTTGAGGTGGTTTCCCTTGCTGTTGGTGTTTGTTCTTTAGGTGGATTATCTTCATGAGAAGTTAGTGTCCTAATTGTTGAGGTGAGGAAGTTTGAAGGTGCTAATTTTATTAAGGGAGGGTGCTTTGATGATTTCAGTCCTTTTTATTTCCTTGCTCACTTCAGTTTCCCTTTTTCTTTGGAGATGAAATTTTTGCATCTCATATCTTTGCTGGCTACTCCTATTAAGGTGGAAATGGATGTTGGCATTGAATAAGGTGGAATATATTTGAGAGCTGGAGCAATGAAAATTTTATTTTCTTATACAGGTATGAAGGTTTGGGGAGACTTTCAAAAGACTTTTTTTTAGTTGGATTTTTGAGGAACAACCTTGTGATGCGGTTTGTGATGATGGTTTTGGGAATTATGTTAAAACCCAATTTTAAGGTTTGGGGAACCTATAAAAACCTTATGGATCTCCTTGTTTGGGGGACTTTTTCAGTTATGTTAGACCTTTTCCTCATAAGTTGTGTTCCTTGGAGAAATAGGGGCTTTGTATGAGATTTGGTTTTGAGTTATTGTCTAGTTTCTGGTTTTGGTTGTTGCTTTATATTGTTTTATTTTTTGAAACTATTATTCTTAGTTGGGTTACAAATCCCCCTCAAAATATGATTGTATAGGGTTTTGGGGTCCCTTCTAAACCTATTTTTACCTTAATAAAAATACTATATCCTTACAAAACTACACTAACTCTCCCTTAAAAACCTTCTCCACCCAACAAGAGAAGCACATTCCTCAAAAGGACGAACAAGCGAGGAACCAAAAACTAAAGATACAAATCTTATCTTAGGAGTATACAAACTTCTATTTATTTAAACAAAAATAGAAAACAAAAAAAAACATCTTTATTCTATCTCATCATTCATATCTTCAATCTCCCCCTAAATAATCAATGAAATTAGTCCTAACTAATTTATGAAAGAAATAAAACTTGTAGTTGAAAGAGATTTTGTAAAAATGTCTACAACATGTTCAGATGAAGGACAAGATTGTAGCTCCACTTCCTCATCTTGAACCAACTCATGAATGTAATGATGCCAGATTTCTATGTTTTTCATTCTGGCATGAAATACAAGATTCTTCATCATGGCAATAGTGCTATTGTTATCATAATAGATGGTGGTTGGATATTCTGGAACCAAATGAAGATCTACCAATATTTTTCTACTCCATACTCCTTGAGAAATTGCTAATGTAGTTGTAATGTATTATGCTTCTGCTGAAGAAATATCCACTCTTGTCTATTTCTTACTACTCCAAGAGACAACTCTAGAACCAAATGAAAAATATAACTAGAGGTAGATTTTAAATCATCAACTGAACCAATCCAATCATAATTTGTGTAATGAATCAGCTCAAACATTTTAGCGGGTAAAAAATGAATGCCAAAACTATTTTTGCCACCCAATACCCCATAATTATTTTAGTAGTCTACCAATGAGGCTCATGGGGATCCTGCATAAATCGAGAGATGAGGCTCACAAAATACATAATATCAGTCATAGTAGTTGTTAAGTAGATGATACTATCAGCCAAACTTCTATACAAACTAGAAACAACCTTGGGACTTATATCTTCCTTGCTTAATTTATCACCAAGTGCTATGGGGGTTGCTAATGCTTTGCATGCCACCATTCTAAATTTCTTCAATAAATTAGAAACATACTTGGTTTGGGAAATATAGATACCTTCAGATGATTGTTGTACCTCCATACCAACAAAATAGTGCTTGAGTCCCAGATCTAACATTTAAATTTCGTGTTTCATTTCTACCTAAAATTTTTCCATGAGACCTTTGTTGTTACCTATATAAATAAGATCATCAACATAAAGTAATACTATGAAAATATCATTACCAATAAATTGGACATACAAGGTGGGTTTTGATTGGATTTTGTTGAATCCTTTCTTCATGAAATAACTATCAATCCTAGTATACAAGGGAAGAGGAGCTTGCTTCAAACCATAGAGGGATTTCTTCAACTTGTAGACTAAGTGTTTTTTTTTGGAACTTCATAACCCATAGGTTGTTTCACATAAAATTCATCATCTATATAACCATTTAGGAATATTCATTTCACATTCATCTAAAATATTGGCCACTTGTACTATTTTTCAATGACCAATATAATTTGACTGTATCAAATCTAGCCACATGAGCTAATGTTTCTGCATAATCTACTCTAGGAGTTTGGGCAATTTTTTTGGCAACCAATCTTTCCTTATGTTGTTCCTCTGAACCATTTTCATGATACTTGATATTATATATCCATTTCACACCAAACACCTACTTTTCTTTAGTAATTTGAACTTGTTCCCAAGTATCAATCTTATGAATGGAAATAATCTCATTATTCATAGCATTAACCCATATTAACTCTTTCACTGCTTCTTCAAACATAGAGAGTTCAACTATATTTGTTCTAAGAAAAGAAAAATTAACAACTAGATAAATATATTTGCACTCCTCTAATAAATATTAACCAAACTTTGTACATTTATTGGAGCTAGTTCTAGAGGTGATGGTGGAGGTGATTCTTCACCTAATTTTGTGCTACTAGAAGAAGTGGATGAACTTGGAGGAGTATAAATGGATCTTGAACTTCCACTTGAGCTTGTGGGGAGAGGAGGAGTAGAATTATCTTCCATGTTGATGATTATGGATGGCATTGTTTGCACAACAATTTTTCCAGGTGCTATACTTCCCCTTCATAAAAAATCACATCTCGACGAACAAGCCATTTCTTTGTGTTAGGATTATAGAATCTATATCCTTTACGTTCTGTAGAATATCCCACAAAGATACAAAGTTGGGATTTAGCATCCAACTTTTTCCTCTTTTGAACTGGAACATGCACATATGCCAAGAAACCAAAGACTCAATGATGAGCCACATAAGGATTTTGACCACACTAGGCTTCCTTTGGAGTGATGTTTTGATCTATTTTTATGGGACTACGACTGAGAATATATACAGTAGTGGAAATTCCTTATCCCAAAAAATTCAGTGGAATATTTTTTGTTTGCATCATACTTCATTCCGTTTGTTTGTGCAGTAGTAAGTTGTCTCTGTATGCCATTCTTTATACAAAAATCATAAAAATCATTAGAAGTAAACTCTCCCCTCTATTAGTTATGAGTATTTTGACCGGATATTTGATTTCCTTTTCAACCAATGCTTTAAAATTCCTTAAGCATTTGAAGGCTTCATATTTCTACTTAATAAAATAAACTCTAGTGTGAGGAGAGAAATCGTCAACTAAAGTCAAAAAATAAAGGTTCTTACCCAGTGATTCCAATTGCATGTCACCACACATATCAACATGTACAACCTATAGAAGAGATTTGGATCGCCAAGATTTTCTCATCAGAAAATTGTCTCGATGATTCTTCCAGAGTGCACACCTTGAACAAACTTATTCTTTTGCATTGATTGCATGAAGCTCTCTCACTATATTATTCTTATTCAATAAGGTTAGACCTTGAAATTTTAGATGACCATATCATTGATGCCATAACCATGAATCATCAATGGTTGATTTGAGTGCATGAAACTTACCAGAAACCAATGTGAGAGGAAAAAATAATTTTCAGTCATATTAGTCTTTTCTACAAGATGATGATTATCATATTTATCAAATATTTTGTAGTAGTTATCTTCAAACACTACTTTGTAGTTTTTTTTCTACAAGCTTCCCATTACTCAAAATACTATGTTGTAAATTCGACACAAACAAAGTATTATGAATATGGTTAGTTTCTCCTTTCTTAGTCTTTATTGAAAGGGTACCCTTTCCCATCATAGAAACCTCCTCATCATCTCCAAACATAACTTGAGTCCTCATTGAATCATCTAATTGAACAAAAAGATCATATTTACCTGTAATGTGATTGGAGAAACCGTTGTCCAAAAACAAGACATCCTCTTGGTTTTCTTTAGTCAAATTACATACAAAGAATGTATAATTGGATGCATCAACAAAAGACTTAGTGTAATTGGTTCTTGAATAATTCAGGTTTTATTTCTTCTTTTTTCACTCTAATTCATAGTGACCATACCTTTCACAAGATATACACTGAATACTCTTTTGATCCATATAATTGTATCCTCTTCCTCTATTATTTCCTCTTCTTCTTCGTCTACCTCATCCTCGGATATTAGAAGAAGATTCACCTTGATATTTAGGAGTATAAGAGGGAGGAGATTTTATATTTTATTCAATGTTCATAGAAGAATGGAAATATTGCACAAAACTTTCTATAGAATCTTGTATATGCTCATAATGAGATTGCAAAGATCCAATTAACTCCACAAGTTAGAAAGTAGTCAAATTCTTACTTTCTTCAATGACTATCACCACTAGATCAAATTTAGGAGGATGATATCTCAAAATATTTTCTATAATGGTTTTTTCTATTATATTTTCTCCATGAGTCCTGAGTTGATTCAAAATACCTTGAGCCCTAGTAATAAATTCATGAATATACTTAGATTCTTTCATCTTCAAATGTTTAAATTCCCTTAAAAAAGTTTAAAGTCTTACCAATATGATTTTATCTGTAACTTGATATGTAATTTGTAGAGCCTCACATCCATGCTTTGATTTTTTCATATATTCAATTGGAAGAAAAATTGAAACATTCAAAGGAACTAAAGTTTAGAAATGACAAAATACTTAGCTGGCAAGAGCAAAAGGAGTTAACTGGTTGTCAACAAGAAATCTATAGGATAAAATTAAAGTAAAGTTTTAAACCAAGATTGACTAAGATTGCGGATCACGCCAATATCAAAAAAGTCAAGAACTAAGAAATGGTGATATCATGTTTATAAAGAGACAATCTAATTCATTATGAATTAAGGGAGTGAATAGAAAAAGAGGATGCTAGAGAGAAACTGATGAAGAACAACTTCATATAGTCCTGATCAATCAAGCTGAAGAACAAAGCTATATTTCTATAGATGCTGAGCAACAAAGCATAAAATCACCGAGAAAAAAGAAGTGGAGAAAAGGTATTGAAAAGATACATTGATTAGAAAGGTAAAATGAGCTTACAATAGATCTAAAAATCTGCAAGTCTAAGTTGTATGTGTGAACAGATCATTTACTGTTTCAATTTAACCATTAGATCAGAAAGTCTCTTAACCGAGCGGGATTAAAAGATCCTTTCTATATTGAGATACATCCCAAGGAGTATCAAAAAGTTTGATTATGAAGATAGGACGAGATGCTAGATACCATTTGACAAACTACATTGGGTTTGGTCATAGAATGTAGCATAGAGATGCCAGATATCAAGTGACAATCTATTCTATTTAAATCCTCTAACAAGGTCAAACCTAATAGTGCGTTTGTAACCTTTAAAAGGGTTTTCTCTTCACCGAGATCACTTTAGAAGAGTGAAAATTTTGGGTTACCAGTCCCAAGTGGTTTTTCCCTTAACAGGGTTTCCACGTTAAAAATTGAAGTGTCAATGTGTTTATGAGTCATTACTTTAGTGTTTTACATTACACGTAACTAATATGGATTGATCAGTATACACTAAGAAATTTACTGTTTTTCAGTAAATGAAAGACTGCTTATCGGTAAACAGTAAGAATAAGGTTTAATAGTGAACTCCAAGCAGTAGTTATTTGATAAGTTTATTTGAAGGCATTCATATTGTAGGAATGAAGATAACTAGAGGCTTAATATTGTGGTACTAAGTTTTTGGGTTGATTTATTGGAGTATTTTTGAGGCCCTTCATTCAGCCCCCCTCTCAGTTATTCTAACAATTGGTATAAGAGCTTGTGTGCTTATAAAAGGGATTCTAATAGCTCAAGAAAAAGATCACAAGATTAATAGATGAGATATGCCCAAGTTGAATAAAGACAACTTTGCATTATAGGAAAGCAAAATAAAACTCCACCTATGAGGTATTAGTAATGATGCTACTCAACACCTTTATACTAAATATGTGTTGCCTACAATACCTCACACTCTTGGGCAATTGAGGGAAAATCATGAACATAATTGCATTATGATAGAGCTTGCTTCCTCACTCTCTGATGTTGAGTTTGAAGATGTCAAAACCTGAACCTCTACAAAGAAAATGTGGGATAAATTGAAGTTGGTACATGGAGGAGATGCTAATGTACTAAGAGCTAAGGAAGAAAGCCTAAGAGGGAGTTTTGATGACCTAAGGATGAAAGAAAGAGAAAATATCACTTAGTATAGCTACAAAATAAAAGAGGTAGTCAATGCTATCCGAGGAGTTGGAGGTGTACTTGAAGAAGAGACAGTGTTAAGTAAAATCCTAAGAACCTTACTGTCTGTATATACTATTAGAGTATCTGCTATACAAGAAATGAGAGCAGTTGTAAACAATACTGTTACTCTAGATAGTTTGATTGGTAGATTGATTTCATTTGAGATGAATAACTTTGATAATAGTGTCTTACCATCAATAGAGTCTGCATTCAAATCTTCATTGAAAATAAGTAAATCAAGCCATAAACACACTATGAGGAATGATAGTGATAATGAAGATCTTAATGAGATTGAAGCACCAATGGAAAGAATATTGCAGAGAGGAAAAGGTAGATACAAAGGTAAATTACCACTTGTATATTTTAATTATAATGAGGTTGAACACTTTGCTACAAGATGTCACAAAAGAAGAAAAGATGGAAAAAGTAATGACAGATCATATGAAAAGAATTTTGATAGAGGTGATAACAAAGATTACCGAAGTAACCAAAAATCTAACAGAAGAGATACCCGAGACAACAAGGACAAAGAAAAAAAAGCTTTTTACCTGGATGAGAATAAATCTGATGACATTGACACCGAATCTGATGAAGACATCGAGATGGTATTTGTAGCCATGAAGGATGACTCAGACGAAGAAGAAGAAAGGTATGTAGAAATTGTACTCATATCTAAAGTTAGTAAGAATGATGTCTAGATCATAGATAGTGGCTACACTCATCACATGACCAATGATAAAAAATTTTTTTGAAACTTTTGAATACTATAATGGTGGTTCAGAAAGAATGGGTAATGACACACCTTGTCTAGTTGAAGGTAAAGGAACTATAATGTTGAATAACCTGATCAAATGTGAAAATGCTTATTGGATAAAAGGACTGAATTAAAATCTGTTAAGTGTTTCAAAGCTGAATAATACAGGTCACCAAGTAGCATTTGAAAATAAGAAGGCAAAGATCTTCAATGAATCGGGAAGGTTGATCAGAAATGGTGAACAAAAAAAAGGTAACGTTTTCTATCTTGATGACATCAAAACCATTGGTTTAATGGCTAGAAATGAAGACATATGGTTATGGCATAAAAGACTATGCCATGTGAATTTTGACAACATGATAAAAATAAGCAATAAAAGGAAAGTAAGAGGTTTACCGAGAATGTCTAAGCTCGAGCATATCATGTGTAAGAATTATCAAAAAGGTAAGATGATAAAGTCTAGTTTCAAGAGTAAAGCCCATAAAACTGATGCCATTCTAGAATTATTCCATACCGATCTATGTGGACCCATGAGGACAAAGAGTTACTATAGTGATAGATATTTCATTCTCTTTGTAGATGATTATTCTAGAATGATGTCAATTATGTTTTTAAAAGATAAATCAAAAGCATTCAAGATGTTTAAATGGTATAAGGCTATGGTAGAAAAACAAAGTGGTAAGGAATTGAAATGCTTAAGGTTAGATAGAGGAGGGGAATTTATTTTAGATGATTTCACTAACTATTTCAATGAGCATGGAATTAAAAGACAAGTTTCTACACAAAGAACACCACAGTAAAATGGAATTCCTGAGAGGAAAAATAGATCCATTGTTGATTGTGCAAGAACATTGATGATTGAGAAAATCATCACTCAAACTTTCTAAAGGGAAGCTTTCAGTACTATTGTCTACACATTGAACTGAGTACAATTGAAGAAAGACACAAAGAAGACACCCTATGAGCTATGGTATGGTCACACACCCAATGTAAGTTACTTCAGAATTTTTGACAGTCAATGTTATATTTTGAAGGATGATAGAAATAGAAAGCTTGACTAAAAAAGTGAAGAACTAATCTTTCTAGGGTATTCCACCAAGAGAAATGCTTATAAATGTCTTAACAAGTCCTATAACAAAATCATTGAGAGTGCAAATGGAAGAATAGATGAATTTGTAAAGAAGAATGATAAGGAAAATAGAAAAGAGCCAGATGAATACAACAGGTTTGTTTACACTGAAGAACCTAAAATTCTACCTAAGAAATAGTGTATCCGTCCCAAGCAATAGAACATTGCACTCGAGCATAAGGTTATACTTACTGAAAATCAATAAAATCCTCAAGATGATGTTTTGAGTGATGAAGATCAGAATGAAGGTCAAGATGATGATCAGAATGATGAACACAAAGTTGAACCAAAACTTTCCAATTATGTTAGAAGACATTATCCTCAAAATCAGATCATAGGAGACAAGAAGGCTGGAATGAGAACTAGAAGTAAGTCACTAAACACGAGATGTTTAATTTGTGATTTTGAGCCTAAATCTGTTAATACTGCACTTGAAAATGATGAATGGGTAAGTGTCATGAATGAGGAAATAGAACAGATTGAGAAGAACAAGACATGGACACTAGTACTAAGACTAGCTGACAAGAATGTTATCGATACCAAATGGATATTCAAAAATAAGCTGAATGAGAATGGAGAAGTCACTAGAAATAAAACAAGATTAGTATGCAAGGGGTATGCACAAGCAGGTATTGGCTATGGCGAAACATTTGCACCCATTGCTAGACCAGAAGGAGTTATAATTCTTCTTGCTTATGATGCATTCAAAGGATTCAAGGTATACGAGATGGATGTCAAATCGACATTCCTAAATGGAATACTGGAAGAAGAGGTATACATTGAACAACCAGAAGGGTTTGTTGATCCAAACAAGAGAAACATAGTATTTAGACTACATAAAGCCTTGTATGGATTGAAACAAGAACCTAGAGCCTAGTATGAAAGACTTCATTCCTATCTCATAAGCATTGATTTTGTAAGAACAAGTGAAAATAGAAATCTATACTTAAAAGATGATACTGATGGTAATATTCTGATTGCTGAAATATTTGTTGATGATATCATTTTTGGGGGAAATGAAATGCTATGTAAATCCTTTGATAATGAAATGAGAAAATAATTTGAAATGTCTATGTTTTGGGAGATCAAATTATTTCTTGGTCTACAGATTCTTCAACAAGATGCATATATATATATATATATATATATAGTCCAAATACATCAAGGAAGTGTTGAAGATATTCAAGATGGAAGATTCCAAGCCAGTTGGAACACCTATGGAAACCAGATGTAAGTTGACAAAAGAAGACAAATCAAATGAGGTAAATCAGAACTTGTATAGATAAATGATTGGAAAAATAATGTATGTTGTTCATACCAGACCATATATAGCACATGCAGTTGGAATAGTTGTTAGATTCTATGCTAATCCCAAAGAATCACACATGACTACTATCAAGAGAATTCTGAGATATGTAAAGAATACCGAGGACTATGGCGTATGGTATAAGAGAAGGAAATTTGAGCTACAAGTCTATACAGATGTTGATTGGGCTGGAAACATAGATGACCGAAAGAGCACAACTAGAAGAGCACTCTTCATTGGTGACAGACTTGTCACATAGATCACCAAGAAGCAAGGATGCATCTCACAGTCTACTACAGAAGCAGAATATGTGGTTGCTGTTGTGAATTGCTCAAATATTGCATGGATAAAACAATTACTAGAAGGTATAAATATGAAAATTCTTGAACCAGTGATTATCTATTGTGATAATACCAGTGCAATAAACATATCAAAGAATCCAGTCATGCATGCTAAGAATAAGCATATAAATATCAAGTATCATTACTTTAGAGAACAAGTGCAAGAAAAAGAAAGTGGTACTAGAATATGTTCAATCAAAGGAACAATTAGCTGATATATTCACCAAGCCATTACCGAAACATACATTTGAGTACCTGAGAAAGAGACCAGGGGTCCAACCCTTGTCTATCAGTCAGTAAGATGACTAGAAGATTGCATCAGCCTACAAAAAAAATAGAATATCATTCATGTTGATGCAAGAATAGAGAAGGACTGCAAAGGTACATCTATACACAACAAGGTACAAATCTACACTGAACACCAAAGTCAATGTATTGCTGATGGATAGGGAAATTCAAGGAGTATATTATAAAAAGGGATGGAAGATGATATGGAAGAATTATTTGGCATTGTTGTCAAAGGGAGAGATTATCTCATTATCAGGGAGAGATTATCTCATTTTCAGGGAGAGATTATATCATTATCCATGGAGACAAGTTCCTAAGAATTCAAAGGGAGAGTTAATCATTATCCAAAGGGAGAGATTGATTACTATGAAATATCCATCAAAGGGAGAGAAGTATCATGAGGAAGAGAATACACACAAATGGAGAGATGACTTATTATTGTCAAAGGAAAAAGAGATTATCAAGGAGAGGAACAGCCAAGGGACAACACAGAAAAGAGACAGAAGCTGCTACATCTATCCAATAAAGGGATTGAAGATTGAAGAAAACACTCTGCAACAAACAAATCTAAGCTATATGATCTTACCGAGAACTAGACATTTGTATTGGTTATATAAAACAAAAGATATGGGAGAGATTGATGAAATACACTTGATATATTTCATATTGTATTAGTAATAATATAGTGTGATAATGTAATGTGTTGCCATAAATTCCAAAGGGAGAGATTGATGACATATAACTGATTGAATGTTTGAAAATGTTAAGTTGATCACCAAAATGCAGAAAGATAATGCAAAACATTAAATTAGTTAATGGATTGTATTTTCATTGATGTCAACTTGATATAATTTGATTGGTTATATACAAAGTGTTAAAATATTTAGATAACTAGAGAGATAAATATTATGCTTTCAGTAATGCACAAAAGATCAACATTCACTAAGTGACTACAAACACCGATGAGCAGTGCACCCTGACAGACATAGAAAACCAAAAGGAAAGTCATAGTGATGACCAAAAAAGAAAATTGACAAGCATTACGGATGAGAAGAATCAAAAGCATTACCGATGGTCAGAATTACAATGCTACCCGACGGACAGACAACCTCGATGGATAGACAACCCCGACGGAGATACCCGAGGAGAACTGAAGTGTTGATCGAAGCTAACAAAGAGTCAAACACCAAAATAAACTGAAGTTTAGAAATGACAAAATACTTAGCTGGCAAGAGAAAAGAAGGATTTAATTGGTTGTTAACATTGTTCTCATTGAAAAGTTAAAGCCAGACATAAGTGAAAGCTTTAAATCTGTTTTGTTCCAGTTGTCAACGAGAAATATACGGGATAAAACTGAAGTAAAGTTTTAAATAAAGACTGGCTAAGATTGTAGATCATGCCAAGATCAAGAAAGTCAATAACTAAGAAATGTTGATATCATGTCTATAAAGAGACAATCTAATTCGTTATGAATTAGGGGAGTGGATAGAAAAATAGGATGCTGTAGAGAAACTGATGAAGAACAATTTCATATAGTCTTGATCAATCAAGCTGAAGAATAAAGCCATATTTCTATGGACACCAAGCAAAAGACCACAACATGACCAAGAAAAAAGAAGTGGAGAAAAGGTATTGAAAAGATACATTGATCAGAAAGGTAAAATGAGCTTATAAGAGATCTGAAAATTTGCAAGTCTAAGTTGTATGTGTGAACAAATCATTTACTGTTTCAATTTAACCATTAGATCAGAAAGTCTCTTAACCGAGCAGGATTTAAAGATCCTTTCTATATTGAGATACATCCCAAGGAGTATAAAAAATTTTGATCATGAAGATAACATGAGATGCCATATACCATTTGACAAACTACACTAGGTTTGGTCATAGAAGGTAGCATAGAGATACTAGATATCAAGTGACAAACTATTCTATTTAAATCCTCTAACAAGGTCACACCTAATAGTGTGTTTGTAACCTTTAACAAGGTTGGCTCTTCACTGAGATCACTTCAGAAGAGTGAAAATTTTGGGTTACCGGTCCCAAGTAGTTTTTCCCTTAATAGGGTTTCCACGTTAAAAATCCACATGTCAGTGTGTTTATGAGTCATTACTTTAGTGTATTGCATTACACATAACTAATCTGGATTGATCGGTATACACTAAACAATATACTATTTTCAGTAAATGAAAGACTACTAATCACTAAACAGTAAGAATAAGGTTTAACAGTGAACTCTGAGCAGTAGTTATTTGATAAGTTTATTTGAAGGCATTCATCTTGTAGGACTGAAGATAACTTGAGGCTTAATATTGTGGTACTAAGTTTTTGGGTTGATTTATTGGAATATTTTTGAGGCCACTGATTCACCCCCCCTCTCAATTATTCTAACATAAGTTACACACTCTTAATTTCTTATATTTAAGTTACATTTTTTGTATATAATTTCAGGATGTTTGAGAGTGGTTTCAGCTTCATAGGAGTTAAGATAAAGATTCTGGATTTTGAGAGATTTTTGGAAATTTCAAAATTAGCCAAATTTTAGAAATAGGGCCATTGTACTTAGCATGATTCCTAGTGGCCTATTGATTTTACCCTTAAGCACTTGACTTGTGCATAATTGTTTGAGGATCACTGTTGATTATATTGTTTACACTATGGTTATTTTAGTAATTAACATGTATGTTTAACCATGTTGTGTGTGTGTGTGTGTGTGTGTGTGAGAGAGAGAGAGAGAGAGAGAGAGAGAGAGAGAGAGAGAGAGAGAGAGGTCATAAGGGGTCTTAGGACACATTAGGACCCTCTCTCTAAATTTAAGTTTTTGTAGGGGTTGTTAACAGGTTCTAGGACATATTATTGCATCCTAGGACCCCTTACCAAATACTAATGTATGGTAAGGGGTTGTAAGGTTTTTTAAGGGGTCTTAAGACACATTAATATATGGTAAGGGGTCGTAAGGGGTCTTAAGACACATTAATGTGTCTTAGGACCCCCTATGACCCTTTAGGACCCCTAAGATGTATGGTAAGAAGTCCTAAAGGGTCATAAGGGGTTCTAGGACACAATAATCTATCCTAGGACCGATTATGACCCTCTAGGACTCCTCTCTCTACATCTAATGGGTCATAAGGGTTTTAAAGGGGTCATATGACACATTAATGTGTCCTACGACCCCTTTGGACCCCTTATGATGTGTCATATGACCCCTTTAAAACCCTTATGACCCATTACCGTACACTAATGAATGGTAACGGGTCCAAGGGGCCTTAAGGGTATTAAGGGGTCCTAAGATACATCAATGTGTCCTAGGACCCCTTATCACCCCTTACAACCCTCTAGTATCCTCCAAAACATGTCAAAACTGAAATCTAAGAGCTAGAACCCATTGTACTTGCTAAATGAAAGGTGTTGAACATGAAAATCATCAGGCTTCTTTTTATAAGCATCCAAAATAGGCCTTCTCCAAAACATTTTTAGGGCAGCAACTCATACTTAGGAAATTATTTAGTATAGTCACTCCAAAATGTACCCACAATTTTGGAGTTCCAACAGGTCTAACACCTGGAATTAGCATTATCTAATTCCTAGTTTTATTTCTTCCATGTTTGTGTCCATCCAAAAAAATTGGAATTGGAATTTTGAAATTCCCAATTTTGCCCAAAAATGGGCATATGCATCTTCCACCCACATAGGTGGAATTGGAATTGGAATTCCAATTCAAATTTTTATAAAACCAATTTTAATGTCGTCGGGTCCGTGACTTCTCCAAACCAATTTCAATGTTCTTGTCGGGTCCATGGGCTCGAGGAAACATTTTTATTTGGCAACACGGTTAGCAAGATTATCGACAGTCAACCTTGTGTGAACATCCAATGGTTTGTAGAATTAGTCCACCACGGTTTGTGCGTTTTGTGTTGAGCAGTCCTATTTATAGTGATGACAGATGTGTATTTTGGAGTTTTTTATTTTATAAATTTGTATAGATATA
>MU223733.1:3027085-3051929 GCA_018584345.1 Thuja plicata
TATATATAAATTAATAGTTATTTAATAAAAGTAAAATTATTATAGATTAAAAATTAAATAATAAACTTTTTTATAAAATTTAATAAATTATGTTTGCATATATTATAATTTCATTTGTATAGTTGTAATTGTAAAAATTTAAAATATAGTTATAAATTATAAATGTAAATTAGAATTTAAATAATAATATATAAAGAGATAATGAAATATTAAATTATATAATATAGATATAGTACTTTTATATTATATATTAGAAATTGTAATAATTATTTATAGCATACATATATTAAAAATATTATATAGTAAATTTTTTGGAATAAATAATAATTATATATTATAAATAATTGAATTTTTTAATGAAAACAACATGTTTAGATTATAAAATATAAAATATAATATTTCATAAAGACCAATTTCAAAATAAATTAAATGATATATAAATTATATATTACAAAACTATGTTAAAAAATATATATATAAAATAAATTTGGGAAGCCTCTGAAAAAAGGGGTCCTATAAGCCCAAATCAATTGAACCAATCATAATTGAAAAAACTAATTTATAGAATATATTTAATTCATACATAAATATTTAAACTTTACAAATAGTTGAACAAGAAAAAAATAGTAATTTATGATTGGTTCATTGACGTAAAACTAATTTATTATTCGTGCACAACCGAATGCAATAGTATATTGCCTACGGAAAGTACAATAAGGTACGGGTTAAGTTCTAGACAAAACGTATCAAAGATAAAAAAAAAAGAAAAAAAGGTCAAACTTTTTTTTTTCAAATTCGTGAAAACATAATGATTTTTTTGCAGATTTTTTGTGGTTTTCGACCACAATATGCAGATCATGAAGAACATATGCTGAAAATTTTATGAAAATCTGTTAGGTTTTCTAGTTTTTTGAAATTTAGTCAATAGTGCATTTTGTAGGAAGCTTAGCTGTGTTCGTACAATAAGAGGAGGGAATACGATGTCCTCAAATCCTATAATAGCTAATAATATATTTTAGTATAATAAAGAATGAGGGGAGGAATGTGCTTCCAATTCAAAATGGTAGCTCTAGAACTATGATAAGACAATGAACATGGATATTAAAATGGCTAACTATTTGTTTAATAATATACTAGTTTTTGTATTTAAAGGAGGTGCATTGGTTACATGGATGGTAGAATATATTTTGAATTATACATCAAAGGGTACAAAATTACTGAATGTACAATCTGTATTTACTATTGATAAATATTTATATTTAAATGAATTAATTTTAGAATGTAAAAAAAATTGATTACAAATGAATGTAAATTCACATGAAACATATATTTGAAAGGACACGGTCCTTTCCAATTAGAAGAAAAAATATATTTTAATATGAAAAAATATTTTTATAAGGTTGATACATTGAAATAAATCCACAATTGATCTTCAAGATTCATTGTAGTGTCTATTGTGAACTAAAAAATTTAAATGTGTTTGCAAATATCCTTTTTAAATATTACTTGTCAATAAGCTTTAATATTTTTCAAAGAATATATGACAAAATTATTCACTATTTATGACAAAGTTTACTGGAAATTGTCACTACATTAATCAAGTTTGCATCAACATGATCTACTCATTGTGGCATCTTGTCTCACCCAGTTCAATACAACAGTGTTCATTCAATCTTTTTTTGACCTTATGTTATTAACTTACTATATTTTAGCATACACGTGATTACCTTTTTCCTTTTGTTATTTCTCATTTGTGATCAATGTAATCCCTATCTCTTATATGCACAGAGTCTAATCATAAGTGTTCCTCATTGTCTTTTGTTTGGTGGTTGTAAGCAAGAAACTATTAGGGTGTTATATCTAGTCAATCTTTTTATAACAATAAAAGTGCAAAGAATATCTTATGATGAATAGAGACTAAAACTTTATATAAATGTTCTTATGTTGTATTTCACATTTTTATCAACTATAACCTTAATGTAAAATGTAACTTACTTATTATTTATCAAAAAGACTATTATTACTTTAATCTTTAATTTTAAGCTTAATTGTTCTGCTTCTAATTAAAATTAAAATTTATAATATAATAAAATTTAATTAATAACATTATTTTAAAAAAATTACATTTTTATGAGAACACAACAAAATAAAGTACGCTTAGCTTTTTTTGCAACTTTTAGAAAAAAAATGGGAGAGGCTTTGAGTGGGAAAGGGTTTTCAAATTTCAATGGTGTCCCAGCCAGGCATGGAGGCCTGGCTATGGGCTTTGCTTCTTGTAATGGGCTGGAGAATGCCACAGTGAATACGGCCAAAACATCGGCGGGTTCTCTAGTACATGTTTTGAATCTGGCCTTGCAGGTGTCAGATTTTGCTCTGTGCGGTAAGGAGAATCAACCTCCCTGCCAGGCTATTACAACATGTGCATCACCTTTGCTGAGTACTGCAGTGAATCCTTGGAAGGAGGTTTTGTCTTGTCCTTCACCTCTAGGCCCACTGATGACCAGAGAGAATGTTTCTGAGACCAGGCCTAGCCCTATTTTGGAGAAAAAGAGCTCAAAGGACCCACTAGTGGGGTCCCATGAAGAGACAAGCATTGAGAATGTCGAGGTCAACCCCTCTTCTACCAAAAAGTGGTCAGAAATCTTGGGAGCTAAACAAGCGGGAAAAGCTTCTCCTACTATTGGAACTGTGAAGGTTGGCTTCATGGATGGTGAAGTCATTATTTTTGTTCGAGATTCTTTGGTGGATCACTCTGTTTCCTCAATGGAGTTCACTCTAGTTGGTAAGTTCCTCGGTCCTTGGTCGAATATCAAACTGGTTAGATCTTTTGTTAGGAAAAGATGGGCTTTGAAGGGTCAGGTTGACATAGCTTCTTTACCTAAGGGGTTCTTATCCTTTTCTTTTTCTAATAAAGAAGATCAAGATTTTGTCCTGTGTGGAGGTCCTTGGATGATTGGAAGAACGAAAGTGGCCTTCTGTAAATGGAATCCAAATTGGGATTACTCTGGAAATTTCTTCAAAGCCAATCCGGTCTAGGTCAGTTTTCCTGGTTTGCCTCTCGAGTATTAGAATGATGAAGTCTTTAAGGGCTTTGCTTCCAGTTTTGGTGGGGAGCTTCTCTCGATCGATTCGATGACAAATGCCAAATCCTGACTGGTTTTTGCCAGAATCTCTGTCAATATTTATCAGTTTGATAACCTTCCTTCAGTTATTAACATCAACTCTAAATTGGGTATTTGGAAGCAAGAATTGGAATTTGAATCCCTTCCCTTTGCATGTTTTGTATGTCACAAAATGGGTCATTGGGTAAAGAATTGTTTGAAAAAGTAAAAAAGGATCCCAAAGTAGTGGCTCTGACCCAAATCCTCCTAAGGAGCCCAAATTAATATGGAAGGAGAAGAAGTATCTAGTTTTAACTAAAGGTGAGAGCATTAACAAGGCTGATCTGGCTCTGGAAGGAAGCCTTAGTGACATGGTTGAATTGAATGGAATCCAAAACCTGGAAGTGGGAGAAATTGTGGATTTTGTTACACATATATCAGACTCTTAGATGAAGGAGGTGCCAGTAGAGGTTATTGTTCCTATCCGGGCTGATGATATCAACCTTTAACAGTTGCAGTTTAAAAGAAGGAGCCTTTCTTACTGTTCAGTTAGATAGTGATGCTATGGGGGAGGATTCTCCACCTTGCAATCTTGAAAAGTTAGAGGAGGAGGATTCTTCATATTCTCTAGATACCCTATCTGGGAGTGGTGATGAAGATCCTTATGTCAGTCTAGATATCTTGGATCTAAATGGTGCTCCTTGGACTACTCAAATGGGGAAGAAACAAAAGAAACAACAAATAAAACTCTCAACACCTGGTTCAAAGGGAGTGGTTACTCGGAGTAGGGCTGATGGGGGTTCTAAGGTTCATATCTTGAAGGCGGATGTTGGATCCCAAAAGAGAACCCCAGGTAGAACCTCAAAGAAAGAAATTAGAGAAAGAGAAAGTAAAAAGGATATAGTGGATGGTAAGCAACTTACCATTCGGGATGTCTACACTACGGTTAAGAAATGAAAGTCATTCCGTGGAATATTAAGGGGCTTAATGCTCCCCATAAGAATGATACGCTGAGGAACCTGGTAAGAGATCATAAACTTGATATCATGCTTGTTCAGAAAACTAAAATGATTAAAGATAAGGTTGAAAAAATTAGAATCTTAAAAAATGGTGGGGTTGTTGGATCCATCTCTATTGGTTTCTCGGGAGGTATTGATATCTTTTGGAACTAGGAAAATATCAGAGGTAATATTCTTAATAATGATGTAAATTGTTTGAGAATTAAATGTACCCACATCAAGTCTAATTTTGAATGGGTTACTACTAATACCTATGCAAGCTGGTAGAGCTAAATATTGGAAAACGGTTGAGAATCAAAGGCATTATTTTAGTGATTCTCCCTGGCTGGTTATGAGAGATTTCAACTATCCTCTAAGAGATAATGAGAAGTTTGGAGGGGTTGATAGCTTGAGTCAACTAGAGGGTAGAGTTGAGATCATGGATTTTGTTAATAGACAAGCTCTTGTTGATATTAATCTGCAGGGTGTAAATTACAATTGGTCTAATAGAAGAGTGGGAGAGGACCTTATTCAGGTTTGTCTGGATCATGCCTTGATCTCTAGAAATTAGCTTAATAACTTCTCCCTCTCATTGTCTTCTATCACAAAGGTTGGGTCTGATCACTTCCCTCTCTCTGTTGTTTCTAATATCATGAAGGTAAAGGGTAATTTCGCCTTTAGATTTGAAAAAATGTGGATTGACCATCCGGAGTTAGAGCAGAGAATTATGGAGTGGTGGAATGTTAACATTCAAGGGTCTGCTATGTTTCGGGTGTTTAAAAAACTCCAGGACATAAAAGTAAATATTGAAACTTGGATTAAGGAAGTGTTTGGTGACATCTTCAAAGTCAAGCTTGATTTGCAAAAGGAACTTGATATCATTCAGAATACTATCCAGCAGATAGCTATGTCTCAAGACCTTAAGGATAGGGAGACTTCTCTTTTGGTCAAAACTCATAACATCATTTCTAAAGAGGAAGTGTACTGGAGACAAAGGTCTAGGTCACTTTGGCAGAAGGCTAGAGATAAGAACACTAGGTTCTTCCGTATGTCTACTTCCAAACATAGAGCTTCCAATAGAATCTCCAAACTCAGGTTAGTTTCTGGAGTGGTTAGTAATGATAAAGATATTTCTTTGGCTACAATTGACTTTTTTTCCTCCCTTCTTTCCAAAGATCATTCACTTTCCTTGGGAAATCAAGCCATGCTTCTTGATTCTATCCCTTCTTTAGTTGATAAAGCTACTAATAAGTCTTTTAATGTCATTCCTTCCTCGAAGTAAATCAAGTTAGCTGCTTTTTCTTTTGAGGGAGATAAGTCCCTGGGCCCTGATGGGTTTCCTGTGTTCTTCTTTCATAAATTTTGGCACATTGTGGGAAGGGATATCAGTAATGTTGTTAAATAATTCTTTGGGTCAAGAGTCATGCTTAAAGAAATTAATTCTACATTCATAGCCTTGATGCCTAAAACTCCAAGTGCTGATTCAGTTGAATCCTTTAGGCTGATCAGTTTATGTAACTCAGTGTATAAAATTTTCCCCAAGGTTCTTACTCTTTGACTGCTGGCTATCCTTCCCCATATTATTTCCCCCAGAAGAGTGGATTTTTTTACAGGTAGGCAAATTATGGATTCCATTATGAAGGTTCACGAGGTCATTCATTCTACCCACTCCTCTTCTAACCATGCTTTCTTGCTGAAGGTTGATATCTCGAAGGCTTATGAATGGGTTGATTAAGATTCTCCAATCCTTTGGTTTTTGTGATAAATTGTTGCACCTTGTTTCCCAGCTTATTATCACTTTGATGGCTACGGTTATTGTGAATGGCTCCTCTACCCATTTGTTCAAGCCTTCTAAGGGGCTCTGTCGAGGTGATCCTTTGTCCCCCATTCTCTTCGTTATTCTGGCAGAGGGTCTTGGTTTTTATTTTCAGAAACTGGCTTCAAACTATTCTTTAAAGGGCCTCATTCCTTCCTCTACCTCGAGGCCTTGCTCCCATGAGAAATTCATAGATGACATGGTTATTATGGGATCTTCTACTATCCAAGAGGCCAGAAAGATCAAACAGGCTCTTTCTATTTATTCTCAAGCCACAAGTCAAATTGTTAAGTAGAATAAAAGTTCTCTATATTTTATTAATATGCCGAAGGAAAGATGGAATAGAATTTCTAAAATTTGGGTGTGAAATTGGGGCTTTTCCTGCAACCTACCTTGGTCTCCTGTTGGGCTTGAAACCTCCTGACTCCTTTTGGTCAGGTATTGTGGATAGATTCAATAGGAAGTTGGTAGGATGGAAAGGAGCTCTTCTAAGTCATGTAGGAAAACTCCAACTTCTGAAAGCTTCTCTGTACAGTCTCCCCATCTATGCCGAGAGTCTGTTTAAAATCCCTGGTAAAATTGTAGATGTTATTGAGTCAATTCAGAGAAATTTTATTTGGTCAGGAGTGGAAGATAGAAAGAGACTGGCTCTTGTGGCTTGGGACAAGGTTTGTACCCCAAAGAAGTAGGAAGGGTTGGCGATTCAGCCTTTAAGGGTTACTAACCAGTCTCTCTTGGCTACACAGATCTGGCATATCTATGGTTAGAAAAAATAATGGAATGATATGAATCACAATAAATATATCTTCTCTTTCCCTCATATATCAGACTTCATGGTGTCTAATGTGAAGGTGCAGGGCTCTTTTATTTCGACTGTATCTAGTAAGCTAAGGAGATGACCTTTAAGGGTGCCAAGCGGCTTTTGGTTACTGGAACGAGAATTAAGTTCTGAGATGATTTTTGGGTTAAAGATTTTCCTCTCAACTCCATTCCTGCTATTCAGCCTTTTATTGATATATGTAAACAGAGATTTGGTCCATGGGCTAAAGATTACTAGGAGAACCAGACCTGAGTTGACCTTTCTGAAGTTGATTTTTCACTTAAGCCCTTGATGCTGGATTTGAATGTCTAGAAAGTGGACTCTACCATGGAGGATAATTTGATTTGGGGAAAGCTCCCTATAGGATTCTTTTCTGTTTCTTTGGCCACTGAGATTTTGTTAAAGCCTCTGAATCCTCTTCCCTTGTGGGCCTAGGTATGGGATAAATGGCTTACTCCTAAAATTAACATATTTTATTGGATGGTTTTGTAGAATAATATTCTTACCATTTATAATATCCAAAAGAGAGACATGATCCTGCCTAACAAATGTTTTCTCTGCAAGAATGCTGAGGAATCAATTTTCCATTTGGCCATTGACTGTCTTTACCCCAGAGATGTTTGGTGCCTTACCTTGCAATGCTAAAAGATTTACTGGGTTTTCTTGAGCAACATAGAGAATTTTTTCATGCAGTGGAGAAATGCAGCAGTTCCTATGGATAGGTTTCTATGTAACATCATTTCCCCTCATTTCATTTGGAAACTATGGCATGAATGCAATGACAGAGTATTTCGTGATACTGCCTTGCCTCCGGTAGTGATAGCTGAAAAGATTAAGAGAAGCATCAAAGAGAATTTTAATGTCTTCAATGGAGTCATGTTGGATTTTAATGTTGGAGTTATAATAGGATCTATAGCTCAATCTTCCTCCTTGTGCGAGAATGCCATTTGGATTTCCCCTCCTCTTGGCTGGATTAAAGTCATTTTTGACGGAGTGGTGAAGAATCCGTGCCCTGCTGGATTTGGAGGTATCATTTGGGATGACATGGCCAACTATATTGTTTCTATGGTGCTCCCCATTGGTGTCCAGACCAACCACGTGGTGGAGGTGATGGCTCTCCTTGAAACTTTAAAAATTATTAATGAGTTTATACCCTCGAATGTGTGGATCAAAGGTGATTCAATGAATATATTAAA
Organism: Thuja plicata; assembly: GCA_018584345.1. Classification (NCBI taxonomy): domain Eukaryota; kingdom Viridiplantae; phylum Streptophyta; class Pinopsida; order Cupressales; family Cupressaceae; genus Thuja; species Thuja plicata. The sequence goes on from MU223733.1 coordinate 3,035,017, forward strand.
TTGCATAAAAGGTATTACTAAGCCATCATGGTCTATCAAGGCTATTATTGATGAGGCTTGCCTAATCATTAACTCTTTCACGAATGTAATTATATCGCATAACTTTTGGGAAGCAAATTGTACTGCGGATGTGCTGGAAAACATCGTAGTTAAGGCCAAGGGCATCATGACCTGGTGTGGTGGTAGTGCTTTGACCATTGAGATGAAGGCCAAGTTAGCGAATGATATGACTCAAAGCAAGAGAGAAGATTTGGAAAATCTCAAAAATCTCTCATGAAATTACGCATGTCATTAAATGTAGTAAATAGGGTTACGAAAAGGCTTGTCTTTCCTGAGGATGCAAAGTGCAGACTCGCGTATACTTGCACTTCAAAAAATTTCAATTTGGCTACTGTGCTCTATCTCTATCCTATTTCTTCCATTGCTATTGACAACCTATTTTTGAGAGGTATCATGGGGGGTGGGATTAACTGTAAGGAGCCGAAGAACTGTAAGAAATGGAAGAACCAAATAGATGTCTGGGATAAGCTCAACAAGGGTGGCCTCACTAACTACATGGAGTGCCTTCATGGCTAAAGATTCTATCATGAAATATTTTGTTGAGATCTGGAAGGATGGTACTTTGGTTATCGGAGGAATGGCTATCAAGATTACCGAAGACCTAATTGCTAAGGTTACAGGTATAAATACCAAGGGCTTGAAGTTCTAGAGGGACAAGAAGATATCGCAGAAGGGTATTCAACAATTCCCAAAGGATAAGGCAGAAGCTTAGAGTCTAGTGAAAGACTCTGGGGGGTGTTATGATGTCAACTCTATCATGGATTTCTGGGTGAAGGTGCTTACAAATGTTATGGAGTACATCTCACTCAATGGGAGGTATAAAATGCCTCATTCTTACCATTTCATGTTGTTATGTCATTTTTGACATAAGGTGAGGGTTTCATTTTCTTTCTACCTTTTGCATTCTGTCCATCATAGTATTATCGACCACAGGAAAAAGGAAAGTAAGCCCATTCTGCATGAGGGCCCGATTCTCCTTATTGTCGAGCATGTTAAGAAAATTACAGTTACCAGTCCCCTTATTCTATCGTCGAGAGACTCTAGCTCTGCAAAGGCATCGGGTAAAAGGATTAGGGTAGGGGAGGACATGGCAGAGCTGACAGTTTAAAAATTAAAATTTGAAAAGATAAAGGAATGGACACAGACTCTGATGGTGAGAGTGTAGACGGTTATCAGGAAAATGATTATATCCCCCAGTCCTAGTCTGAAGACAAGAGTAAGGATTCTTTTTCGGTCTTTGTGAGTGTTTCTGGTGATGAAGAGGACAAGTCTCTGTTCACCCATATTTCTAAGGAGAAAGGAATTGAACTTGAAGACATCAAGGGGGATGTGGGTGGTCAAAGAGTTCCAATATTGGTCAACTATGCGAGTTCTGAAGATCATGATATACCCATTTCTCTGAAGCTTGAGGTGGTCATGGAAGTACAGTTTGAGAGGAAAGAGGAGGATACTCCAGTCAAGACACTGCTGAGAAGGGTAATATCCCTTCTAGTTCTAGGAATATCCCTTTTTCATGAACTGTTGATATGCAGGAGCGGAATGTTCAACTTCTTCAAGATGACATGGATGAAAAAATTGAAACCCCATTTGGAGTTCTTCAAACTGCAAAGGAAATGTCTATGTACTCATTTCAAATTATGAAATGGGTCTTTAAAGAAATCAAAAGCCTCCATCTCAGCTTTCATGCTCTGTCTTCTCGAGTGGATGTTATTCAAGGTAATAAGGATTCTAGGTCGGCCGGGGTTGATGGAAAAAGGAATAGGGAGGATGAAAATAATTTGAAGACTCTACGAGACAGATTTGACATCCTGGAGAACACTTTGAAGAAACACATGAAGGATAACAATATCTTTATGGGTTCCTCCATGGAGTGTCTTAACTCCATCAAATTGGAGTTGGATTATGGTTCCCCTATTGTGAAGATTGAGGATGAAAAAGATGATATGGAGGATGTAGGCCCAGGCTTCATTCTAGAGATGATTCTTGAAATCTTAATCTATTATGTATTAGGGCAATCTAACCCAGATCCCTGAGGATCAGGCTTCGTTTTGAAGATGACCCTCAAAATTTCTACTTGACCGGTGTCTTGGCATTCTAACCTAGACTTTAGAGAGTTAAGATCTGTCTTGGAGATTGCTCTGAAATCTTTATCAATCGATCTTTACATCATCAATTTTTGAAATCTATTCTTCTATGCTTCAAAAATTAGACTATTCTTTGAATCAATGCGCTGCTTGCACATCAATTCAAAGAGGGGCAAAATGTAACACCCCAAAATTGGCATCTTGCAACCCTAACCAATTTTGTTGCATTTGTCATTCTTCTAAATCATCAAAGTCCTATTGTACTAGGCAATTCTAAGTTTTGACTGACTCTACTCGACCTTAGTGTCAAATGCAGAAAATCCTAAATCTACATTAATCATAACATTATATTTAATTCCTAAAATATTAATTGGCTAAATAAACCCCATGATTGAATTAAATTAATTATAAAGTCCTAACACTTTAATTAAATTAAATTCACCCCTTTTAGCTAAAACACATAAAAATAAATTAAATAATATTTAATTATTAAATAAATATCTTCATTTCAAAAATTGAATTTAATTATTCAAATAATTGAGAAAATACATTTTTGAGGTCATATTTTATTTATTCAATTAATTAAATATTCTCTCAAAAATCTTCTCTCCAATTCAAAAATAGAAACTTTGAATTAACTGTGCTTTAAAGAGAAAAAAAATAGTTAAAATCAATAAAGAAAATAGTTAAAAACAAAGAGAAAACAATTCATTATTTCCTTTTAAAGAAAACTGTTAGAGTTAAAAGGGTATTTTAACTTATTAATTAAATCATTATTGATTTAATTATTAAGTCACCTTTCACTTATTAATTAAAATCATTATTTGATTTAATTATTAAGTCCCTTTTATCTCTATTTCACTTAAGCTAAACTTTAGGCATGTAATAATTGATTCTTTTATTAATTATTCATGCAACCTTGGTTTCTTCACCCAACCTTGGTTTATTCACCCAACCTTGGTTTCTTGACCCATCTCATCATTTTGATCTTCTTTATAAGGATTAATCACTTTGTAATTATGTAATCTTTTTGGTAATTCCATTTCATTTTTATTGAATTAATTGAGGATGTTTCCTCTTTCACAGATCTGTTGTTTTTGGCCTCCATAGCTTTTTCTTCTCTTTCTGTGACAGGTGTTTGCATGCAGGTGATTCTTGGGAGCTGTAAGGTTGATAATTTTTCATCAACTCCAATCTGGTATCAGAGCTCCGCCCTTTCATGCCCCTGTTATCTTCATGAGAGATTTGACCTTGTTCTTTAAATCTATGTTTTTGAGAGGTTTTTGTCTCAAATTTTCATGAATTTTGGGAGGATTTATTTTTTGGAGCACTTTGGGCAAAAATTGACATCTGGGTTGTGTCCGGAAGGCCCAAGAAACCCAATTTTCATATAAGGCATGTCCAATTTGGACACAGTTGAAATTTGGGTGTTATTTTTTGCATGCATGACCCTTGGCACAATTTACGAGGCAAAAATCTACCTCAATTTTCACACTGTCTCAATTTCTATGTCGACTCAATTTTCATATTGACTTGATTTACATGCCACCTTGATTTGTGTGTCACCTTGATTTGTGTGTTGCTTCGATTTGTGTGCTACCTCAATTTTCGTACCGCTGATGTCAACAATCATAGGTCTGACAGCGAGGTTAAATTTGACGGCCATGAAACCGTCATACAACTTGTTTTTTTGTTTTTTTCCATAATGAGCAGCGTATGGTTTTTTCGCTCTATCTGGAGCAAACAGAGGCGGATTTTTAACTTCTTTATATCATCGAAAAGCTCTTTTTGAGTCAGACGCTTTTATGGAGGTTAGATTTTCTAAATTTTCTAGCTTGCAGCCTTTTTTGGTAGTCAAAGTCAGCAATCTATTTTTCACTTTGGGAGCCATATTTTTCTCATTCAGACTCCATTTTTCAACTTTCGCATGGCATCGAAAAGCTGGTTCTATTACCTTTCTTCTTGTATGGGTCTCACACCCAGAATTTTCTCTAGGTAGTTTTTTATTCAATTTTTTGCATTTTTACAATCTGGTGGATGTCTTAGATGTTTTAGGTCCTGGGATCATTTTCTGTGCATGGGATGACTCCTTGAGAGCAGTTACATATGTTTCTTTTACTTTCAATCATTCCTGGATATTGTATACATCTTTTTCTGTAGCTTTTTTGCAAACACACTGAGATAAAGTGCCATCTTGCATGTTTGGGATCTTGCACGTTTTGTGCCTGATTGTACTCGCATTATTTATAAAGTGCCATGCGGGGGTTGCTAAACCTTTGTCAAGTGAGTGTTCCTTCCACAAAATTAGCCTCATGTGTGTCAGCGACTGATCATCCTTGACACATACTTTATTTTTTCTTGTACATTCTTCATCATGCATTTTTTCTTGGCAGTCTCTCAGTGTATCTATTATCCCTCTCCCTATCAGCATTATGGGGGGTATTACTATTGGTTCTTATGTTTCCTTGGTTCAATGGAGTGAGCTATGTATTCAGTATTTGTTCCTATGTACTAGGCAGATGCAGTGGCTAGTACCTATGCATTTCGGTGAGATGGATCATTTACCATATGGACGCTCTTCTTTCGTTCCTATTTTGGAGGCTTCAAACTTGGCGTGTTTGCCATCTATATCTTTGAGTTTCGATGTTTGCCTTGTTTTCCATCCAGATTTGAGTAGTGTCATTTGAGGGCACTCATACAGAGTACTTATTTGATAGTGTTTTGCAGCTTCATGCTTCAGAGGTGTTCTACATATTCTTTCTTTGTTCCTATTTTCTGGGACATTCTCTAGTTTGGAGGCTTCTTCAATTTTTCACTAGACTTCATCTCTTTTTGGAGTGGGGTTTTTCCCACTGGATTTTCTCCTTTTCTCCTCTTTACAGAGATTTTTTGTACTTGGGTACCTCATCAGGCCATGTTGCCGGGACCCATCTTTCCTGCTTTCAGTAGTTGTTTCAGGGTTTTTTTAGCTTCTCCTTAAGTTTATCTTAAGGGGGGGTGTTAGAGTTAAAAGGGTACTTTGACTTATTAATTAAATCATTATTGATTTAATTATTAAGTCACTTTTCACTTATTAATTAAAATCATTATTTGATTTAATTATTAAGTCCCTTTTATCTCTATTTCACTTAAGCTAAACTTTAGGCATGTAATAATTGATTCTTTTATTAATTATTCATGCAACCTTGGTTTCTTCACCCAACCTTGGTTTCTTGACCCATCTCAGGGTTTTGATCTCCTTTATAAGGATTGATCACTTTGTAATTATGTAATCTTTTTTGTAATTCCATTTTATTTTTATTGAATCAATTGAGGATGTTTCCTCTTTCACAGATCTGTAGTTTTTGGCCACCATAGCTTTTTCTTCTCTCTTTCTGTGATAGGTGTTTGCATGCAGGTGATTCTTGGGAGCTGTAAGGTTGATAGTTTTTCATCAACTCCAATAAAAACTAGCTAATTTGAATTGACTTTTTTATCAATTTTATTTCAAAAGGAAACTTTCTATTCTGAGCAGACTCTCAGTCTGTAAAGGAACTCTCATTTCTCATTCAAGGATATGCATTGTTAGAATAACGAATTGCTGCTGCATTTTATAGTTCATAATCTCATTTCTATTAAGCTCTCATTTGCAATAGATTTATTTCATTTCTTAGATTAATCTCATTCAAACTCATGTCATAGTTTAATCTCTTTCATTCTTAGATTAATCTTGCATCTTTAATTCTTAGATTAATCTTGCATTGCATTGTAATCATGGAGAAAAATCCTCCATTCTTAGATTGGTCTAGGTTGTGAGACTCTCGTTCTGAGAGCCATTCAAAACCTTGTATGGATAAAAGGCAACAGGTCAAATCATACAGGTATGCAGGATGAATAAATCATATTCATTTTTGCGTGTGTCTAATGAATAATGACTATGTTGAAGTGTATGGTTAAATAAGAAGGCCACATTTAACATATACAAAGGTCAGTAACCTATGTCTATCATGTTTATCTTGCTTAAATTTTTTTTTAAATCCGATTATATAGTTATGAGATGTTGTTTTGATAAAGTTTTGTTAAGAGATTATACGTGTAGACCAAGATTTAATAGGAGAGATAATACATACAAATGTGGGATACAGAGATTATAGTTTTCTATTTTCAAAATAAAGAGAAAACATTCATTTACTAAGGAATTTGATAATGAAAGATCAGTTTTTTATGATAGTTCAATGCACATTGATAAACGATTCTTTAAAGAAAAGTGACAATCAGTTTTTTAAAGACATAATCAAAGGCAATTTTCAGTGTAACATGGAAGTTAAATTTTAGTTTACCAGTATGAGATACTTTATAAGCGTCACAATGAAGATTTGTTTAAGATGTATAGAGAGTTATTGGGATTTTATGAAATATTCTTTGTTCATTGTGCACATTAGTTTGACAATCAGGTTTATCTAATGGAGAATACGGTTGTTTTAGTTTAATATGATGCACTGTTTGATATAGAGTATTCTTTGTATCAAATGATGTATTGTATTTGATTATGATTTATATTCTTATTCAGATATTCTGACTATGTATGAATCAGATATTGTTAAAATGAGGCATTGTAAGCCTAGTGAGGTATTGTAAGTTCAGAAACTTGTTGATTCAGCCAGTGAGGCACTCAAAAGCCAATGAGGCACTCAAAAGCTAGTGAGGCACTTGTATTTGTCAGTGAGACTTTTTAATTAATCCAATGAGGCAATTTCAAGTGGTTTTATTCTACAAGAGGGTTTTTCACTTAGAACAATCCTTGTGTTATGAGTTGATATCTTGAAGTGATTAAGTTTCATGTGTATTTGCATGTTCTATGTTATCCAGTTTTGAGTAATCTTGCATGAACTTGAGTCATTCATAGTTAATTATTGTATTATGATCAAGTTAATATCTTTTCTCTGAAGTCTCATGTTAATCAAAGCTCCTTTTAATATTTTTTATGATATGTCTTCTATTGTTTTTCAATGTTTGTTATTAGGATGACTATCTCATTTTAACAACAGTCATTATAATATATGATGCTTCAGTTTAATAATAATTGTTATGATTTGAGTAAATGTCTAAACTTGTAATGTCAATCCAAGGGTCTTGACTGTAGGTGTGTCTATTCTCTTGTGTCAGAGTGTTTGAAAACATTAACTAAAATTCATTTGAATTAGTATAGCACTGAATTAGTAAACCTATTAGATGATGAAGGATTTTGAAATTTTATTTTCTTTTTCTTAACATATCTCTTTGTACAGAATTTGAAACTACAAAAAACTTAAACATCTATAGAAACATCCATAGATTCTATATAATCATTTCAACTACCTCCCATAAATATTGTGAAATGTATAGCAGATTAAAAATAAGGGAGCAATTAGAAAACAAAATGTTTCATATCAAGCTCAACTAAAAATAGACATAATTTGTAATAGAAAATATATATAGATAAAGAAACCAAGTAAAAGTATAGTATTAAATATTAAAATGTAGGAGCAGTTATTAGTATTTGTCATTAGGCTAGATACTATAGCAATGAGTTTTTCTTAACTAGTTATTAAAACAAGTTATTTCAACCAATTACAATTCAGTATTTTTATTTTTTAAAAACTTTAAATTTTTTTTAAAGTATACATGTGAAATATTTAAGTTATAAAATGATGAAAATTATTTTTCTTTACGCTTATTGGCTAATAAGTTTGGGGTATTGTACACGAATTTCTCGGAAACACTATTTCTATAATGCAATTTTAGTAAATAGAATTAAAAAATATAAAAGTTATTTAACATATACTTTATATAATAGATATCCAAATACTTATATAGATTATTTTAAATATGATAAATGATATTAAATTGAAAAAACCTATAATTAATTTTAAAAATAAGAATTTTAACATAATAATTTTTTCATATTATTGTCTCATACATTATACAAATTTTATATTAAATAATTATTTTAAAAAATATATATTAAATTGACTAAAAATTATTATATAAATAATTTTTTTTTTTTTCAGTTTTCTTATAAAAAATTATGGGCCACTTCTCTATTATTATTAGATTATTATTTTTAATAAAATTGAAAATTATTATACTTAATTACATTATATTAATATTATAACAATAATTAATTATAGGCAAATACTTAGCGAGGCACTTGTTCATTTCTCTAATAATTGATATTATACTTGAAATATGCAGGGTCTACACAAAGAGGCTGCCAAGTCGAAATGGAAGATCCAAAAGCATGTTGCTTCATCAAGTGACTCCCCAAAATTGCGGAACAGTTTTAGAGAATGCCCTGTTGGGTATGTGAAGCCCAACAGTGAGATGACCATTCGACTTCTCTCTTCTCCTATTTGGTTGTTGTATATGTTTCTATAAATGGCTGTGTATATGCCATGACTTGGTATTGGTAAAACAATAAATAGAGATTTCCCTGCTTTGAGAGTGGACGTAAGCATATTTGCCGAACCACTATAATCTTCTGTGTTATGTGTTTGGTTCTACTTTTCTATTGCTATCTTAGATATGTTTATTAAGTTTATATGCTTAATTCAAACTTACAATTGGTATCAAAGCTTGGTTAAATCCAAGGAGCAGATATGGAATACGGCGATGCTCTTATTTTGACCACAATAGAAGTTGCAACAAATGATTGGGTGCTCGACACAGGAACATCATTTCATATTACCTCGCACAAGGAGTTTTTGAAAACCTTCAAAAGCTGTAATTTTGGTAAGCTCTTTCTAGCAAATGACAAATGTCTTAAAATTGTTGGGAAAGGAGATGTTTTGTTAAAACTAGCCAATGGAAATAGTTGGCTGTTACGGGATGTTAAGTATGTCCCTCAAATTAAAAATAATTCTATTTCAGTTTGGCAATTGTTCTCTCAAGGATGTAATGTCAAGTTGGAATCCAATAAATGGAAGGTGACAAAAGGGTCCGTAGTGATTGCAAAAGGGAACAAATTGGATACTTTATATCTGGTAGAGAGTCTCAATGAAGTGGGAGTTATTCATAGCAGTGGCGCAAAGCTTTCACATAAGATCTCTCATAAACCTCAACAAGAAACAGTGGAACAGCAGCAGAAGAAACGTAAGAAAAGAAATCAGGAAATAGAAATAAAAAAATGTGAATTTAAGAAATTTAAAGGAGTAGCTCTTGGTGACAAAAGATTTGTTGCTTCTGTTGAATCTGAAATTATGCCAATGGAAATAGATGAAAATCTTGATGATTATTTTGCCACTGAAATGGAAGTAGATGGTTTAAATCAGAGAAGCGATAAGAAGTTGTGCTCTGCACCCTTAGAACATAAACAAAAATTAGAACAGCCAATATCCATGGAGGAGAATAAAAATCTCAGCAGAGATCTTGAATCGTTCCCTGATATGTCTGAACCTGTATTTAACTTCATGATGAAACACTCCAATATCCGTCAGTGTGAACTTGAAGAGTCTTTAGAATGTGAAGAGTCTAAAGCGATTTTCACCAAAGAATATTTGGAATGTGAAGAGTCGAAACCCGCCGTGAAGGAGGAACGTGAAGTGTATGTTCCTGGAGATGTGAAAGGCGACAGAGACAGAAATAGAGTCTCATGCCTACAACATGGCATGGTGTTAATCTGCGGTGGAAGGACTGTTACTTCAAATATCACAGGAGGAGGAGCCAACGAGGAGAGTGGCTCCACTGGAAAACCCTTGGTTCTGTTGAATCTTGACTCTGTAGAGGCGACAATAGACTGTATTTCCCCAGTGGGCGATTGTGGCGGATTACTCTTTCCAGATCATATGTTAAGACTCAGAAGTCCAAGGCCTATTTCAAGAGGTATCAGGTCAAGTTCAAGCCCAGGCGAGAGGGGAAGACTGATTACAGAGAGAGAATTCGCTTGCTAAATCAGGACAAAAATAAATACAGTACGCCAATGTACAAATTTGAGGTACGATTTCATCAGAAACACCAGAAATCTGATTTCATCTTGGAACACAGCTGCCAGAACATACAATACACAAATACAATACGATATTGGAGGCCCCCTAAAAGAGAAGGTTTTCGATGAGAGTGTTTTTTTATTAAGTGTTGCCACCAAACGAGAGCTCGGTGGAAAGTAAAAGATTGCTGAAAATGATAAATGTAGAAGAAACAAATCAAAAGAACCATTTAGTAACCCTGGCGCACTGGCTATCAAGGAGCATTGTTAACGCCTTCAAAAACAGAAAATTTCTAATTTCAAATACACCGAGGCATGAACAGCTTTACATTTGTAACATGCAGGGTAGTCTGTTAGATGCAGTCAATTTCTGTGCTACAACTTTGCAACTCAAGACCAAAACAGAATAAATAAAAAATTAGAGACCCAAAAATCTTCAGGCCGTTGCAGCACTTTGTTGATCTTCACATCGGAGCAATTACAGATTTGGAGTGGAGAAATTCTTGAGCGAGGGCCTGGTCAACCACTTCCGCGGGGAAGTTCAAGTGAGTTCGACAGCCTCTCATTTTAAAAGCGGCTTTGTCATACGCCATGGCCGCCTCTTCCGCCGTTAGAAACGTTCCAAGCCAAACACGTGCGCCCTGTCTCCTCGAGTCTCGGATTTCCGCTGCGTATTTTCCCCACGGCCGCCGCCGGACACCTCTGTACCTCTTCTCACCCGCCAGCGCCGCCACTGACCCACCTACGCGTCTTCTTTTTCTGATCTCTTTCTGCTGCGCACTATTTCCCTCCTCCGATTGCTTATTCACTTTGACCAGGTCAAGAGCTTCGCAGTTGCCAGACAACCATCGCCTCAGACTCACTAGTCTTTCTAGAACACCGGTGATGTCCGATTCGTTCAGTGTGTTACACAAAACACCATCTTCACAGCTGATCAGATTGGAGTTAACGATGTCGCAGTCATTAAGTGAAGAAGTGATATAAGCATTGCCTTGTAGTTGTGAATGTGGGGGTGGGCTTTCCTGCTCAACAATAGCGGCCCATACGTTCTCCAGGATCGTGGAGGAGGCTCCGAAGCTTTCCATGATTCTTTTGCCAAGTGAAGAATTTTTGTGGCTCAAATGATGGAGAGGCTGATGAGGGGTTTTGGAGACGGGGTCGGAGTGGATGCATTGAATTTGAGCTTTCTTTAAGAGGAACTCTTGCCTGATACGCAACTCCAAATATATTCATACCTTCTTGACCTACAAAACAACAATTTGCCATTAAACAAGTCTCCATGGTATGAATAAGGCAGAGAAGATAATTATTTACTAGATTTCTCTTAATCTCTGAATAGCCGCATCATGGTAATGATTTACACGATAACTCAGCTGTGCGAACTCCAATAAAGTTCACCTAGGGATTTGTAATGAAAATGTGTTATGTTTAGCCACGTAGAGTACTATTCGATTAAGCGAAACCGATACGCTCGGCAATGAAGGTATGTGTTGCATTGAATTAAACTCGTTTTACGACAGCTTGTGAAAAGAGGACACCATGTTCGGGTAATCCATGCACGACTGCCGTAAAATGATCAACACGATTATAGTTGCTACACGTTACAACAAACATCCGGGTCAATTGTATTGTAAATGATGGTGTTTAACGTAAATAAGCATGTATCTACTTTGAGTAGTTAAGACCATTTACCCTGCGTAACCTACCTGATGTAGGATCGAAGCTAATATGTTATGGAACTAGTCTGGGACAATGGGCTAGATTAAGCTAGAAGTGCGTATGACATAATGTTAGATATATGTTTTTATTTTAGCATCCAACGGCCGGAACCCATAATAGTCAAGGTAACAAAAAAAAGTCTTTCGCGGTGAAATGAATTTAGATGCAAGATAATCAATGATGTAGGGAAGTTTATGGTGTATCCAGTGCGACTTTAAGTGCATAAACACGTAGTTTAATAAGGGGAGGGAATACGATGTCATCAAATGCTATAATAGATTAATAACTAGGAGTTGTGTGTTTAAGTGCGTGAAGAGTGAGCCGATAGGGTCGAGGATATCAGCTTATGTGAATAAGAAACCATTAAGCATTCAATAAAAAAAAAATTAATATTTTTACTGCCTATATTTGGAAGTGTTGGATAAGAGGCAGAGGATAATGCATAAATAAATCAAAACAAAACACAAGCATAGACAGCAGAACTGAACAGAGAAATGTTATGTATCCATGTGCCTTTCAACATCACAAAAAAAACATTGCATATATGTTTATATCTCTATTAAGTTTAGTACTGTTGTTCATTCTAATGTATTTTGCTTGAATCAACATATGCCCTGTTTTTACACAGCAATCTGTTGCTACTTCGACACCCTTTCTCTGTCCCCTGTTTTTATCATCCAAAAAATACATGAAAAACTGCCCATGCATTTAGTTATTATCTTATTGTTGCAGCAATATCGTTTCTAGACTCTTCTACACTAACCAAGTAGACAAAATATTGCATCCAAATCCTACGTATGTGGTCAGCACAAAGGTTTGTTTACTTACAAAATAAGTTTACATTTAAGAGTTGTCCCATATACATTGAATGGAGACAGAGACAAAATGAAGAGAGCTGGAAATTAAGAAAAAAGTCACGCTAGAAATGATGGAAAAGACCTTTTAACAGCAACAGTAGAAAAGTATGCGAAGGAGAGATAAATATGGCAGTTGGTGATTAAATTCAACACTTCCCCTTAATCACAACTGCTGTCATCTATGATACCGAATCGATCTCTTTGATGAATAAAATGCAATTGGTAAAAATATCAGTACACTGATCCTCAGACCTGCAATTTTCCAAGTAAATTTCTCCATTGCTGATCAGCTCCCTGATGAAATGATACCTCATTTCAATATGCTTGCTTCTTTCATGAAACACTAGATTCTTTGATAGTGCTATGGTTGAATTGTTGTCACAATAGATCTTTGTTGCTGCTTCTTGTTCTTGCTTGAGATCCTTCAACAGTCTTCTCATCCAAACTGCTTGACATGATGCACTTGTGGCTGCTACATACTCTGTTTCAGCTGATGAAAGAGTGACAATTGGTTGTTTCTTTGAAGCCCAAGATACTACACCTGTTCCAAAATGAAAGACATGATCGGAAGTGCTCTTCCTATCATCAATGCTTACTGCACAATCACTATCCATATAACCTATGAGCTTGAACTCATTTAACTTTGCATATTGAATGTCGTAGTTCCTTGTTCCACTCACATGTCTGAGAATCCTTTTTCCAGCTTGCCAATGAGAAACTCTTGGAGACTCCATGAACCTTGAAATAAGGCCCACTGAATACATAATATCAGGTCTTGTCGTTGTTAAATACATGAGGTGCCAACAAGCCTTTTATACAAAGTTGGATCTATCTTAGCTCCATCATCATCCTTGCTTAATTTTAATCCTGTTACTATTGGTGTCGGAGCTAATTTGCAATTTGTCATATTAAACCTTTTCAAAATGTCATTTGCATACTTGGTTTGAGATATGAATATACTATTATCACTTTGAATAACTTCAATGCCAAGAAAATACTTCATGAGGCCCAAATTAGTCATTTCAAAATCTTTTTTCATAGCTCCTTTGAGCAAATCAATTGCTAAATCACCTGTGAATATCAAATCATCAACATAAAAGAAAATAGTTATGATCTCACCTTGCTCATTCATCTTGTTATACAATGTAGGCTCACCACTACACCTATTGAAGCCATTTTGAAAAAAATTAAGAGTCAATTCTACTATACCAAGCTCTTAGGGCTTGCTTGAGTCCATAGAGCACCTTTTTTCATTTTGTAGACTTTATTTTCTTGACCCAAAATCTCATACCCGGGTGGCTTCTCCACATAAACTTCTTCAAGATAGTCATTCAAAAATTTTGATTTTACATCCATTTGGAAAACATACCACTTGTTTTGAGATGCTATTGCAAGTATTGTTCTTACAGTGTCTAAACGTGCTACTAGAGAAAATATCTCATTGTAATAAACTCCATGCTGTTGTGAATATCCTTTTTCCACTAGTCTTGTTTTATGCTTTTTCACATCACCATTTGAATCTAACTTGGTTTTGCAAACCCATTTCAGTCCAATGACATCTTTGTCTTTTAGAAGACCGACTCCCATGTTTTATTTTTTCAATTGCATCTATATCTTCATCCATTGCATTTACCCATTTTTCATATTTGATAGCATTTTTATAATGAATTAGAGCTTCTACTCCAGAAAAAAATGCAAAAAGAGAAATCAGACTAGCATTGTTCTCACTTTCATTATTCTCATAAATGTCTCTTAAACTTCTAATTTTTTGTCCCCTCAAGCTTTCTGATGTAGGATTTGACATATCACTTGCACTAGAACATGTGGAATGTGGACTTGATTGTCCTACACCTTGATTGCCATTTGAAGGAGTGGATGATTGAATGCGTGGGGTTATTCTTACACTTGATGATGGTGTCATTTATTGACCAATTTAGTGACCTTGAATGGGATTGGAAGGATTCACATTTGATGGAGTAACTGTTGGTATAAAAACTTCTCTATCTTCTTATGCTAAGTTGGCTACAATATTGATTCTCTTATGCAAACTTTCATCCCATGCTTAATCTTCTATGAATTTCACATCTCATCTAATTATAACTTTCTTGGTTATTGGATTGTATAGTTTGTATGTCTTTGATTTATTACTATAACCAACAAACATACACTTTTCTCCTTTATTGTCATATTTTATTCTCAACTGATCCAACACATGTGCATATGCCACACATCCAAATACTTTTATATGAGAAACACTATGTTTTCTTCCAGTCCATGCTTCTTTGGGAATCATATTCTTCACACTCTTGGTTGGACATATATTCATAAATTATGTTGCACAAGCTACAACTTCAGCCCAATATTAATTTGACAAATGTTTTTCTTTCAACACACTTCTATCCATTTCCATGATTTTTGTATTCTTTCTTTTAGATACCCCATTTTGTTTAGGTGTGTATCTAGTTTTGAATTTCTTGTGAATCCTACGGCCTTTGTAAAAATTTAAAAATTCATTTCAGATGTAGTCACCACCTCTATCTATTCTCGATGCTTTGAAATAGTGCCCATTTTTCTTCTCAACAAGAGCCTTAAATTGATGGAAGAAATTAAACACTTCATTCATTTTCCTTAGGAAGTAGACTTTTTTTTTCCTTGAATAGCCATCAATGAAAGTTATAAAGTAGTAGCTTCCACTAATTGAGATGTTTGCATAGGTCCACACAAATTTGAATGCACAATCTCTAGAGGTGTCTTTGCTCTAACTGACTTTCCGGTTCTAAATGACTCTCTATGTTTCTTTCTCAAGATGCATCCTTCACACACTCTTTCTAGTTTCTCTATTAATGGAAAACCCTTTACCATGATTTTCCTATTTAGTAGGTTTAGACCTCCGAAGTTGAGATGATCGAATCTTAAGTGTCATAAAAAAATTCATCTTTTGTTTATGCTTGAAATATTGTTTGTGTGATTGCTACAACTTCTTTATCATCTTCTGTGTTCATTGTAGGTTGTGCTTGAGCATATTCCATATTCAAATCTAGCTAAATCTTTAGGGGAAACATTCTATTATTTTTCAGTTGGACATTGGCTATGAGCTGATTATTTAGAAATTTATCCAAGATAATGCATTCTATATTTTTAAACACTTTATAACCCTTTTGAACAAGATGCTCAATACTCATTAGAATGTGTTTAAGAAAAAGCACAAAATATACATCAGACATATGATTGGCCAAACAATTGTCTTAGAAACACATAGCATTGGACTGCTATTTCAGGATTGGACACCCTAAATGGCTGCTAAGTAGATTATTTAGTCTCATTTAGTTATCGACCAGGGACGTAAACTTGGAATGGTGTTCGCAAAGTATATGCTTCAAACTTCCTTGCTTCTCATGGCTAAACCTATGGAATCGAAATACATTATGCTTCAAAAATCTATTCTATCTCAATTGAATGCAATTATGCTAGAAAAATAGTAATTATGAGTAGGGGTTATTCTGGTCGCCTATGCTATAGGAACAATACACCAATTCTGCTACTAGTGGCTGCAGGAACAACAGAGTTCTATCTTCTACTTAATGAGCAAAGAAATAAATTCTAATCTAATAAAATGATTCACTCACCAAGTGAGCCCCCTTGGATGAGTGAATAGAAATGCAATTACGATAAGAGACTGAAACTCAAATTCTGCGTTCTATTCATTCATGGAGGAAATATGCTTGCAAAATAAACAGTGCTACAATATCAAATTCTATTCCAAAAATTACATCTATTAAATCTCCTCTTCTTCTACTCTCTTGTGGAACTACAGAAATCCACTTATTTAAGGAGGAATTACACTACAACCTAAATCTAAGATCACTCCATTAATGAGGATCACTAATGGATACATCGTGCTCATAACAGAAATCTTAAACAACAAAAGTAGGTCTTCAAGTTCTTCCCAAAATGTAGCATGCAGTGGTTCTAGATCTGTGCATGGTGTCTTCTTAGGAACTGAATTGACTTGTTCCTCCGTGAGAGTTATGCGACACGCCGATCTTTAACTACTTACTTAATTCCCTATTTTATACTGGCGCTCCTGGAGGTAACGGCTGACGTTGACCCTTTCAACACCATGCTGGAATTCTTGAATGTGCCATAACTTGACTCCTACAAAATGGTTAGTATACATAACTTCCAACGCATAAATATATTTTATCATTTAATACTAAGAAAGAAGTGTGAGATTTCATTCAATATTCTTGC
>MU223733.1:3058481-3075602 GCA_018584345.1 Thuja plicata
TATGGGTACACAATTTTTGGTCAATCCCCTTCATGTCAGTATAGTCCCATGCAAAAGCTTGCTGATTCTTTTGCAAAAGATGCTCAAGGCTAGACATCTGAGATTCAGTGAGATCCTTATTGACATTTAATTCCCGATTTAAGGTAATATGCACTCTTTTGACTTTGTCTAACATAAGAACTTCTGCAAAGGTAGGTGACTTTATTTCATGGGGTAACAGAGTATGGAGATAATCTGGTGCTACAAGAAACTTGGATGAAGACTTCTGGGGCAATATGGTTTGTAAAGAACAGTTAGGGTCATGACATAAGGGTTCTTCAAAGCCATATTAGTTTGTAAGAATTGCTACTAGTATGTCATCCTCTTCTTGCGAGACCATGAATGGATTTCTATCAATAACCATAAGTTTTTGTACTGAATTGGCTTCAAGGGGGATGTCTCCTAGATCCGGCTAGAAAACTTGGTCAAGTTCAGCTTGAGGTTTGGCTGGAGAATATAGGGTTAATTTCTTAGTATTAATACCATCAGATACGGTCATTTTCCCTGAGCAGCATGCAATGCAAGCATCTTTTGTGGCTAACTAAGGCCTCCATAGGATTAATGGATACCCTCCTAGTGTGACTTTTGGAGACAAGATGATAAAATCTGAAGGGTATTCTAAGGAATCAAGTGTGACAACAATATCCTCTACCATACCATCTGGGTTGACAGTTGAATTATCAGCTAATTGGAGAATAGTGGGTGTTTCCCTCAACCCAATGATACTAAGCCTTAACAATACATCCATAGTCATAACATTAATAGAGGCTCCTAAATCAACCAAAAAATTCTATATTTGTATACCATTAATGTGAATGGTAACCACTAGAATTCCTGGATCAGAGTATTTAGGCATCAAAGTTTTACTAAGCATGAGATCAGAAAGTTGTCCAAGAACATGGATAGTATCAGGATCTTTCTTTTTCCTACTAGGGTGCTTGATACAAACTTCTTTAATTGCTTTATTATAGATTAGAATTTCCTTGAGGGCATCCAATAATGGTATTTGGACAGCCATTTGCTTTAGTTGGTCAATCAGGTCTTTTACAACAGTATTCTCTTTAGGGGATACTGAAGGTTGGGCCAATCTCTACGGAAAAGGTGGTTCTTTCTCAACTGGAATAGGCAGTGCAATAGGGGGAACAGTAGTATTGCAATTGTCAAAAGTTTCCTCAATATCAGTAACATTAGTTATTATGGGTGCTCTTGGTGTAGGCAATGTTGTCCCTGATCTTAGGTGAATATCATTCACTTGCAGTGAATACGCTTGCTGCTTGTTGTTTGGATTTGGATTTGGTTAAGCAGGAAATTGTGGTTTCTGAGGGCTTTTATTGGCTACAGGAGGCGGAGGCATAATAGCTTGTTGCTGAGGTGGAGGCATAATAGCTTGTTGCTGAGGTGGAGGCATAATAGCTTGTTGCTGATTAGGCTGATTGGGCCCCCACTGAGGTTGCTGTTTCCAGTTACCATGTGGTTGCCATTGGTTATTCTGTTGTGACTGGTGAAATGAATTATACTGCTGTTGATATGGGTTAAAATACTGCTAGTTTGGGTTAAACTAAGGTTGAAAGTTCTGGTTATACTGTGGCTGCTGAAAATTTTGGTTATACTGTGGCTGTTGGTTTGACCAATGATTATTCCAATTCTGTCCTTGAGGGACAAAATTGTGGGGGTTTTGATTCTTCCACTGATTACTATTATTGTTATTATAACCAAAATGATTTAAGGGGTCTTGAGGCATACCTTGTCTCTGAGCCCACGGTTGCCTTTGAGCCATGTAAAAGACCTCTCCATTCTCCTCATTTATTGCCTTGAACTCGGTGGGCATTGAAGTAGTGTCCACAGATGCAACAGTTTTGCACTTACAATTTCTTTTCTTCTCCCTGTAATGGGAGCATAATTCAGCCAGCATAGCATCCACGTCCTCTTTCTTCCTTCAGGCTTGCATGGTATCTAGCTGAGTAGCCACATCATTGACAATATCCTTCTTGAAGTCAGACAAGAGATTGGACAGTTCTATCTTAGACACTCTAGAGCCATTTGTCTTTTGAGGCAAGTCCCTTAATCCCCTTCCTTTCTTTACTATAGCCCTTGAGTAATTCATACATATGGTCTTGATCTCCGCCCAGTTTTTCTGGGTGATGTCACCACCAGCCATAAGGTCCAAGGCCTCTATGCTTCCTTCATTGACACCTTTGAGGAACAGATGCTTCTGTGATTCCTCATTTAACTGGTGTTGAGCATTTTGCTGCAAGTTACACATAAACCTGGAAACATAGTCTTCCAAGGTTTCATCATCTTTTTGTGACATCTTAAATATGTCATCTCCTTTTAAATCCCATCCCCTACAGTATTCTTTGTATTTTTCAAGAAACATATTGCTCATGGCATTCCAATTTGGTACGACATTAGCTCCAAGGCTCATAAACCATCTTAGCGCGGCCTCTTTGAGAGTTGATGGAAACAACTTCATCTTATGGGCATCAGTTGTGTAGTCATAGCTTCTGCAGAGGATATCAAACTTGAAGAGGAAAGTCTCAGGATCTTCAGTGATAAGTCCATAAAATTTTGGCAATGTAGCGGCTGGAATGTTCTTCAGGATTTGGTTACCCTATTGAGGAGGAATTGGGAAAGGAAAGGTAGGCAGAGCTATTCTTGGAGGAGGGCCTAGTTTCTGCTGTGGCTGGTATACGATAACAGCTAAAGGGTTTTCGTGATACTCAGGCTCATCAAAGAGGACTTCTAGATGTAATGATTCTTTGGATGATGAGGGTGATGAAATTTCTCCTTGGGCGTCTGTAAATGGATTTTCAAACAGGTCTTCTTCTTCGCTATCTACTTGCGGTTCTTCAGGCTCGGGGTTAAAAAGATCAAATGGTTCAGCTTGGTATTGATGAGGAAGGAATCTTCTGTGAGGATCTCTTCTCGTATGCATAAATTGCTTTCTTAAAATTAAATCCTAAACTATGAACACTGGAATCATAAACACCAAAGTGGTTTGAACTAACAACATCCCTGACAGCAGTGCCAAAAATGCTTGGCCAAACAATTGTCTTAGAAAAACATAGCATTGGACTGCTATTTTAGGATTGGACACCCTAAATGGCTGCTAAGTAGATTATTTAGCCTCAATTAGTTATCGACCAGGGACGTCAACTTGGAATGGTGTTCGCAAAGTATATGCTTCAAACTTCCTTGATTCTCATGGCTAAACCTATGGAATCAAAATACATTATGCTTCAAAAATCTATGCTATCTCAATTGAATGCAATTATGCTAAGAAAACTGTAATTACGAGTAGGGGTTACTTTGCTCGCCTATGCTACAGGAACAATACACCAGTTCTGCTACTAGCGGCTGCAGGAACATCAGAGTTCTATCTTCTACTTAATGAGAAAAGAAATAAATTCTAATCTAATAAAATGATTCACTCACCTAGTGGGCCCCATTGGATGAGTGAATAGAAATGCAATTATGATAAGAGACTGGAACTCAAATTCTGCATTCTATTCATTCATGGAGGAAATATGCTTGGAAAATAAACAGTGCTACAATATCAAATTCTATTCTAGAAATTACATCAATTAACTCTCTTCTTCTTCTACTCTCTCGTGGAACTACATAAATCCACTTATTTAAGGAGGAACTACACTACAACCTAAATCTAGGATCACTCCATTAATGAGGATCACTAATGGATACATCATGCTCATAACAGAAATCTTAAACAGCAAAAGTAGGTCTTCAAGTTCTTCCCAGAATGTAGCATGCAGTGGTTCTAGATCTGTGCATGGTGTCTTCTCAGGAACTGAATTGACTTATTCCTCCACGAGAGTTCTGTGACACACCGATCTTTAACTGCTTACTTAATTCCCTATTTTATACTGGCGCTCCTGGAGGTAACGGCTGACGTTGACCCTTTCAACACCATGCTGGAATTCTTGAATGTGCCATACTTGACTCCTACAAAATGGATAGTACACATAACTTCCAACTCATAAATATATTTTATCATTTAATACTAAGAAAGAAGTGTGAGATTTCATTCAATATTCTTGCACAACATTCAGCTACAGGAAGGAAACTACCCGCAAACATAGCATAGGGAAAAGGACTATCCATTCAACATGCAATCACTTATATTCTGCAACTTCTATCCATTAGCTTTAAGAAAAATACATTATGTTTTCACCATCCATTTTACCTACTTATGTCCTTTCATATAAAAATATATAAAAACCATAAGTTTAAAGTCTTTTTCTTTTGAAAACAAAACGCTGAAAAAGGAAAGTAATCACATGGAAAAGATGGCCTTTTGGGAGGCTCGTCAACATATATGTTTTCTCTCCCTATTTAGTTAGATTGTTGATATTTCCTTTTCTCATAGCTGAAACTTTGTTGCCATTACCCAATGTACACATCTAATTTTACACTTTCATGTAAACTTGAGAACATTTCTATGTTCTTGGTCATGATATTTCTGCAACCTGAGTCTAAGAACCATACATCCTTTTGATTCTCTTGTGCTACATTGCATTCTATGAACATATTATTCTGATTTTGATTTTATTTTGTCAATTTTGCATTTTTATTTGGTTTTCTAAAATCATATTTCTTCTTCCTACACTCATTTAAATAATGCCCATATTTCTTACAAAAATTACATTCGATTTGAGATTTGTTATACCTTTGAGCTTGTGGTTAATTTTGAGATGGACTTGGACTTTATTTTTTGTCTTCTACCTCTTTCACTTAAGCTTGTTGCGCTTCTTCTTCCACATCTATACGAATTCCTTCCTCTAACTATAAAATTTGATCTACCTTTGCCTCTATTACGGCTGATTGAAACTTGTGACTTGAATGGATGTTACAATGAGGTGTTTGCTAACCTATTTTTTCTATGTTCATGTGAAAAGAGATAATAACAGAGCTCATTAACTAAAAATATGAGAGATCCTTTGTTTCCTCTATGGCTACAATAATTGAATCAAACTTTGTGGGTAAACTTCTTAAAATATTTTAAACTACTCTCCTATCTTCAAGTGTCTCTCCATGAGATTTGATTTGATTTGGCAGTCCAATAATTTGAGTGAAGAATGAATCTACCAATTCATTTTCTTTCATGTAGATTATTTCAAAATCCCTTCTCAACATTTGCAACTTAGTTGTTTTAACCTTTGTCATGGATTGATGTGTTGTTTGGATAATATCTCATGCCTTTTTGGACTTTTTTGTTTCTACAATCCTTGGAAAAATAATCTCATGCATTAATTGAAAGATGTAGAAGAGAGCTTTGGATTCCTTGTTTTTGTTATCCATCAATAGATCCTTCTCTGCTTGAGTTAATGCATTATAGGTTGTTGCATCAGCTGGCTCTAGAAATCCATTCTCAAGAAGCTATCAAACATCTTATCCTCAATCCATAGTGAAAACCTTCTGAAGTCCAAAAAATCCTCAATCCATAGTGAAAACCTTGCCCTGAAAATTACATGCTCGTTAAACAACTATCGGTTTGTATTCAACAAATAATTTGAGCGAGGTCCCGTTCGACTGTTTTGAGAATTTCAAGTCAGGGAAAACTTTAAGAAACCCCCTCTTGGGAAAAGGTGTAAAATACTAGCAAATCCTACATTATTTTGGGGGCAAAAAATTAATATTGTTGGCAACATTTTTTAATTTGAAAAGGAAAAAATTAGTTGTACTAGCGATTTTTTTCCAATTATATGAAAATTCTATAAAATCTTGGCGAATCTTTCATTATTGAAAAAAATCATCATGACAGGTACACATACCAAGAAATTATCATTATTTGATGGGGGTTTGGGGGCAGCGCCCCCAAGACAGGGTCTAGGGGTAGCGCCCTCGAAAGCTCAAATGAATTTCATTATTTTATTAAGGTATCGTGAGTTAATTTTCTATCTTCAATAGGAACTAAGCCTACTTTTTATAACCGTTGGATGATCCTAGATCAATGGCAGGAATTCTATTTCGGGCCAAGGTTTTAAAGTACACAAATATTCCCTCAAAAGTCTCCGGAATAGAGACACATGTCAAATCTATTTCAGGACAAAGCTTTAAAAGTCATTAAGTTTTATTGAAAGTCTCTAAAATAGAGACACGTGTCATTTAAAGTGTACCCTAATCTTAAATATCAACCACATATTGGAGAATATGGTTTTCAATTATGAAAAGCTTTGGAAATTATAGGCGAACATTTTCAATTTATGGTGTCCAACAATTAATTTGATTGATGATATTGTGAAAGAAAAGGATAAAAATACATAAACTAATGGACGATGGGCCTGGGCATTCGACCTAATATTTATAAAGTTTGGGCGACGTGGCCAACCTAATATACACATTATATTCACCAAATCTCGGGTCGCGGACATGAGACATTCGCCAAAAGGTGAATATTCACCACTAAAGTTTTCCCTGGTTCAAGTGAGTTCCAGCGCCTCTCATTTTAAGAGCCTCTTTTTTACACGCCATGGAAAAGCTAATGCTGATATTAAAAGATGAGTTAAAGTGTTGCTTTATGAATAGCTAGAAAGATATTAAACCTTACTTGATGTTATTAAAAAAACATTACTATTAAACATACTTCTACACTATAAATAAATGTAAAGCCTAGTTTTAGAGAACATGTGGCATTCTAGGTTCTTTAAAATCAGGATATGAAGGAAAATGAGTTACAATGAAGCTGAGATTGCTTGACCTATTGCTTAAGGATGGACAATTAAAGGAGAAAAATATCTAGTTAAAGGAGTGCAATAACTTTCTATGCGAGACATTGGATACTGTAGGGGGAGATGGACTGTCCCTTGAAGGTAGCTGCAGAGATATGGAGAACATGTTTAAAATTGAGTTTGAGGCACAAAATACTATTCATGATGTTGATACTCACGAGGAGAGAAAGTAGAAGGCACATATATCACAAGTGTAGGATTGGTTAGATGAAGAAGATTAGTTCTTCTTTGTGATTAGTTACTTTAGTTTAAAATTTAAAATTTTGTTTTCAAAAGACTTGATGAAGAGGCATGACCTCTTCTCTATTTCATATATATATATATATATATATATATATATATATATATATATATATATATATATATATATTGATGCGAAAGAATCATAACTCATTAAAGAACAATTGAAGCATTTTCTCTTTATAATCAATATAATACCAATGCTTTTACTTTATGCTTTGTGTTATGGGAAATGCTTTGATTCAAGATTAGTTCTGTGTGGTTTTACTTCAAGAAAGTAGAGGCCAGCTTAAATATTCTTATGAAATAATTATCTATTTTTGTGGAAATTTGAATAAACATGATTCATTTGAGACTTGCTTATCCTTATGAGTTTTTTCTAAATTGTCTTTTCTAGTAAAACATAAATTCAATTAGACTAATTGTTGTGATAATCAATAATTAAATAATATTGAAGGTTGGATTAGCGGACATATTCATCCAAGTGGTGAATATAAAAATTATCCCTCAGAGTTATATGTAGGGTCTTGAAGAGGGGTGACTTTATAACCCAAGGTAAAAGAAGGCACTGGTCCATCGTACATAAATTCATTGAAGATTTGAATAATATTTCAGTAGGAAAGATAAAGTAGAATCAAGATTAGTCATAGATCATATTATTTGTAGAAGCAAAATACAAGTAGAAGTTAGAAAGAAGAATCAATAAGAAATAAGGAAGTAGTTATAAAGCAATAGTAGACAAGAAGAAAATAAGACAAGTAGGGGTAAGAAAGAATCAGATAATTAGATTACCCTATTTCAAGACTTAATGCCACTTTGAGATAGAAAGTAGAAGTAAGATATATAAGAAGTTTCAATCTTTTATAAAAGCATCAACTTAGAATTTTCGGTCGGTGAATAGGTGGACCCGCCTAGAATCTATAGAGCTTGAAGTGTAGAGGGTTTTCAACCATAGTTTCTTAACCCTGCTCATTGGCCTAATCATTTGGGAGGTTCGATAATAGAGCTAGGCGTTGCTCTTAGAATTTTACAATCTGTTGATTTTGGAACCAACACACACCATGAAAGAAGATGAAAATTCAAACTATGAGATAACAAAAGGATGAAATGAACATAAGGGACACAATTGACATGAAGGAATGGGAACTAATTGAATGAGATTGCAAATATTCCTAACCTAGATGAATTCAAAATTATTGTTTTAGTACCACAATATTTGTAATTGACATGTGTAAAGCTAGACTCCACAACCTTTTACAACATATTCCCAACCTCTAGGCTGATATGGGAGCTTTAGAACTAAAGGCATTATATTTTTCCATTACTACACACAAGGAAAAACATGATCTGCACCATCAGTTTACTCTACATCGACAGACATGGCACAACACTACCCAACACCAAGGTTACCTGATACTTCAAAGTTCAAAGCATATCCGATGACAAAAAGGTTAATGAAACCCGACGAGTAACAATAGTACAACCCGACGGAACAACATAGAGTAGAGCCTGACAGATAAAGGGAACCCGATGATCAGTTCAAACAAAGGAACATCAACAAATTTTTAGTTCAATCCGATGAACAAGAATCGACAGTTAGTTACATCCCGCGGATCTGACTTTCCACGTCAGATAAATCACTGAAGTTGTATATATAGCTTTTTGATTTTCTTTTAAATCCATTATGTGTAGAGGAAGCAATGTATTTATTATTTTTTTAATTAGTTTTACTGATTAAAAACATGCAAACTAAAGATCAAGGTCAAGTTGTAAACCTTGGATCTAAGAGTTAACATTGTAATGCATGAATTAAAGATAGGTCAAATACTTGTATAAATAGATGCTCAATCTATTGAGAATAGTTGTTGTTTGAAAAGATTGTATCCACGGAGAGAATATAGCGACTAGACAAGAGAATTCATGCGGAAGGACAAAAAATAATCAATTTAGTTTCAAGAACAAGAACACAGGCTACCAATGAGAAGAGAAAGGTATTAATCAGTCACTTAAGGTGATATTATTATTATGAGAGCTTTAATGGGTCTGTAATCAGAAATTGTAGATTGCATACAGTCAAGTCAATATTTGTACTCATTCTAACAAGTGTAGTACACATAAGAAATCCTTTTAAGAAAGGTGGGATTAACCGTCCTATTGTAAATCTCATAACTGAGTGCACACTTCATTAGTGTTGCTAAAGCTCTTAACAGATTAGATCTTAATAGGTCTCCACCTTAATAATCCTAACTGGGTAGATCATCAGATATGATCAATTGTAATCCTTTACCAACTCCCTTCCATTCTGCAGATAGTGAAGTTTTGTGGGTGCCATCCCCACCACAGTTTTTACTTCCTAACAGAAGATTTCTACGATACCATATCTTGTGTTATGTGTTTATCATTTTCATGATTGTTTCTATGAATGTTTCTATGAATGTTACAAACAATTAAAGATTATAGAATAATACTACATGCAAAAGAAAGAACAATAGCAATGGTCAGTAATGCAGTAATGAATGATTGCTAATGATGAATTGTGAAAAGTGTTAAAAGTTTTAGAGGTATTGATTCACCCCTCCCCTCTCAGGACTACTTCCCATTATTCCCAATAATTGGTATCAGAGCTGAGTCTCTTCAAGGAAAATCTTAAAGCCTTAAGATCAAAGATCATACAATGGAGAAGTATAAACTAGATAAGAATATAGAGAATAAAAAGCTTGAGATACAGATGTTTTATGAACAATATAAAGAAGCTAGAATCAAGATGAGAGAGCTGCTGGATGAGAGGAAAGGTATGGAAACCCAGAGCAATGAAAAATATTATCAATAAGAAGAGATTCCAGATTTCTTTGAATCTTCAGGATCCAATGCAAGTAATACATCAGACACATCAGAAGAGAACATCACAAATCTGAAGGAGATCAATCAACATTTGACAAAGCAGATAAAGATGATGCAAATCGGTCAAGAGACCCAAATGGTGAGAATGATTGATGTGATGAGTTCTTCTAGACAAGATAAAATAGAAAGAACACTAGCCACTGATGACATGAGGAAGATTATAGAGAAACTACAAGAAAAGGAGTTGTAAATTCAAAGACATGTTGAGCATCACCATGAGCTCACTAATCAGATTATTCTTATGAGTCAAGAAGCAAACATAATGAATGTTGAACTCATTGAAAGAATACAGATTATCGCTGAACTAAGAGAAGAAAATGAAAAACTAAAGCATGAGGTTAGAATTTAGCAACAACATAATGAAGTTATCAGAAAGGCTGAAGAGAGCAATAAAATAATGGATGATTTTCTTGAAGGACAACAAAGAGTCAACAACAACAACGATTTAGGCTTTATCGAAAAAGAAGAATCATCAAATCAAGCAAATCCAAAGAATGTCTATGAAAATCCAAGACGAAGAAAGCTTTCATCAAAACACTATGGAAAGCAAGGCCACACATCAAATGTATGCCAAGGCAAATTGAAAGGTATTCCTAAATCTACATCTTCATTCATAGGATTCTATTATAAATGTAACAAGAAAGGACATAAAACATATGAATGTAAGTCTAAGATAGAACAACCAAAGAAGGAAACCTACATGGACAAATACTATCCTACATGCAAAATGAATGGGCACACAAGTCTTGAATGCTAGAAAAAGAAAAGGCAAGCATGGAAGCCAAAAGGTCAAGAAACTCCCTATCAACCAAAGAGAATCAGTAATCAATATGTATGGGACTACAATACATGGAAAAAATGTACAACATGTGGTAGATATAGTCACATTGTTGCAAAATGCATGAGAGCATGGACCAAAAGGTCTAGAGGCTGGTCAAACCCCAGAATGGCATGCTTACACTATCACAAAGTTGGTCATCTCAAGAAAGATTGCAAAGACCGAATGACAGAGACAAGCACATATCCCAATGGAAACACCATTGAAGATATCCTGAGGGCTAGAGAAAAAATGTGGAGAAAAGCCTCAAGCAATAATGAAGCTGGACCAAGAAATGAAAATGGTGACACCCCATCCAATGGATCTAGTGACATCACCACCCCCACTTGAGCTGAACAAGTAAGTATGGAACTGCACTACACCAAGTCATATTTTGCATTAGTTCTATTATACAAATTGATAGATAGTCAAAATCTGCATAATAAAGATGCATATTATGTTACTTGTTTCAAAATCTGGGAAAACAACCCCATTGGTATACACATAAAAAAAATCAGCGGTGAACATAATGGATGAGCTGTTTACACTTACCAAAAATTATCGGTCAACACACAAAATGGTTAAGTTACTAATGTAACCCAATGCCCGTCAGTAAGAAAGAAAAGTTACAAAGTTGTCACAACAAAATACTGATATCCATCAGTAAAAGAAATTTTTTTAACAGTAGTCCTGAGCATCATGTCAACACCAACAATGAATTTAAAAGTCTTCCCGATGAACTCTGTATTCATGTCCCGACGAGTCATTGAGCATTTATGACAAAGACTTAGGGCAAAAAGGCTATAAATAGACGGCAGGACAACTTCATTTTGCACCTGCGATTTGAAGAAAAAGCAAGAGAAAAAATAGAGTGATTAAAGAACAGAAAGAAGAGTGTCCACAAGTCGATCCAAGCACATAGCAAATAGATCTTTCATCACTATCACAGATTGAAGTAAGTATTTTTCAAAGAAAGCCCTAGAAACTTGAAAAATGATGGCAACCACGTCAAGAATAGCTAAGATCAAAGGTGATAAAGGGAATGTGGTTAAGTTGATTAAGAATAGAACATGTGTAGAACCTAAATATAAGATATGCCCAGAGATTGCATCGCAACCTGATGAAACTGACATGTTTTCTAAAATCCCACCTAGGGTTTTATAGAAGATGTTAGGTCTTATATTCAGTGCAAGATTGCTGAAGTAGGAGATCTAGAGATGGATCAAGCTTATAAAAAACTTTGTGTTGCAGAAGGAAACCTAAAGGAAGAGCACAAACACTTATAGGTCAAAGGGATAACTAATGCCCTATATTTCCTGAGGGACTTCAAGACCGACTGGATCAAGTTGGTACTTAGCAGATTGCATGACTAGAAGTTGTGGTTGGATCAACCTAAACAAATAACCAAGGATGTCCTTCACGCTATCACTAGTTATCCAATAACCGACAAGCCCAAGGCTCACAAACATCCCTCCAGGATAGAAGTTATAAAACTCACTAAAGTTGAATGGGACAACAGAGGTTTGAAAGTAAACACCATCACCGATGAGAAACTGAGCTTTAGTGCATGTGTGATAGGTTATAAAATATTTCAAGCAAGTAGGTTGAACAATATATCTGCAACATCAGTAAGGACAACTTACAAGATTGTAACCAAGGGCATACAAATGGATCTATGTGAGATCATGTTGAAACAACTTGATGAAAACATGAACACCATCAGGTCCACAAAGACCAACACATTTAAGTTTGGTTCACTTATCATGTGTATCTTTTTCTCTTTTCAAGAATACTTTCCTTCAGTAGGAAAAGTAAAGTGGGACACTACAAAACCAGTGACATTATAGATTAATGAATTAATTAGGTCTCTAGGAGACAATTTTGAATCTGTTATGATTGCATACTTCCTTGAATTCAAGGAAAAGATGATGGAAAGATCAAGGACCCCTACACAACTTGTTCAAAAACATAGGGATGAGATATGTTTCATGGTGGACATAGATTTCACCCACATCAAACCAGTTGTACCAAGAACAGCTTGTTTAGCACCACGAAATTATGATATCAACATTGATCTGGCTACAAATGCAATTGAAGCTTTGATCAATGAGCCTATTTACAGCAAACAACCAAGGTTTGGAACCTATGAAGAGGCCAGATCTAAGATAAAAAGAGGCCTAGAAATAAAGAAGACTGTAAATAAAAGGGATAATATGGTTAAGAATCTCAAGAAGATTCTATCAGTTACAAAGGAGGAACATGAATAGCAAGAGGAAATTGATGAATAGGGCACCATCAGAGAAGAGCATGATGAACACAAATTAGATTATGAGGAGACTGAATTTGATACACCTCCACCTCCTACAAAAAAGTAGAGGACAAGGAGTCAAACTTCTACAAACGATACCACACCTCTTAAGAAAGGTCAAGTAAGGACCTATAAGAGGAAGCAGCCAACAAAACAAACTAAGCAGCAAGCTGCTAAGGCAACACCCCAAAAGAGGAGAAAAAGAATGGTCAAAACTAAGGCTGACATAGAGGACTCTAAAGAAGATGAGCCTGATGTAGTAAAGAAGAATTATAGGAATCAAACAATTGATGAGGCTGTTGAATCTATTGCTGCATCTGACACAATGCATGAAAAAATAATCAGACAATGGGATACACTCACACCAGAGGACCAAAAGAAGATACAAGATGCCATAATAAGGGAAATGGTCAAGTACAAATACGTACCAACTGAGTTCATCAACCAAATACCTAAAGGGCTGTGTAATAAAATATCTCAACAATGGTCATATGCTCTACAGACCGAAAGAGAAGCAAGGGAGAGGGTACTTGTCAAACTAATGCCTCCCAAATCAAAGATTGAAGAAATCAAAGAGATAATGAAGAAGCATTCAGGTAAATTTGTAGCCAAGATATGGGCTTTCAAAGTACTTGAAGACAAATTCATAGAGCTAGACGCAATGACCGAAATAAAATGGAGACAACTCCTAGTTCTACCGACAGAGTCAACAAGTGGTGAGAATCAGTTACTTCTCACTGACACACCTCATAGACAGGAGGAGAAAGACAAGGCAAGTCCTCAGTACATTGCTTTGGACAATAGTGAAGATATGGAACAAATTGATTTGGACAAGGTAATGGATGATCTTGACATTCAAGACATCACAAATTATGACTCTGATAAAGATCCACAAAAGAAAGATGATGTTATATTCATAACACTTAAGGATCAGGGACATCAACAAGAATTGTAGAGATCAGATGGAAAAGAAATTAATCTTACTGATCAGACAGTGTAGGAAACTTCATTCATGGAATTAACAGAACAAGACCCTGTAGACAAAGTATAAAAAGATGAGGATGTCACTTCTCTAAAAGATCAAACCGACGTGAAGGACACCACTCTGGATACAACCCAAGCTACAACTCAAAGAAATATGCCTATATTAATGAAGGCAATCAATATTTTAGAGGGTAATGATGGATCTTCTATAGAGGAGACAAGCACACCCGAGGACAAGGGTGATGCTGAAGCAACAGACACTACAGTTAATACAAAGGACACCACTGCAGAGCAAGATGCTACCGATGATCAGAAAGATAACTCTACTAATCAAAATAAAGAAGAAACACAAAAGGTAGAGGAGGAAAAGAAGAAAGATAAGAGTGAAGAGGAAAAGAAGGATGAGCTAGAGAAGAAAATAGAAGAAAAATTTGCAGAGACACCCAAGGTGGATGGAGAGATGTCTTCACCAAACCAACAAGTGTACCTCAAGGAGAAAACACAAGAAGAAACTTCTACAAAGGCTTCACCGAGAAATTCAGAGAGAACAAATGAACTAGCAATGGTAGTTCATACATCTGCATCCCCAAAAAACTCAAATAAGAAGAAGGGCAAGCATAAGAATCCAGTAACTCTAGATGAAATCATTGAAATACCAGTTTATGATTTGAGGACATTGAATCCAACTGAATTGACCAAATATGCAAAACTCTATGAGAGAAAGGAAATGCAAGACAAATTAAGGAAAGCAACAAAGGAGGCCAAGTTACTAGAAGTGGAAAGAGGGATACTTTAGAAAATAGTACCAGATGTAGATGTTGATCAGAAAACCTCGATGCTTGATCAACTAGTGGCTCTCACAAAGGCAATCACATCACAAAACATCAATGTTGAGAAGGTCATGGAAGAAAGACTTGAACAAAAGTATGAGTTCAAGCTAACTAAGAAGATAAGTCAGGAAGTGGCATTGAAAAAGGTAAAGCTTTCTGAATTGATTAGCACAATAGATCCAATAATCTTATAAGCTATTACTTTAATATAGAAATTGTGTACACTTGATCAACTCTCACAAGAATATACCGATAGGATAGCACAAATTCATGCTAATCTTAAGACAAGTGCACAAAATATCACAAATAATGAAGAGGCAATCAAATTGCATTATGAGCAACTCAAACAGGCTCATAAATTGAGATAGGACATACAGATTGCATAGATGAAGTACAGAGATGAGGTAAATGAGCTTCAAGCTCAACTCTTACTGACACTTTCACTACTGCAACAACATGTGGCAGAGGCAAACACACTAATTGCCACCCCCAAAATGTCTATCCTAGACAACATTTATGATATGCATGCAAGGCTAGAGCTAGATCACATGGCCCTAGAACTCCTACAAGAAAAATGTGAGAAATTTCTCGAAGACATCAAGACAACCCATTCTCATATTCTTGACACATTGTAAGTTACACATTTTTCTCAAAAATTTTAGCATCTTACAAGTTGTACATTTTTGTCATGAGTATCAAATAAAGGGGGAAATGATATGTACAGTTTAGTTAGTATAAAAGGGAAAATGAACAAAGGAAATGACATGTACAGTCATACAACTGAAAAAGAAAAGAACAGGGAATGTATAGCAGAGAGGCAAGTATACATATGTACATATATACTTATACTATAGTGATGCATACAGTTAGGGGGAGTCATATAATGACAAAGATATAGACATGACGTACATACTAAACACTTGAGTATTGTGCACATATCAATTTTTGATACTAATTTCAAAGGGGGAGATTGAGGGTATTATATTTTTCCATTAGTATACACGAGGAAAAACATGATCTGCACCATCGGTTTACTCTATACCGACAAACAGGGAAGAGTACTACCTGACCCCAAGGTTACCTGATACTGCAAAGTTCAAAGCATATCCGATGACAAAAAGGTTAATAAAACCCGATGAGTAACAACAGTGTAACCTAACAGAACAACACAGAGTGGAACCCAACAGATAAAGGGATCACAATCAGTTCAAACAAAGGAACACCGACAAAATTTTAGTTCAACCCAATGACCAAGAACCGATAGTTAGTTACATCCCGCAAAAAGTGGATCTGACTTTCCACGTCAGATAAATCACTGAAGTTGTATATATAGCTTCTTGATTTGCTTTTACATCCATTATGTGTGGAGGAAGCAATGTATTTATTGTTATTTCAATTAGTTTTACTACTTTAAAATATGCAAGCTAAAGATCAAGGTCAAGTTGTAAACCTTGGATCTAAGAGTTAACATTGTAATGCGTGATTCAAAGATAGGTCCAATGCTTGTATAAATAGATGCTCAATCTATTGAGAATATTTTTTGTTCAAAAATATTGTAGCCACGAAGAGCATCTAGAGACCAAACAAGAGAATTCATGCAGAAGGACAGAAAAGAATCAATTCAGTTTCAAGACCAAGAACACAGGCTATCGACGAGCAGAGAAAGGTATTAATCAGTCACTTAAGGTGATATTATTATTATGAGAGCTTTAATGGATCTATAATCAGCAATTGTAGATTGCATACAGTCAGGTCAACATTTGTACTCATTCTAACAAGTGTAGTACACATAAGAAATCCTTTTAAGAAAGGTGGGCTTAACAATCCTATTGTAAATCTCATAACTAAGTGCACACTTCATTAGTGTTTCTAAATCTCTTAACAGAGTAGATATTAACAGGTCTCCACCTTAATACTCCTAACATGGTAGATCATCAGAAGTGATCAATTGCAAGCCTTTACCGGTTCTCTTCCATTCTGAAGATAGTGAGGTTTTGTGGGTGCCATCCCCACCACAGTTTTTACTTCCTAACAGGAGTTTTCTGTGATACCATAGCTTGTGTTATGTGTTTATCATTTTCATGAATGTTTCTATGAATGTTACAAACAATTAAAGATTATGAAATTGTTGCCCAAATTTTCCCTTTTGTGCAAATTGGCCTGGTTTGTCCTGTCTTCCTTCATCTGTCTTGTTTCCCAGGGTTCATGTCTGCTGCTTAAACCCTTAAACCCTTAGTCTTTCATGCAAAAGAG
>MU223733.1:3093701-3105806 GCA_018584345.1 Thuja plicata
ATATATATATATATATATATATATATTACTTGACTTTTAAAATCTAAACTTAATAATGAATTCATGTGTCTATATCTATATTGTATATTACTATAGTTAGATCTCATGCTTATGTTCTCTTGTAGTTTATGAACCTTAGCATTACCTAGTAAAAACCTTATTTTGCAAGTCCATGCTTATTATTTACATCTTATGTGTTTGGTTATTAATGAGTAGATAAAACTAATAAACATACCTAAAATTGGTTGCATCCACTCTCAAAGTAGGGGAAAATATTTACTAACATTTTACCAATACTTTACGGTTTATACACATACATTTATACAAACATGTGCAACTATCAAATGAAGATATTAGGGAGACGAAAGGTCACATGACCAGTGGACTTCACATTCCCAACAATGTCCCACTTGAAGTCCAACCAGTAAAGTCATGTCCAGTGACATTCCTTGCATTTCCATTGTTAATTTCACATTTTAACTAGAGCTTGCAGAGTGTTTTAAGGTGATTGAATAGAGATCAAAGGTGTTTTTCAAAGATTTAATTGTAAACCCTTGATTAGAGCATGAAAAGGTATTTATCATTATGTGACTTGGTATTTTGGCTTTTGAATCATGGATGAACCAGAGATTGTGGATATTAAGGATCAACCTAGGCCTAGATTTAAGAAGCATTCATATAAATCCCTCGTGGATGACCCATATGGTTGTTTTTTCTATGGTTCCATAGATTGTCTTGCATATTGAGGATATTAGGTTGTACATACATTGCAATCTTGAAAACTTAGGGAATCATAAAATTTACGAGCTATAGAGATAATTGTCTGTGAATTCTCAGTTAAAGGATCAATATATAGCCTAAAATGTGATGGTAGGGGAGCTTTCTATTTTGTCACGATCTTCTTCTTTTGTGGCTCCTTGTACTTAGGCATCCTGAATTAGGGATCGTGCTCAACTACCTTCCTCGCATGACCTCCTACTTGACAAGGAGAAGGCATAGATACCTTCATGTATACTGACACATTTACCTTTGCTAGAGTAAAAATAAAATTTTAACTTATTAATTAAATCATTATTGATTTAATTATTCAGTCACCTCTTTATCTCTAGTTCACTTAAGCTAAACTTTAGGGATATAATAATTAATTCTTTATTAATTATAATCATGTAACTTAAGTTTCTCCACCTTATGGGTTTTGGTCTCCTTTATAAGGATTGATCTCTTTGTAATTATTAGTTCTTTTATAATTCTCTCTATTATCTCTCAATGAATAGTTTATCTTTCAAATCATTATGAGTTGTGTCTCCATTCTTTGCTTTTGTGACAAGTATTTTGCATACAGTTGATGTTTGGTGATTTAATTCTATAAATTCTAACATGGTATCAGAGCCTTACTGTTCCAGCCCGTTCTTGAGTTGTTTGAAGATTTTTTGGAGTGTTGAGGGTTTCAAGATTTTAGACTTTTTTGTATGGATCTTGGGGGAGCTATTTTTTGGATCATTTTGGGCACAAACTGACCTCACTATTGCGCTCAAAAGACTCAAAAACCTCTATTTTCATATAAGGCTTGTTTCCATGCCACCTCAAATTTCATGCCACCGTGACGATGGAAATAAATAAATAAATAAATAATTTAAAATTTTTCTTTTTCTTTTTTCTCCTTAGTGCCTTTGCCAATTTTGGCCAAAATTTTGGCAGTTTCGCCTGATTTAGTAACATCACCAAATTTAGTGGAGCTCTGCCATATTTAGCTGAGGTTTCTTGGAGTTCTTCTTATTTTGGAGCCCTCTTCAGTTTTTTGTTGTTATCTTGAGTAAACGAAGGTGTTTTTCGCCAAACAAGATATTATCAGAAAGCTAGTTCCGAGCCCAACATGATTTTCCAAGTTTTCTTTCTGTTTTCCATCTTGTAGGGTTTTTTGCCAGTCAAAGTCAAGGTTCTATTTTGCACTCTCATCGCCATATCTTGTTCCTCCGAACTCCATTTTTCAACTTCCTCATGTCGTTGGAAAGTTGGTTTTGTTCTCCTTCTTCTTGTATGGGTCTCATCACCAGAATCTAATCCAAATATATTTTATTCAACTTTTTTTTTATTTTTTTTATTCTAGTGGATATCTTGGATGTTTTAGGTCCTGGGATCATTTTCCTTGCATGAGGTTTGTAGACATCTATTTCTGTAGAATTTATTTTTGCAAACTCACTGAGATAAAGTGTCATTATGCATGCTTGGGATCCTTCACATTTTGTGCCTGATTATACTTGTACTATATTATAAAGTTTCATGGGGGGTTTGTTGTACCTTTGTCAAGTGAGTGTTCCTTCCATGAAATTAGCCTCATTATGTGTGTTAAGAGATTGATCATCCATGACACCATCCTTTATATGTGTTTGTACTTTCTTTGACATGCAGTTATTCTTGGCAGTCTGGTTCATTCTACTTGTCGCACCTCTCCTTGCTCAACATTATGGGGGTATCTCATGTTGGTTCTAATGTTTCCTTGGTTTGATGGAGTGAGCTATGTATTCAGTATTTATTCCTATGTACTCAACAGATGTAGTGGTTGGGTACCTATGAATTTTGGTGAGATGGATCATTTACCATATGGACACTTCTTTTATTCCTATTTTGGAGGCATCCTTCCATATTTTGATCATCTCTCCAGACTTTGATGTTTTTTTTTCATATGTATCTTTGAGTTTCAATGTTTGCCTTTGTTTTCCATCTTGATTTGAGTAGTGTCATTTAAGGGCACTCATGCAGATCATAGTATTCTCTACATGATTAGATTCTATTTCAGTGGAGGTTCCAATAGTTATTCTTTAATAGTGTTTGTAGCTTCATGCTTAAGTGGTGTTCTACATGTTCTTTTGATCATCTCTTTTGACTTTGGTGTTTTTACCATCTGTATCTTTGAATTTTGATGTTTGCCTTTGTTTTCCATCCTGATTTGAGTAGTGTCATTTGAGGGCACTCATGCAGATTACAGTATTCTCTCCCTGATCTTTATTCCTATCTTTTAGGACATTCTTTAAGTTTGGAAGCTTCTTCAGTCATTCACTAGGCTTCATCTCTTTTCAGAGAGGGTTTTTTCACATTGGGTTTCTCTTTTTATTCTCTTTACAAAGATTTTTTGTACTTGGGTATCTGATTAGGCCATGTTGTCGGGACCCATTTCCTACTTTCAATAGTTGTTTCTAGGTTTTTATCTTCTCCCTAAGTTTATCTTAATGGGGGGTGTTAGAGTAAAAGGGTATTTTCACTTATTAATTATATCATTATTGATTTAATTATTCAGTAACATCTTTATCTCTAGTTCACTTAAGCTAAACTTTAGGCATATAATAATTAATTGTTTATTAATTATTATCATGCAATCTAGGTTTCTTCACCTTCTGGGTTTTTGATCTCCTTTATAAGGATTGATCTCTTTGTAATTATTTATTCTTTTGTAATTCCCTCTATTCTCTCTCTAAATGAATATTTCATCTTTCAGATCATTGTGAGTCATGTCTTGATTCTTTACTTTTGTGATAGGTATTTTGCATATAGTGGATCTTGGTGATTGAATTATTCAAATTCTAACAACCTTTACTCCTCTTCTTTTCTCAATCTAAATCAGAGGATCAACATTTTGCTTCATAGCCATGAGATCCATCTTAAATGGTCATTGCACCCATCACTTGGTGCACTCAA
The DNA here is from genome assembly GCA_018584345.1 of Thuja plicata. Classification (NCBI taxonomy): domain Eukaryota; kingdom Viridiplantae; phylum Streptophyta; class Pinopsida; order Cupressales; family Cupressaceae; genus Thuja; species Thuja plicata. Next base: position 3,097,395 of record MU223733.1, read on the forward strand.
CAACATTTGTTGTCTTGTGGTTAATAAAATTAATTTTAGGGGTGTTGGTAAACAGATTGTTCTTTTGAATGTAACTCTAAAATACCCAAAACTGTTTAAGAACAATCGAATACAACAGTTGGGAAATAGTTACTTAAAAACCTATTTTCCCTCCGAATTGGAAGGTACAACTCCCTTATATGAATGATATTCAACGAATTTTAATCTTTCCTAATCTAACAGTGGTATGCTCTCAACTCGAGAGCAGGAGAGGTAAACCAAGCTAAATCTAGAGAGAAAATAGCTCAGGCGAAGTAACTACAATTCTAAATCTAGCCAATTCTAAGACTTTATCAATCAGATTAATTCCCAAAACTGGTAATGCATGGACAATTACTAAAAATGCAGATGCAAGACTAAAAGCTAACAATGTAATGATATTGAGTCAATCTATATTGTAATATGAACATTCCTAAAACTTAGAGTAGCAACTAATTTTCCCCTTAATTAGCTGTATCAAATCATAATACAGAATTTTGGTTCAAATACAGATTATGAATCTAACTCAAAAGAGACGTTTGGATTCAATAGAAAGATAAATGAAATGCAATGGAACAGTTAAAGGAATGGCATTCAGAGATACACAATTGACTCAGCAACAATGATATTCTTCACACCAAAATTTAGCCGACCCTTGTATTGATTTTGGGAAAAATACATATAAAGTTCCAGATTGGAGCGTTACAAAAAGGGGTAACCGAAACGGTTCAACTTCCCCAATTAGAAATGATAACCAAAGGTTTATCTGTTACAAAACTTTAACAAAAATAGCACAAGGGGAGAATATATTTATGATTTAGTTTCCTTCCCCTTATCTAATTTGGCCCTATAGGCGATCACAGTAGTGATGACTTGGATGAGCTCTTCATGTCTGTTGTCATGGACATTAGTGTAATGGACAAGCCATCTGGAATGTTCTTTGGCTAGAGTCTTGATTTCTTTTAGTCTGGTCTTTTAGTTCCTCCATAGCCCTAAAGATGCATCCACTCAATTGCTGGAGTTCTGGCACCTTGTCTAAATGAGTCGAAGACTGCTCTGCTAACTTGTGTAGATAATCTGCGAATAACTTCTGCATGTTGGCCACTCCAACTATTGCTTTTCCTTCACCGCTAGTTTGCAATTCCACATGAAGTCCTGGGATGAGTTTATAGTATTTACTTTTCTCCTCTTGCACTTTAACATCTGTTTGTTGTAGTCCAGTCTTGGCCTGAATGATCATCTCAATTTTGAACTCCAGTCTTTGGAGCCATTCGATCAAGGGCTCATCACCCTTCTGTAGGATCTTAGCTTTCAAGGCCTCCTTAGTCTTCATCTTCACTGCTACATGCAACATGACTATGCATTCTTGGCATCTTACTCTTTTTGCAGTGAGAGTCTGTAAATTCTTCTCAATGTTTCTCTTCTCTGTTTCTAGCCTTAGAATAGCATTACCTAACTTCTCAATGATTTCTAGGCCTTCTGACTCGAGCCTCTCGATCCACCTCTTGCCAATTTTCCCATAATGTCGATCTTCTTGCAACTTAGCCAGAATGGCTTGGTTCTCAGTAGCGCTGGGATCGAAAGAAGTTTTGGTATGGGGAGCCCTTGCAATAGGAGTTAGGAGCTTCCTGATGAAGTCAGTTAGCTGGGCCACTTCCACCTTAAGCTAAATTTTGGAAGTCTTGAGATCTTCCAACTCTTCCTCTATTACTACATTAGTGGACTTCCACTAATCCACCTTGGTATCGTGTCGAGCCAATCCCATATCAAATGACTGCAACTAAAATTCAGATTTCGTCAGATCATCGAGTCTGCCTTCTTTAGTGGGCTTGGCTACTTCCATGGTGAAGTGCCCTATCTTGGGATCATGACCCAGAGTAGGCATTATCTTTACACTCTTATGCTTGCTTGTAGTAGCCTTGGGCTAAAAAGCCCATGATAGAGTGTCTTGGCTAGGAATTGCTTCTCCCACTCTCTTCCACTTGCGCTCTAGAGTGTTTGCTATCCATGACTCTGCGATGGTGACCTTCTTGGCAGAGACCAACTCTTCGATGAAAAAATTCCTTATGAGTGGGGGAGTAGTTTTAGGGAGGGAAGCGAACGGATTCACTAAAGTAGGTAAGGAGGAGATTAGTTTTATACTTTGAGAAACCTCCTATTGCTCTCCACCTCTCTTATCTGATTCTGTAGAGGTACTAGGGCTATCCTCTCCAACTTCAACTATAACAGGGGATACCTTCTTTGGAGTTTCTTGGGTTGATGTCCCAGCCAAAGTATCTACAACAATAACATTAATCGGCTGTTAAGACTCTGTGGTTTTAGAAAGATCAGATGTTGACTTAATTTGCTCCGTTAAGACTGCTTCTTCTGTAACTCTGATCTCTGGAAGGGGACCCTCTCCACAGGTCTTCTCTAAGAGAGAAGCTTTCTTAGGAGGCTCATCGCCTCCTCCCAATGGTTGAATTGATCCCTTTGCAATGGTAGAGATTGTTGCTGAGGAAGTGGTTGCAACACCAGTAGTTCCTTTCACCGGAGTTCACTGAGTGGGAGGCTTCCTTTTTGACCTCTTCCTTCGACCTACAGTCCACTCAACCCATTGATTAACTGTTCTTTTGTAAATGCCCCCCATCAGAGCCTACAAGTCACTTATTTCCTGGTCTAGCATAGGCTCTGAGCTGATAGGGGTAGACTTTATCTTTTCCAAGTATGTGTCATCATACAGATGATTGCCATCATCTTCTAGCCCTTCTACCGCAATGTTAACATTGAACTTTTTGATCTGTTCAATGGTTAACCAGGCATAGAATCTTTCCCTGCTCTCCAAGTCATCTTTGCAATCGGCCCAATAGTCCTCAATGTCAGGTACATGGTGAATGACCCTGCTCATCTGTAAGAAATCTCTAGCATAATTAACTGAATCATATTGTGGCCTTAGAACATCATATGTTTACAGAGAGAACTTCTTCGAGAATGTTTTAAGAATATTCTTTGCCTTTGACTGGGATGCACAACTGTAAGCTCCGATGGTCATTGGGAACTTGTATCCTTTCTTCTTTTCCTCTAAACAGATCAGGTTCACCTGGAGCGCTTGCCTCATTACTTCGATCAGCACAATCATGTCATTAGGGTATCTGGGCAGCTTCAAAGGAAAATCATCGAAACCTGCAAGATGAAGATATGAGAAATCTCCAAACTGAATGAAATAACATCTGAATTGGCTTATAAAAGCCATGGCTTCAGGAGAAAATCTCCTCTCCGGACAACCTTGTAGCTCCCTGCACAGTCTCATTGTAAAGGCATCATTAACTATGAGATAATCAACATAACTATTTTGTAGTTGTAAAGAAGGGAAAAACTCATAGATTTTTACATCATCTGGGAATTCCTCTAAACTAGAAAGCCCAGGCTAGATTTGAATCATAGCTAAAATATACAAGAGGATAGAAGACATGTAGAATTCATTCTGGAACTTGGCCCTATTGAGGGCGTCCGAGATATTCTCACTCACCATCAGGGCCCAATCAATGAAATGGTGCTGAGAACAGATTATCTGAACCAGGAAGAAATGCTGTTCAACAAAATTAAGAGCTTCACTCTCACCTCTAATCCTATGAAGCAACACTAGGATGTCCACGATCTATGGCTTCAGATTTGTGCCAAATAGTGTTTTGGGCAACTTTCCCTTGGCGCTCTTGAGTTCTTTAAACCATGACTTCATAATCTCTCTTTTCCATACCAGCCTCTTCGCTGAATATTTGGAAACCGCCCAGCTATAAGTCATCTCAAAGTATTCTGCCTGCTCTAGAATGCGGAGGGAATTCTGGATAGATTCTCTATCAATGGAGAGGAGCACCATGTTGTCTGGTAGGAAAATTTTCTTGGTGTCTAGGTTGTATCTGGCTATACATTGCCAGACCAACTCAGGAGCTTGAACGGCTACAGGAAAACCAGCTGCTTCGACTAACCCACTCTCCTTAAGCTTCTCTGTGATAGGGTGTATCTGCTCAACTCTCAATCTGTTCTAAAATTTCTGCATGTCGAAGAACTTCAGTGAGGTGTCTGAGATTTTGTGCCACTCGAAGATAATGTTGTTCATTCCATCAAATCCCACAAATCTAGAAGCCATGTGAGTATGATTTAACCCATAGATTTGAATTTCTCTTCAGAAAACAGAGGCAATGAGCAGCTGGTCTTAGCTACTTTGAATTCAAACAATTTGGTCAACAATGGTGGTTCCAGTTTGAAATCTTCAACTGATTTTATACTTGTTTGAATTCTTACCGTTTAACGACTGACTTCCCACGCCACACAAATGAAAATACCTTCACATTAATGAACAAGTCCGTTACAAAGTAAAACGACCTTATTTGAATTAATTAATTTGCTGTACATGCCGTTAGAAAACATTTTTTTACTTTAGTAACCGTAACGGTAACTTTCTTGAAGCGGCAGAAAATTGCTTTTCTGCTTCTCCTTTGGGCGGTAACTTTTGGAGTGCTCTCTGTCTGAAAATCTGCCAAAGGAGAATTCTGGCCTATAGGGGTGCCAAAATGATATATATTGATTCCATTGGCCTTTTTATGTGCCGGATCTCTGATGGGATGGATTATTCTTCAAAATTTCTTGACCTTGATAGTTTGGCAGAAAACGCATCTCGTGAGTCGAAACCCGCCTGTAAGAGTAGAGGAGAAGCCATTTTCCCCTTTTTCGCCTATGGCAAATTCCATGAAATCTTCTTCGTTTGATCATTTCTTTTGTTTCCCATAGGTTCAATATGAGTGCTCAAAGCTTTCTTGTTCCCGATTTCCTCATTTTCCATCTTTATTTACCTCTGATATTCTTAAGTCTATCAATTGCGGAAAGTGCACCCCATATCTGATTTTCCGCCATGGAGAAGCCAAACCTTGATTTCCCGCCAATGTTGCAACTTGAAGATATGAGGCAAAGTATTTCATCTGTATATGATTTTGAAGTTAGAATCTTTTAAAACATGGCCTTTACCAGATTGGGGACTTCTACCCGATAAAACATGGTTTACAGACCCAGAATCCCCCCGGCTTAGGAAGGAGAAGTCAAGTTAGGGAAATCTGATAAAGGCCTTCTATCCTAAGGGGATTTCTAGACATAGACTCCGGACTTGTATGAAACTTCCATGACTACTAATACACATAGAACATCCATTTTTGTCTTGAGGTATAAAGACCAAAAGTGGGGCAACAAGGGGCAATCACTTCTGCATTCTGGATTGTCGTAGTGTATACCTTATCTTTATTGCACATAGGCCATAAGAAATCCTTCAAATCTTTCTCCCATGCACCTTGCGGAATGTATATATCTCAATTGCATGTTGTGAGAGATCTAGAGAGAGTCTTCAATAATCTCTTATATGAACCTCATAATCAAACACATATTTTGTCCAATGGTCTTCTAGATGGGGCTCATGTTTGTAGTGAGCATCTATCACTTTTCTCAATGTGAAAATAGGGTAAAACTTTCCTCTCTCTATCTTCAATTCATCAAAAGGGAACTCATCCCACTCCAAGCACAACAAATTAGCCACTTTGATATCATGTACTGATGGAGCTCCTATGGAGATAATGAACATGAAGAATGACATGTGCTTGCAGACAATGAGCTCATGAGCGCTGGCTAGTTACCTGGACATTTCCATAAGGATAATCCTATCTAATGGGTACCTTAGGAGCTTCTTAGTGTTAAGAGTACATCTAGCCACCCTGAGGTACATGAAAGTCCTGAATTGGATGAAATAGTTGTCCACATCTTTAATTCAAGCAACAACCTCTACTAAAATTCTTGATACATAATCTCCCTCAATGGAGTAGATGATTGTGAAGGTTAAGACATCATTTTATATTCTTTACTCTTGACTACCTATTTTAAGCTTGTCTTTTCTTATGAACTAAGGGTATACACTGTAGGGATAAGTATTTGGATCTTGGAGAGATGTCCTCTTGTATAGGCTCGGGTATTCTGCATGGACTGCCAGTATATATACCATATAGCATGCATTACTAGCTTAAAATACAAATTATCTTGTCTTGGGCCTAGAAAACAACCATACTAAGGTCATAGATTATTTTACAAATCACCTTGATCTTGGATCTAGTAAACTACCATAGTAATGTGGCAAATTATTCCAATTTGAAGGTGTAAGATATAAAATAGGGGGGGTTTCTTTAAAATGTAAGGTGTTGGAAAGGGATAAGATGGTTTTGATTGTTAATTGTTGTTTGATTTGATTAAAGTGTGTTGAATTCCTTAACCCTACTTTACACTTAATTGAATTTGATTGATTGTTTATTGCAATTGTGATTAGGGAGAAGATAAGATGTTCCTCTTTTATTCCCAAATGCACAAATGGGAGATCCAAGTTGATCAACCCAAAGGAAGAGCTAATGAACAAATGAATCAACTATTTGGAAAGGAGAATAACAAGAAGGATATCTTAAATTCTATTAATTATATGTATAGATATGATATATGACAGTAATTGAAGAAATAGGAGAAATGTACTAACCTTAAAGGATTGCAGATCAAAGAATGTTATTTTCTGACATCTGTAGACTATTTCTGGAAAAACTGACAGTTGATCCCAAATCAAAACACAGAGACAAACAAAACCCAGAAATATTTTTCTGTTCCGATGTTGTCTTATGAAAAAGGTTGACCTTGACCCACAAATCTTAACCCTAGCCCAATAATGTCGACCCTGACTTGCACAGGTCTGACAAAGAATCTGTTTGCACCGTGTAAAAGAAAGTTGAAAAGGGTATCCAGATCTAGGCTCAAATCTGCTATTCTGAACCTGTACCTACAATAAAAAGATGATTGTTTATTGTGGGGGAGGAGTTTGCCTTGGTCAAACCCCAGTTTTGGAATTAACATCAAATATATGTAATTGAAATTGCAGAAATAGACAAAGTAAATGCTTAAATTCACCTTGCTTGTAAAAGTCCCTGTGGTGGATTCAAATCCTTGGATCCACAAGTATGCTTCAAAATGTGGAATGTAGAAAGGTAGGATGTATTAAATCTCTTTCTTGTAGATCTCCAACACCAAGTCTTGAGTGGGTTCTTGGATTTGGAATAGGCTTGGAAGAAGGTGGATGGAGAGATCACCAAAAGGGCACTATGTAGCTTGAATCCTTCAATGGCCTCCAATGGATCTCCTTCATGAAAATGGATGCTTGAATGGATGAATGCTTTCTTGAAATATTTCTCCTAAGCTTTCTTGAATCACCCTTGAAGATATTTTGAGAATACTTGATCACAATTAGAAGACTTAGTTCGCTTGATGATGGTTAGAGAAACTTAGAGGAGAATGCTCCCTTTTATATGAAACTAGGGTACAATCTTATAAGGAGGATGACATAGGAGAATTAAATTTCCATTAAAGCCTTTACCCCTAGGAGAGGACCTATATTGAATATAGTTTAGGAATTGACACTTTGGAACATGAAACAGCTGACCCAGAAGTGGGAAAACACTTTTTGCAAAGACCGACATCCAAAACTGTGAGACCCCAGGATCTGAACCCTAGGTCAAGGTCGAGGTCGACCTTGACCTAGATCAGGTTTGAGGTTGACCCTAACCTAGGTCAGGGTTGAGATCGACATAGACCTAAAAGGTTGACCCTAAACCTGAAGCCCAGAATCACCAGTTTGCAGTTCAGAATGCAGAAATTAAGCTAAATAGGAGTGGAAAGAAGGACAAAATAGGAGGGAAGCCATGTCAAGATCAGGAACCCATTCAAGGTGATTTTCATGACCCCAAACCACTCACTCACAAGGCTAAACAAGTCTAAAATGGAAGTGCTTCCATTTTCTGACTATATATTTAGCCCCCACTTTAGCAAGAGTATGAGCTCAACACAAACTCTTGGTAAAGGAGACCATACAGAAAAGACAATCTTATTGGAACCAAAAGGGACATAGAAATCCTCAAGCCCCCAAGGGAATTAAGTCTTTATCTACCCTAAGATCACGATAAGAGAGACATCACTTAGTTAAGGAGAGAGAGAAAGGCTGTGATTATCTCACCCAATGAGAACTTATGTGTCATTCTGAACCACACAAAAAGTGTAACTGGAAAGATGGAGTTGAACTGCTTAGTGAATGTGGCTACTCACTAGTCAACCCATCAGGGGGATTCATTCTTAAAGGGATTAATATATTGTAAATTGAAAATTGGCGGGATCAAGAGATCCGTGTAAATTTAAACTAGAGGGATCAAGAGATCCTAAAAACATAAAAATGACCATGCTTTAAGGATTAGTTTCTTTTAATCCATAAAGGGAAAATTTTTAAATCTTGAAAACTATTTTGAATGTGCGTGTGTGCAAAAAGTGAGTAGAGTGTATGCCCCCACGTTAAAG
>MU223733.1:3144700-3158729 GCA_018584345.1 Thuja plicata
CATCTCTCTCTCTCTCTCTCTCTCTCTCTCTCTCTCTCTCTCTCTCTCTCTCTCTCTCTCTCTCTCTCTCTCTCTCTCTCTCTCTAACACACACACACACACACACACACACACACACACACACATCAATTTGATCAACAAAAACCTTATCTAGTTTTACCAAAGTAAGGATAAATAATATTTACACAAAGTTAGTTGCCATGAAAATTTGCGCTCAATTTTATCCACCCTTACTGATAAAGGGGGCCTAAATAAATCATAATAAGATTCCTCTACGTGAATTAACTAAAGAACATGCAATGCAACATCCTCCATTGATGGCTTCAAAAAATAATATTTATTCCCCATCCAACTATCTACAGTCATTTTAATAACACATGTTTATTAGGAAAAATGTCTTCTATCTCAATCTAACCTTTAAGCTACACTATTAGCATCTTCCATTTAATAAATTTCAAAATATTATTGTTGACTATCTTTGCCTAGCTCTTGATGCAATTTTTATTTTATTTATAAAATTGACCTTCTAAAATATGTTTATTATTCTATTGATCTATATATTAGAATTCTTAGAATTTAGATTCACTTTGTTAACTTTCTTAATTTCTAATTATATTAGATTGCATACCCTATAAGTTAGTTTTAGTGAGCACTATTTTTTCATGATGCTGAATTTGAGCAAAAATAGTATCAATTTAGGATTTCTTGAAAATAGTTAATTAACAATATGTTTTGGTTATCTATAATTTTTTTGTATATTTTATTATATTTTAGATAGATTAGTTCTAATTTAGAAATATATGTTCATAATACTTAGTTATTTTTTTGAAGCTCAACTCATTATTAATTTTTCATTGAAACAAAACTATTAATATAAAAATTGATATTTATATAAACATATTTACTTGCATTTTTGCACCATATTAAACAATATCTTTTATAAAAGTATATAATTATTATTAAATATAAAAATATACATAATATATAATTTATTTTATTTTATTTTGGTGACTATATTTTTACAAAATCTTGTATCATAATAACTTCTTTTGACCATAAAATTCATAACTTGAAACTACAATTGTTATCCAATGAGAAATGAATATTTAAATTATATACCATATAGATATCTTCAATCATGCTTTGGTTAATGATTTCTATGTAATCATAATGATATTTTTTCATGTTTCTTTATTTGATCATCAACGTCGCAATGTCTAAGAATAAATATGATGGCTTCTACACAATCTAAAAAAAAGGGGGGGGGGGTTAAGATTCAATAATTGTACATATACAACTTGTTGTGAATGCACTTGTCATAGTTTCTTTCTAGTTATAAATTGTATTCTTATTATTGTTTGAATATATAAAATATTATGAATTTTTTTATGATGATTAGAAACACCATCCCAACAAAGCTATCCAAGCCAAGAGATAAATTCTCATAGCAGAGAGCACCCATCCCCACTAGAGACGTGGACCTAGGAGAAGGAGAAAGCACCAAACCACAAAGTATGTTCTCTACACCATGGAAATCACAACACTGAAGGAAACACCTCACATATGAAAAATATATAGGAAGAGCATATCCAGAATCAAAATTGCATGGGAAGTAGAACTCTTGGCATTGGATGAGAGAAAACTCTTAGAAGAAGATAAAAAATTGTTAACAGAGAGTAGGTATGGATTTTGAAATTGAAAGTGTGGGAGCGGCAAACACATTTTTGAAGGGACCTTGTATTTATTTATAATAAAAAATTACCTACAAAGACAATATTAGCAAAACACACAACAAACCAATAGTTGAGCAACAAAAAGAAACAAACAAAATATAGAAAACAAGCTAGGGAAAAGAGCACTACTCGAGTTCCTTCAAAATATGGGCTTCCTTCAAGTGTTTGTTAATCATCTGGTTATGGAGATCAACCACCTCCCGAATAATCTTAAATTGCTCCATAGCGTATTTAAAATAGCTTTGAATTCTTGTAGAAGGACCTTGCTTCAAAAAAAAGATGTTGCTTCCTTCTTGAACCACATCCATAATGCCCACATAATCTTTTGAAACTTTGCTTAAATTGACATTTCTTCACTAGTAGAGCCATCTTTAATTATGTAGAAACTACCAAGATCTAACAGAGATAAAATAAAGCACACATCCACAAATGAGAGCAAAAATGTCTATCCAATAATAAAAAAGATGTGAGTACATATAGACCTAAAAGTGAAACAAAATTCAACCACGAAAGGAGGAAAGAACTAGAGTGGTGGTAAAATTGCCCAAGAAACTAGGATGCTATGTCAAAATAAAATCAACACATCTCTAGTAAACTCATAAATGATGACGACTTGTGTAGACAAGTGTCAAATGATTATGGATGACTATTTAAGCGTAAAAGCCTAAGTGTAATTTAAATAAATAAATACACTAACTCCCCCCATTAAGCATAACTTAGGAGGACAAGATAAAAGATGGGTCTCAGCTACTAGCTTAGTAGCTTGGTGAGGTGCCCATGTACAATGAAATCTCTCATAAAAAAGAGAAAGATAGAAAATCCAGTAGGGAAAAACTATCCTCCAAAAAGAGATAAGAAGTGAAGAAGCCTATAAGGTCCTCCCAAAGGATGATGATGTTGTTGATTTAGACCACACACCAAGAAGAGATTGTGACCCTTCTTGAGAATCTGGCTGAATATGACTGTCATCTGATGAATAATATGAATTATGAGGATTGGAATTAGGATTTGAAGAGTCCATGTCAAGTTGAGAGCCAATATGGTGTGTAGCACAAGAATCCATAATTGCTTGAGAAAATAAGACTCCTCCTTTCAATTTCTATTTGTCCTTAGTAATTTCCTTATTTGAAGAGGATGCTTTGACATAATCAGTAACCTCAATGTTATTATTTTTGAGTAGAAAGTGAGGTTCTCATTTTGTTTTTTCATGCATTGATGTTCTTCACGACCATTTTTTATACAAAAGGAATATTTAACTCTCTTAGTAGTTGATTTACTTTGAGATGAGTTATCCTTTTTGAAGTTATCAATTTTGTCTTCTTTCTTCCCTTCCTTGTCCTTTTTAGTGTTCTTTTTTTCTCCTTTAGAATTTTGTTGCTTTTCATTTTCTACAATGAGAGCTTGTGCCTTAGTAGATTTCAAAGTACCCATTTGAATCAAATTTTTGTGTTCCCTTGTAAGATCGACAATAAACTGATCTAGTGAGGGAATTTTCCATGAGGTACCAAGGGCTCTTTTAGTAGAATAGAAAGTAGAGATAAACACAAAATATTCAAAACCTAGTTTGGAAAGTACATAAAGGATTAATTGATCCTCTTTCTTTTTAGTTCCACAATCTTTTAATTTCAACTTCAAATATAATTTAAATGTAGTGAAGAAGTCCTCTAAAGTTTAAAAACTTGAAAGACTGAGATCTAGGAGTTGATTTTCCAACTCACGACTTCTAAATTCATCAATTGTCCCAAATAGTGTTTTGAGAGCTTCTCAAACTGCGTTGGGCATTTTCAAGTTTCCACCATGCAATACTAATTCAAGAGATAAATTTAAATATAGAAAGCCAAATGCTTGGTCACACTTATTGAAATAGTTTCCTTGTCCTTAGCTGCATTTGGTCATTTTATGTTCCCATTGTTACCCTGTATAAGTCTTTATTCTTTAGTACAAGAATTACTTTCAGCTTCCAATCAGGATAATTGAAAGGAATTAGGGTTTTTATAGTCACATTAGGATCCATGCTTCTAGACTTAGATAGTTTATTTGTAGAATGCAGAAATGAAGATCACTTCTTGACGAAGTGTGAAAAATAGAAAAACACATAACACCCCGTTGATTAACTTTCCCCACTTGTTTTTGGCACTTTATAGAAGGGGTGTTTTGCAACCAAACCAAAAAAAAAATTGTAAAGGGTACTTAATAATGATAGTGTGTGGGTGTGTATGTTGGATTTGTGACAAAAAACATGCACTTTTGCAAAAAAATATAACTTAGTTTTGAGTCTGTGAGCAAAAGTTATGAGAAAATAAATTTTTACCTCTTTACAAAAATAATCCTCCTCCAAACCCAAAAAGGATGGCCCAAAGTTAAGCCCCTTAAGTTGGAAAGAACTAGGGGCTACAATTCTAAAAAAGGTGCCCCTCCACGATGACATCACCCCCTAGTTTCTTATGTCACCAAAGTATGCACCTTTTTGACATGAAAAGTAATTTGAAAGGAGACTTTAAATTTGACGAAGGTCACAACTTCTGGGTGGTATTTTCATACCACGCCTCCAAAATTGCTGCCCCTTTAAGAAATTGTCTTTCTAAGGCCAAACTGCGGAGGTGGTTTTTTCTTTTAAAGTAGCGGATGATTCAAAACCCTAGCCGCCGCACAACACAAAGAGTATGGGTCAAAGTGTTGTGGCTACTTAGTGGTGCCCAAAATAGGAAAAAAAGTGGTGCAACCTATGGCCACATGTTGGGATGATGTCACAGGTGAGGAAGGTTGCCGATGAGCATGAAGACTGCTATAGTGAGTAACGATCGTACAAAGAGATTAGTTCGCGGTACTAAGTATCCGACCTACCCACTAGAACACCTAACTGTTAGAGTTATAGTTAATTCCAACTCTGAACTACTGCATGTAGTTTATTTTCATGTCGCATCTTCCAACTATTGTTTAGGGCCTTCCACTGTTTCTTTTCATGCAATCTTCAGCTCCATTTTAAACTGAAACGTATCACTGTAATTTTCTGGTTCATACGGTGGGTTTTATATTTGTAATCCTACATTATTTTTAATTAAGTGATATGATATTTATTTCAAGGAAGAGCTCTCTATTTTTTTTACTCTATTTTTCCTGCAACTCTTTTATTTCTTTCTTTCCAAGTAAAATCTATGTAGCTTCAACTGCTAAAATCTTTACATGGTATCAGAGCTTAGGTACTAGGAAGGAGATTTTTTTTTGCAGGTATAGAATATCGGAGTCTAAAGAATAGAATTTATAGCCTTTGTTATTCTCACTCCATAAAACTATTTTGACTAGAAGCCAAAGATTTTGCCTCATCTTAGAAGTAGAGGACTCTATTAGATAGTTATGGATACGAAGGTTGAACCCAATTTAGTAGTTGAAAAATCCAAATATTTCAGACACATGGATGAATCCTTTCATCTACGATGCTTATCCATCTCTCCAAAATTGTTGTTTAATGTTGAGGCATGTACAACTCCCAACCATGTTTGGGATACATTGGAGACACTCTTTGGAAAGAAAGATGAGATGTGGGGTCATATCCTTGAAAATGAGCTCAACCTATTAGATCCAAGGAGATTTGATAATATTCAAGATTTCTTCACAAAATTCAAGGCCTTATTGCTTCAGCTAAAAGGATGTGGTATTGACAAATCCAAGGAAGGGTAAAAATTAATCTTTTCTATTCTATCTAAATTGGGTCTAGAATATGGAGTATTTATCTATGCTTTCCACATAGTTAGACTTACAACAGGCAAAACTTGGAAGATGCCCACACTGGATACATTGATTGAGTCCCTTATACATAAGAAAGATAAGCTTATAAAAATGGGTACAATGAAGAATTCTAAGCCTCATGCACTTGTTGTGCATAAAAGTGGGAAGACCATTTCCAAATCCAACTAGCCATACAAAGTAAAAGATAAGAAGGATGCAGATGGATCTACAAGCTCAAAAGGAAATGATAAAAAGGGAAATCAATGTGCACCTATTGCAACCGTGGGTTCCATCTAGAATCATCATGTATGAAGAAGACCATTGATCTCATGACTCAGAATCTTCATTAGAATAATATTTGTATTCTTATCCCAAAGAGTGCCAATTAGAAGCATGAAGGCAAACCACCAGAAACAAGAGACAATTCTCATGCATTGATCTCTGTTCACTCTTCTTCAGACGCATGGATCATAGACTCTGTAGCTTCACACTACATGGAAACCACAAGAGATTCTCTTTCTTCTTTAAAACTGTATTCTAGTTCTCCTATTCTTATGGGAGATGGTTCACCTATCCAGGAAAGTGGAATAGGGGGGGTAGAGATTGGAATTGGAAGTTTTGAGAATGTCTTACATATTCCAAAGCTTTCTATCAATCTTCTTTCTGTATATAAAATGACTCATTCTGGATCCAGCAAGAGAGTTGAACTAACACCAGATTCAATGAGTATCTATGACATGCAAGACAACTCCAAAATTGTTGTTGGTAAGATAAATCATCAATCTCATTTCTACACTTTCTCTAACTTTATTAGTAAATCAGATTCTACATTACTAATAACACATGCAAATGATGAAAGTAGAATTTGGCATGAAAGATTTGGACATCTGAATTTTAGATACATGCAACAAATTAGCAATCAGGGGATGGTGCAAGGCTTGCCTACCATAGAATTTTCTGATGGAGTTTGTGAAGGTTGTGCTCTTAGAAAATACCCATAAGAAAAGTTTCCAAAAGGGATGGCATGGAGAGCCTCTTCTCCTATAGAGCTTGTTCATAGTGATCTAATGGGCCCATGTCTTGAACCTTCTATTAGCCAAGCCAGATATGTCTTAACATTCATTGATGATTACACAAGATACACACAGGTGTATTTTCTCCAATTCAAATCTAAAGTGTTTGAGAATCTCAAGATTTTAAAAACTCTTGTAGAGAAGCAATATGAGCAAATGATCAAGATCCTCCACACAGATAATGGGGGGGAGTATGTTAACAATGATGTCCAAAATCTTTGTGATGAGGCCGAAATACAGTTGCAGAACACAGTTCCTTACACTCCACTACAGAATGGGGTAGCTGAGAGGAAGAAAAGATCTTTGAAAGAGATGGCCAGTTGCATGATGCATGCTAGGCTCCTTCCCTCTAAATTGTGGGCTGAAGAAATCAATTGTGCTTCATACATACAAAATAGATCTCCTCAAAAATCTGTCATAGGAAGAACTCTTTCTGAATCATAAAGCAACGTGCAACCAGAAGTTACACATTTCAAAATTTTTGGATCACGTGCATGGGCTCGCATTCCTATAGAAAAGAGGAAGGCTTTGGAGCCTCAAATAAAATAATGCATCTTTGATGGATATCCAAATGGTACAAAGGGATACACATTTCTTGATCTTCCCACAAAAATTCTCTTCATTGAGAGGAGTATCTATTTTGATGAAAGTTCCATGCATACATCTCCGGAGCAACTCAAAGATGATACATGCAACCATTCTGATATTAATTTAGATTCATCTGAATCTGAATCAAATGAACACCTACATCCCAATGCAACCCAAAGAATAAGGAGCTTGGTTGATATATATATATATATACATATATATATATATATACACATACATATATATATATATATATGTTGCCCCTAATTAATTTTCACTTGGTCCAATCAAGCTAATGCGTGCTTATGTGATTCAAGAATATGATCCTCAAAATTATGCAGCAGCTCCAAGAAAGCCTCATTGGGAAGAAGGCATGGATGAGGGGTAAAATTCTATCATTACAAATAAAACTTGGGACTTGGTTTCACTTCCATCCAATCGCAATATTGTAAGGTGTAAGTGGATCTATAAAACAAAGAGAACAACAAACGATTAAGTGAGTAGATATAAAGAAAGCTTGGTAGCCAAAGGTTTTTAGAAAGTTCATGGCATTGATTATGATGAGACTTTTTCTCATGTGGAAAAAATGGAATCCATTAGATTGGCTCTTTCCATTGCAGTAGCAAGCAAGTGGTAGATTCATCACATGGGTGTGAAGAATGCATTTCTTCATGGTGATCTTGAGGAGGAGATCTACATGGAGTAGCCACACGGCTATGTACATGATTCCTCCTTAGTATGCAAGCTCAAGAAATCACTTTATGGCCTCAAGCAGGCACCTAGAGCTTGGTATGCTAAAATAGATTCTTATCTTTTGTCTCAAAATTTCATGTGATGCAAATCTGATCCAAATGTTTATATGCTAATTAAATCTAACTCTTTGTTTCTCATATTACTTTATGTAGATGATCTACTAATAAAAGGTGATTCAACCACAACTATTGTTGCAACCAAAGAAGCTTTGCATAATCGATTTACCATGACAGATTTGGGTCTCCTCAATTTTTTTCTTGGCCTTCAAATCAACCAGATTGAATCAAGTGTCCAAGTTTCTCAATCCACATATGCAAGGGATCTCTTTGCTCGCTTTCAAATGACTGATTGTAAGCCAACCACCACACCTTTCCTATCGGGGGTCAAGCTTGAGGATGGAAAGGGTACACCATTGGTTGATTGCACACTCTACCATCAGTCTATGGGGAGTCTTCTTTATCTCACTCACTCTCATCAAGATCTATCATGTGCAGTGGGTGTTTTTTCTAGATACATGCAGGAGCCTCATGAGCTACATTTGAAAGCTACCAAGCATATACTTTGCTATGTTCAAGGAACCATCAGCTATGGGATTCGTTATTTAGCTAGATGTACATTGGATCTCATTGGCTATACTAATTCTGATTGGGCTGATGATAGAAATGATAGCAAATCCACTTCAGGATATGTACTCAGTTTGGGATCTGGTCCAATTTGTTAGTCAAGTAAGAATCAATATTCCATTTCTTTATCCTCTACAGAAGTTGAATATAGAGGTGCAGTCAATATTACCATTCAAGCTATTTGGTTGCAGAACTTCCTTACTGAGCTAGGTATCCTTTTTCATAGTCCAACTCTCATTTGTTGTGACAAATAGAGTACACTAGCAATTTGTAGAGATCCAGTACAATAACAATGGACAAAACACATCGATATCCACATGCACTACATCTAAGGTTTGATACATGATGGCATCATATATTTGTAGTATTGTGCCATGTCTCACTAGATTGCTGACATCTTCATGAAGATATTTACTAAGTAGAAGTTTCACTTTCTCCAAGATCTTCTTGGGGTGAAAGACAATGTAATCCAATAGTTTTCTTACCTTGTTAGAATATTTTTGAGGGGGGGGGGTTTATTCCCACTGGGTTTTTTTCCCTCTTTCCGCATTCCCGTCTTAGTTAGAATTAAGGGAGGGTGTTAGAGTTTTAGTTAATTCCAACTCTGAACTGCTACATGTAATTTATTTCCATCACATCTTCCAACTTCTATTTAGGGCCTTCCACCATTTCTTTTCATGCAATCTTTAGTTCCATTTTAAACTAAAAATTATCACCGAAATTTGATGGTTCATACGGTGGGTTTTATATTTTTAATCCTGCATTCCTTTTTAATTAAGTGATCTGAGATTTATTTCAAGGAAGGGCTATCTATTTTTTTACTATGTTTTTCCTGCAACTCTTTTATTTCTTTCTTTCTAAGAAAAATCTTTGCAGCTTCAACAACTGAAAATTTTACAATAACGAGGGTGTGATGATTACCATAGTCTTAAAATATAGAACTCTACATTATAGGCTTACAAATATCTCTAATCGATTTTGATAACTTGTAGAAATGTAGGATCAATTAGAGATAAAAATGAACATTATAATACAAAATGAGAGCCCAAAGTTGACTATTGAATAATGCATCAAAGAGGAGTATAAATAGGTGTGAGTGCTTCGATGAAATAAGCAATGGACTCCTCAAACAAGAGTGGTGTAGAAAAAGAACCCAAGGAAATGAGCTGTGTATGACATCTGGGGGCTGAGTCGAGGGCAAGTGACCTGATCTAATGGCCTGTTGACTTTTTTGACACGCAGTAGGTGCCTTGCGAGCGGACTAAGTCATCGTCATGGGAGATGGTCACGCTGATAGTGCCCCACTCTCAGTTCATTCATGAACGGGCCCAAAATAAACTGCATGTAGCTAGAGCAGAAGCCACCTTTAAAACACACACACACACACACACACACACACACACACACACACACCCACCTTATAGTTTCTACGTTATAGGCTTTGAAATATCTTTGTTTTGGTATGATACTATGTAGAAAATTATCAAGATCTAATAGAGATTTAAAACAAATAACAAATCCACAAATGCGAGCAAAATCAAGCATCTAATAATGAAAAATATGTGAGTGTACATATAGGTGAAAGTGCAACCAAGTTCAACCACGAAAGGAGGAAAGAACTGGAGTGGTGGCAAAACTGCCCAAGAAACTAGTATTATGTGTCAAAATAAAATCTACTCATCTCTAGTAGACTCCTAAATGATAACGACTTGTGTCGACAAGTGTCAAATGATCATGAATGACTAATTAAGCTTAAAAACCTAAGTATAATTTAAATAAATAAATACAGTAACAAATTAGAACTTGCATCTTTAGATTCTTCGCTTTTAAGTTAAGAACTTTAAGTCCTTTAGTCCGGTTCATGTTAATTTCTTAAATAAAATGAGTTTAATGAAGCAAATTTGACGAGTTAGTTGGTTGAAAGTGATTGCAACTAATTTGTAATTTAAATTTTGGCTTGTCTTACACCACATTCCATAACGTAAATAGCTTTTCACGATTAAGTCGCTTCCAAACTTTCAAATGCAGAATGAATATGCTTTCAGGTATTACATGACAAAAGGAGACCAGTTGGACGATTTCAAGCTGCAATTGATGTCCTATCATGGTGTATATGTGCTACTCAATCTATTGACTTCAAAATTTGTATGTTAATTGTTTCTTATTTTTGTCTATTGTAGAATTTTCTTTTCGGCCTTAGAAGTCGTCATGTTTTTTTATAATACATGTTCAGGGAAGAGAAGAGAGTCACGTATCTTGAAAAAGATGGCGTTACAATTATTTATACCGGAAAAATTTATCTAGTGTATGTTTTTGTCATTTTCTAAATCAGGTTAAGTTGAATATGTGTCCAGATGCTCAACCCGAAAAAAAATGGTCATCTTTTAATACAGTCGAACGGGCTCTCGCTCAAGAATATGTCGATTACAAACCGGTAGTTTCTCCGTTGTGAAAATTAGGAAACCACTGCATAATGAGCGTATAAATTTTAGGACACGGTTTTTTCGAGGACAACATAGAACATTTTTGGTCTTTAATTTCTTTTCTCGAAAGATTTCGTTCTTGAAATGCAAATTTGTAGCATTTTAGTTGATTCTTCAACATTGTCTAAACAAATATGTTCGTCTGTCCAAATTTGATCATGTCTGCATATTCGGTTTGTAATAAGGTGCATCTATAAGTCTAGTAGCTTTTTATAGGAGTATTTGTTTCGGATGCGTCTAAGTTCCAGATAGAATGTACTATTGATCAAATTTGAAAAATCTGAAAACACCACAATTTTTTGCAAAATTTTCAGCATCTGTTCTTCATGATCTATATATTTTGTGGTCGAAAATCACAAAAAAATTACCAAAAACTTATTGTGTTTCTGCGAATTGGAAAAAAAAAAGTGACTTTTTTTGTCTTTGGTGTATTCTGAGTGGAGCTTAGCCAACGCCATCTTTTTTTGGTTTTCTTCCTTGCCAAATGCATTCTCGTTTGTGTCTGGTTATAATTAATTTATGTTCGTCTTACAAATTTGATGTCTGATACTCTTATTCGATGACAGATATATTTGATTTTTATGAACAATAGTTTATGGTGGAATATTAATTTATATATAGTTTCAATGTAAACTTTCCTTGATATAATATGTATTGTTTAAGGAAGGGGTTAAGATTTTTTATCGGTAGTTTTCAATTGGTAAGGTTACAAACAAGAGAGCTCATTCTTATTTAAACATTCTACAATATCATTCAAGTGAAGTTTGAAACTATGATGTTAAGAACAACAATCCCACAACTTTGTCATCACATCATGTCACTACCAGCTTTTTCATATGATAATTATCGTAGTAAATATTTTCTATTTTTATTAAATATTTTTTAAAAATAAAATGTAGAAGCCACTAAAATAGATTATATTAAAAAGAAAATAATCATAAATTATAGAGAGAATTGATTGAGGAAGCCACTCATCCACCCACTTATGCTAATGAATAGAATTTATAGAGGACCCATCCCCAATCCTTGATAGGTACAAAAAAATATGAAAATATTTTTAAATAACTTTCTTAATATTTTATTTATTTATTTTAATTTCATTATTTAGCTTATGTAGGCAATGCACACTATTTTTCACACTTTATTGTTGCATTATGAAAAAAATCATATTATTTAATGAGATAATTATTTATATAAAAATGTATATATAATTATGAAAAGAGAGAAAATGTTATGATTAGATAAGATGAGAGAGGGCCCAAAACCAACATCAAAATAACATCAAGTCTAAAAAGATAGTCTACAGAGAATTCACCAGAAGTGAATTCTAGAAACTAAACTAACAGAAACTAAACAAAAAATAGGACCAACAAATAAACAAAACACAAAACCAGCACCCAAGACTAGCACAAAGCACCAAGAACTAGGAGACCAAAAAGCATGCAAACCTCCTTTGTAAACTAACAACTACTTGTTGAGCTCCTTCAAATTCTCAAGGAAAGAGGCGCATTTAGGAGGCGGAATAGAAGTGGCATCACTAGAGACAGTGTCCTCCCTAGTCGCCACCTACAAGCTTTCTTCTCTCTTCTTTTGTTTCATCTTTATTTCCTCCAACTCAGGCTGGATGGAACTAACTGAGAGGTTGGTCTTATCCAGCATACTCTTGTTGTAGTTGGTCAACTCAACTAGTTATTTGTTAAGTTGGGATTGGTTTTCCTTCATGATAGCTAGTGCATTAATCATTTCCATTTTCTCCTCTTCAGAGGGGACTTGGTTCTTCAACTCAATAATTGGGTTCCCTATTATCTCCCAATTGTTTAAATTATGTTTGAAATCATCAACAACCTCCCAAATACTTGCATCCCCTTTCCCCTTAGTCCAATCTTGGGCCTTCCTTTCAGCTTCCATTGCATGTTCATGATAACCATAAAGGATCATATTCATCACTAGTATACAAGGAAAAAAAATTTGGACTGTCGGTAACATGATCACCGAGTGACAACATTCAGTCAAGCACAATGGACACTGAAATAGTCAAGTGTAGAGGACACCGAAAATAAACAAGTGCAATGGTCACCGAAAATGTTAAGTGCAAGAGAACACATAAATCAATGAACATTGATATGCACTATCACCGACAGATAGGTTACAGTGCAAACCAAGAGCATAGTTTACAGAGTAAACTGACACACAGTTCAGAGACTCACTGAGCACAGACTACAGAGCAACCCGAGCACCAGTCTACCGACAGACAATTTTATTTCTGAGAAATATGGATCTGAGTTACACGTCAGATAAAACACTTGAGTTTTATATTTAGCTTTATGCTTATCTTTAAAACCATATCTTGAGGGACAATTAAAGCATATCTAAATGTTTTAATCAGTCTAACTGATTGAAAACATGCAAACTAGGAGATCAAGGTCAAGTTGTAAACCTTTGATCATAGAGTTTTTATTGTAAAGCGTGAAACCTAAATAGGTCAATACATTGTATAAATAGATGTATTAATCAATCAGAACATGATGATTGTACCCGCATCAGACATCTATGGATCAGAATGAGAGTTTCATACAGAAGGATGCAAAAGACAAAATTTAGTTATGAATAACAAGATTCAAGGCTACCCAGAAGAACAGAGGTATTAATCAATCACTATAGGTGATACATATACATAGTGAGCTTAAAGGGTGCTAGCAAGAAGTTGAGTCCACTTTTTGGCCAAAAAGAGGAACTATTTTTCCTATTTTTTCAAATTCATCCTGTTTGAGATGAATATTTGAAGCACTTAGAGATTGAATCTTGTTAGCACCCGATATGATCACAGTTTTAAAACTTCAAGTTCAGAGTTTTTGAACCACTTCGAACTGAAGTTCGAAGTAGTTCAAAGTGGTTCGATGGTAAGGAAAGTTTAGAATACATTGCTCAAAACCAGAGTTGAAGCCCGTTTCAAGAGCATTGATCGAATTTTCAGACACAAGTCTATGAATTTCAGGTTGTGAGATTCCTAATGGTCTTATTCCACATTTAAATTCCAGAGTTCATTCAAA
>MU223733.1:3190863-3205118 GCA_018584345.1 Thuja plicata
TTTATCACATCTCCGGGTCTGGGAAAAACTTATCATGCCTGATGAAGTCATGGGATGAATGACGGAAAGGGATCCGAAACCCGGAGAAGTGACCGTTAGAAAAGAAGAATGTGGAAGCAAGTCCACGCGGGCGCCACGTGCGATAGCATTGAATGGATGGGATGGCACTGGCGGTGGAAGAGGCTGTTCAAACGCACGAAAAGGGTAAGCCACATGGCCAGAAGTAATTGCGCGCATGGGAAATAAATGAGGTTCTAACAGCCTTGATGGAGGAGAGAGAAAACTGCCTGTTTGAAACCAGCCATGAGCCAAGTTTCAAACAGGTGGTTTTCTACCTCGAAGCAAGTTTGAAGCGAAAAACCAACAGCAGAGGTGACTCGACCAGCTCGTCAAGCCACCTGGAAGGATATACAGAGGAGCTGAAATGTATACACATGGGACAGAAGGATATATACATGGATTATTTATAGAAATATACATATATACATCAATATACATGCGGACGACTCCTGCAGACAAAAACTAGACGAAGCTAAGACAGGAATATACAGCTATTGACATGGAATGCCACCTATCTACGGACTAATTTACAAAACATTTACGGACTATCTACAAGGCATTCACATATGCACAGACTATATACAGGTATTTACAAGCTATCTACAAGATATTTACACCTGCACAGAAGGCGGACAACCTTCTGATAGAGCCGACCCACCAACGGGTGGCAAAACCAGAGAAACAGCCGAGAGACCAAGCAGACGAAAAAAAATGGAAACAAGCCAACCAAAAATAGAACGAAACGAACGAAAAACAACGACGAGCGAAACAAAGAAAACTAGGAAAACAAGAGAAAAGCGAGGAGGAAGGAAGCGGAGAAACTAACCTGGAAACGCAGAGGACGGAGGACGGGAAGATTATCAGAAGAGCTCTGCAACAGCTCTGAATTGTCGAGCTTGTCAAGATCACCACCTCGGAGCACTAGCACACGTCTGAGAATAGTAGGCGTTAAACCCTGATTATTGCAAACCTTTCTGTAACTACTCTGTTAATTGCTTTGAAAATCGCTCAATTTCGCTCTTAGTGCTCAAAGATTTTAAACGCGATAAGTGTGATAATGACAGGCAGGTCTATTTATACCCGTGGCAAAAAGATAATCCTCCGTACTCTGAAACTTCCAAGTTAAGCAAAACATCCGGACTCTGGGCCCGGGGATTCCTTATGATGATGTTCCTAGGAACTAGGAGCATCGTCACAAACAATCCCGGAGTCCGGAATCGAACTTCCCACCAAAAGGCAACCTCCAGGATCCAGGACCCCCGAGAAGAAAACGAACCAAGAAAACGACACACTCCAGGGGAGGAAAACCCTGGAGGAAGAAGGCAAAAAGAAAAGAAAGACAAGGCAAAGCCGCAACAAAAGCAAAAAAAGAAAAAAAAAGGGGGACCCAACATTTTGCACACAAAATGTAGGGACGGGGATGCAGGGCATAACAGAATTAAGAACCCTATGAACAATAAGAATGGAATCGGTGATCTGCCTGTCTGAGACAAAGTCTTTATAATGGGGATGAACCTGCTTGTTAAGGTAGGGCTTGATATGATTAACAATCAATTTGGACATAATTTCATAGAATGTATTGAAGAGACTAATAGGCCCAAAAATAGTATATTTCATCCCCCATCACCTTAGGAATGAATATAATGAAATTATTGTTCAACTTTTTTTGAATTGAACCATAGGAAAATAATTCTTTAGCGGCCCATAATAATTCTAGCCCAACAATGTCCCAATATTATAGAAAGAAGAGGGAAGGAAGCACATTCTAGGTACGGGGCTTTGAAGGGACTCAAAGAAAAGGTTACTTGCTGCATTTCCTCCAGTGTGATACGACATTCCATAGCATGAAATCCTCATGGGAGACGGCATTTGGAACACAATCTAGCAAGGATTCATGCACCTCCAAGGAAATGGAATCTACCAAAGGAACATGATTGAGAAGAGAGGATAAGTGACTAACCACTTGATTTCCAATGTCTGCAAACGAGGTCATGGAAACTCCCGTTGGGTTGATCATTCCCTGATGAAGTAATTTGGTGTTTCTATCACCTTCCTTGATCCATTGGACACAAGATCTTTCCTTCCATAAGGTTTCCTCTTTATTTATGAGGTTGTGCAATTTCGTTTGCAATTTTTTCCCCTTAGACCCTTGCTAGGCTTCCCATCCTTTCTTTTTAATTTTATTCTGAACTTCTTCAAGCTTATCCTTGTCTTGATATTTTTTCGTGAAGATGTTCCAAAAAAGTGAATTTATTCAAATGCTTCAAATTGGACCTTTAAAACTTCAATTTTTGAACTAGTCTATACATGTTAGTACCATTACATCTAACTTGCCACCAATTTTTCTACAGAGATTTTAATTCAGCGTTATAAGTCCATATTATCTCAAACCGGAATGGGTACAATTTCTTAACAATTTTAAGATCCCATTTCATGAGAATAGGATGATAAATAGTAGTAATCATAAACGTTCCAGGCTAGATACATAAGAAAATAATCCAAATGAACCTAAACAAGTTGGTCCCCAGAACTCATGTTAGACAAGGTAAAATTATTTCCTTGAAGATTAGGGTCAAGGAGACCTCCACCAGCTAGGAAGTCATGCAAGTATTACATCGAATTAGAGAAGTTGGATGTGTCCCCCTATTTCTCTGAAGGGAAGAGAGAATAATTAAAGTCTCACATAACCATCCATTGATCATTAGAGAAGGTAGAGCATGTTTTTAGAGTATCCAACTAGAAATTTCTTCTATCATTCAAATAATTAGGAGCATAGATATTAGTCAACACCCGCCTCAAGTTGGACTGAGTGTTAACAAAAGAAATATGTTCAGCGTTTTTAGACTGCAAGAAGTAGAACAAACCAGGTTGTTGGGTTTCCATAAAAAAGCTAGGCCACCTGAAGCCCCATCAATATCCATAGCCTCAACATAAGAAAAAGGCCACATAAACGTACTAATCTTGAGAAAAGTTTCCCTAGACATCTTGGTCTCCTGTAACAACACATTTTCAAGATGACGATCCTTAATCAAATTCTTGAGTAGAATCTATTTTTGGGGAATATTAATTCCCTTGATATTCTAGGAAAGCAAAATCATCATTTCAAATGTTTTGAGTAGGACTACTCAAGAGTACTCTGGCTCCCATTTGTAACATATTTAGCCACTACCACATGTCGAATGTCCCTAGAAGACCTCATGCTAGTTTTATTGATATTCCCCACATCAGTTGATTCCTGGTCTTCAACAATGAGAATAAAGGTGGGGAACCTTTGGCTCTATACAAGATTTAGGAAGGAGAAACAAGAGAAATAGAGGGAGAGGGGGAGAGGGAGGTCCTTGTTAGATATTTTTCTTGTATAATCAAAACAAATTAATAATTAACTAACTCTATAACTCCCAACTCCTCATTCTAACAAGATAAAGTCTATTTGATGAGGATTAATCATCCTTCTTCTTTGAGATCCACAGACTCAGCCAGGTGTACCTTAAATAGATTACTTCTTCTCAGTAACTATAATGGTGGATCAGAGGTCACATTGATTTACCTATTTCCTTTTATTGCATCAACTATTAGAACAAGATTATTATGATCAGTTTGACACAGAGCTTAATAAACCAAACCATGAACGTGACAATAGAAAATAACAGTGAAATAAGGATTCTCATCCTTCTTTTTAGAGTTCTTGACTCAGGAAGGCTAACCTAGATGATTCTCTCTTCAAGGAATCAACAAGTTGAATTTTATTCTCAAATACAACTTTTTAAGCATGTATATCTTTTATAACAGAAAATTAAATGATTGTTTGTTTTGATGTTGATGATGAATAACTTCTTATCAAACCCTAGACCAATGCCTAATCTTGGGCAAAGAGTTAGATGATATATAAATTCACAGTAAAATAATTAACAAAAATACACATGTAGTTCAGATAGAGTGCCTTACAAACTACCTTTTCATTCCCATACCCCTGTATCAAATTCTTACACTAATGTTTAACCCTCCAGAATCACGCATAAGAATTACTCCCTCCTTGAAATAAACTTATAAGAAATTGCACAGTTACCTTATAACTAGTATGTTTAAGATGCCTTACAAATTGAACATATAAGATCATAAACATAAATATAAGAAGAAAAAAAAGATATAGAAGAGGAAACTGAACTACATTTTATTAATATGTTTCTACTTCAATACATTCAAAAGACTAAAAGCTTAAAAAATCAAACGAAATAAGAAGTATGCCTCACAGTTTTATATTTCACCATACTTACAATTATGTTACAACTTGCTATTTATAGAGTGCTAGCCATCTTGGAATCCTTAAATATTAAGGATGCAACAAGCTTCATATGGATATACCTAACCCTAAAGGTATTAAAAGACAAAGTTACAATTAGACCTTCAAATTTGTTAGCACTTTTTCTTGCAACACTTACGTAATGATGACAGTATACCTTATATACTTGAATGCAACCTCTTTTAGGCAAGAGAAAGACTAATTACTGAGGTATTTGATAAAACTGGGGATACCAATTATCACCTCCTTCATTTTTGAGCTCCATAGACTCAGGAAGGTATTACCTATTTAAAGATTATTGATACTTCAGCCCATGTATTTAGTGGATTAATTCATTCACTGGTTATGTACCTAAAACCTCACTGTAACAACTTTTAGAATACTTTAGAGATTGCAATGATTGATCTGAAACAGAGTATTATAAGCCAGGATATGGTTTTGATAACATGAACCAATGAGACAAGGTTTTGCATCCTTCTTCCTTTTGTTATTAGGAGGGATAACCTAATGATTCACTCTTCAAGGAATCACTAAAATGGACACTGTCCTACTGACATGAGTCCTTGCTGAGTTCAGTTTGTTTTTCCTTAGTAATAGAAGTATTTTGATTGAAATAATTTTGAATAGCTTTGAAAACTTGGATGATGATGGATTATCAGACCAAAACCTAGATCAGTGCCTATCCTTTGGGTTACAGAGTCAATAAGCCCAAGTCTCATAGAAACAAAATACTATAAGTTGCCTTACAACCTACATACAATTCAGATAAACTACCTAAAAAATTATCTAGTTACCTCTAAAATACTATATCAAATCTTTGAATACTGATATGCTCCCTGAAACTACCCACAAAACTTAGTTCTTTACATGAAAGAAACTTGTAAGTAATTAAATAGTTACCTTGTAACCAAAATTCTTTAGACTGCCTTACAACCTTAAGAATAAAAAAGCATACACAGGAAATAAAGAGACAACAATAGAGAAGAGTAAAATTGCACCGTATTTTATTGATATGATCCTTCTTTTATACATGAAAAAGCTTTGAAGCTTGAAAACATAGACACAAATCTAGAAAGTCTGATTTTACAATATATTTCATCCTCTCTACAAAATACAACTTTTTCCTATTTATAGGTCCCTAACCATCTTGGAATCCCTTTTATTTTAGGATGAAACAATCTTCAGATGGTCTCAGAAAACCTAACCCTAAAACTATAGAAAAGACAAAATGAGAGAGAAGAAGCGGTGGAACGACCAAGTCAAGAGATGAAATCAGATATTCTTTTCTCTTCACCTGATCTGGCGACTTCATTATGAAAGTATACATAGTAGCTGGTAGTATTTATGTCAAGTCTAGATGACCGTGCTTATATACTCACCTACACTTTCCTTTAGTAATAACTGACTTCCTTATATTTAATAGTGAAGCGCCAAATGTTCACCTTTACTCATCATCCAAGACTTCTTCCTCAACTACTGGCTTCTTTCTCTTGGGCGTGGTCATCAATTCCCATGCTTTCACTTCATCATCGGTTGGCCACTTGAAATCTTGAGTGACCTGTACTTGTGCCTTTTGCCTGTCCCATCTAACATTAGTGATGTTCTTAACATCAACTAGAAACTTATTAATATTAGTTTCTGCCTTGAAAGCTTCATCCAAGATCTTATTGAATCCTTCAATATCCACATCTGACCCCAAAATAAAAGCCTCATCACTAGGCATTTTTCTATCAAATTCATTCCTCCAAGCATCCAAAGCTTTTACTTGATCATCATCTCCCCTTAAGGAAGGAACAAATCTATTAAAATCAATAGAAAAGAGGCTTAACTTAACCTCTATTTGATTCAATTTGCCTTTAAAGAATGAGAGAGCAATATTGACTCTTTTGATCTCATCTTCCACCTCTGTCACTATCTCTGGAAAATCTAACCTCAGGGCTTGTAAAGATGCAAGCTTCTCAAACAATTGTACCCTGGTGGACCACTTGGTAAAATAGGGGTTCAAGATAGCAAGATACCCCATCACCTCTATATGCAAAGCTGACAACTTATTATAGGCATTAAGTACAACATCAGTCTTATCCTTCAAGACTTCAATTATATGTTGTAGAACACCTCTTAATTCTCTCAAGGCAACTTCATTCTCCTTTTGTCCTATATCCTCCTTCTCAACCACCTCTTCTGATTTTGCCTTGTCTTCAATTTGCAAAGGCTGTGGTTGTACATGCACATACATCATCTCAGGCTTCTCTTCCAATTCCTTCATCAATATTTTTATCACCAGATCTTGCTGGTGTAGCTGGATATGGCACATTTCCTAGTCTTTAGCCAATGCACTTGTTTCTTCTAACAATGTGCTACAATTATCAGACAACTGTGTAGTTTTGTCCTCATTTAAGTGAGCCCAGTTTGTCATGATTTGGGATATTTCAAAATCCCCTATATTCTGCATAGACCAGACCATCTGATTGCCCACCATGTTTTCTTGAATGTTTACTAGTTGAGGCTTTTGATCCTTCGGGCATAGGCTCCACATTGCAAAAGCCTGAGATTTTGGGCTATACCCAAATCCTTTGATTACATCTCCCATCTGCACTTCACTGGCCATCTGTAGACTAGGCTGCTTTCTTATTTGGTCAATTATGAAGGCAGATGCTAAATCCCATCCCTCAGCCAATAATATGCCACTACCTAATACCAACTTCATGGCCTCCTCAGGTGAGATGTCATCACTTTCTGGGTCATAAGACTGCGAGGCCACTAAGGCCTCATTTGTTATTGTCTCCTTTCCATCAATAGTCAATTGAGCTCTTATCTGCTCCTTCTTATACCATCTTAGGAAGTCTTTAAACTCCTCGGTTTTGACAAAGTTGTCATCACTCAAAAATTGTTGTTGATGGATCAATCTTTCATCAACACAAGCCTTAAGGGGCATTTCAACCTTCTCCTCCAAATCAGGCTGTTGCTTCTTGCCTTTCCTAATCAATTTTCTCAGGTTATGGTCATATAACCTATTTCCTGGCACCAGGGCTCTTGCTTTATCCTTTTTCTTCTCCTTCCCCTCAACTAAAGGCTGACCTATCTCCATTTTTTGCCTCTTAGCAGCAGGCTCTTCTAAATCATCAAGTTGTGTGGCCACTGTTAACTCAACAATGTGGCCCCCTGCTCCCTGGAGCTGTGGCATCTTAGCAACATCTTGCTGAGGTTGAACATATCTAGTAGGACGGGCATAATCACTGTCACTACTGCTATCATATTCAGAATCTGAGTGGTCTGGCCCTTGGGCACCTTTCTTATCAAGAACAGTCTCAAGCTATTCACTGAGCACATAAAAATTATCAATCATGGCCTTTATTTTGTCAAAATATGGGAGATCAGGGTAGAAAACCCCAAAAGCTAACCCATTTCTTTTGATTTGCCTTTCAAGGTTCATCAACTCCTGAATCCTTGTTCTTCTTGTCTTTATCTCATCTTCATCAAGAATTTTCCTTGTTGCATCCTCCTTAATACATTCACAATGGACATTGGTATTGGGGATTGTGGGAGTATACAATTTCCTAACCCCTGCCATGAAGCCTTCAGGGTCAATGTATCTGTAAGTTTCTACCCCCATTCTACACCCTTCTAACCATTGGCTAACTGCATCAATAGCACTTTTACCAATTGTGAAATCGGAAATTCTAAATTGTCTAGGGGTCAAGGTCCCCTTCTTATCTGGTGCAAAGTGCTCATTATCTGTTAACAACAGTTTCCAAATGAATTCCATTGCTGCCACCCTTGCTGGTACATGGTAAGGCAAGATATACACCCATATATCCTGATTATGGTATTGTTTTCTTCTACGAAGAAATCACCCCAATTGTGGTCTCCCTCCCATTTATTAGAGTAGTCACATGGCCTTAGCAGTTGCATAACCTTAATTGGGACCCTTGTCCTATTGATGCCTAGACTATGTATTATTGGATACACAATCCAATTGTGGAAAGCACAATAATCACAATCCTTAGACGTATAATTCCAAATCCTCACCCAAAATTGGATAGGATTAGGTCCTTCCTGATAAAACCTCTGAGGAGCCTAATTACTCTCATCCATGATCACAAAATTAAACTATAAGAGTAGATGCATGAGGATGGAATAATGGAAGAACTTGGGTTCCTTTTGCTTAGGGTCTTTCATCTTCTTCTGCGTTGCTATGAATCCCTCATGCATCTGATCTATAATATGCTGAATATAATCATAACTGGTGCTAGAATGTACCTCCTGTAAATCCAACACCATCATCAATATCCCAGCATTGATCTTCTCTGTTTCCCCATCTATCCCTAGCACTCTACATAGGGCATAGGCAATGTACTTTATGTAGAAGTGCAAGTCCTTGTAATAATAAGGGCTTGTCCCAGACATAGGATCGAAATACTTCCACACCTCCTTAAGCATATGCTTCTGGGACTGTCCTCTAGCAATACCAGGCTTCAACTTATATCTCTGTTCCTGTTTAGTCATGTCAATTCTGGTGGACATGGTGCTATACAAACCAAAAGCTTGCATACATGAATTTTTGTTTAGGACAAGTAGTGCAGTGCCATCATTCCTCTTAATCGTCTTAGACAAGACATCATAATGACTAGTGAGGCCTAAGAACAAATCTACATCTATGTAGACATCAGGAACTACCAGTTTAGCTAAACCACAAGCCCAAGGATTTGATACTCGGATAGGTTTATCAGAATTCTTTAAAAAGTAGTTAAAAAGGGAAAATCATGTTGTCCTCGGAGTATCACCATCTCTAATATCACAGTAGTCATCTTTAAGAAGATTAGCATCTGCACTCCTATTCTAAGTTGATCCTGGCAATAATTTGAGGAATTCATTTGAGAAATTTTGTTTTCCCTTTGTCTCTTCATCTACCTTTTCACTCATGCCACTGGTTGAAACTACACTAACTGCTCTACTCATGTTTTTTGTGCTTGAATCCCCTCTTTTTTTTTTTACTGATAATGAAAAAAATCTATCTTTCAAGATTCACTTACTCCTTTGTGCACAATTCTCAAGAATTCAATGAATTTTAATCAATGGAAAACTCTGCAATTCTCTAATTTATTCTCTCTTCTCAGAACACTTAGCACTTCTTTTCTCTGAAACTCAAAAAGCAAGATAAGTTTAAAATGAGCCTTCAATCAGTTCTTTATGGCAACTGTTCCCAATACACAGCTCATCATTTGAAAAAACATTAATTCTGTCTTCAATTCAGCATGCTGCGAAATTAATTGAAAACCTAGCCGTAGTTTGATGAGCGTGATAGGAAATCAAATTCACAAATCTGAATCCTCAAAAAAACCTTATAAAATTCAAACGAGATGACATGTCTTCATGTGATTGGCTCTCTGTCATACATTTCAGCTACCCTTTTTTACACAGTAATCAATATCTTAGCCTGTCATTGGACGATGAATGACTCACATTGTCATATCAGATACTGCCGCCTTTTCTAAATATTTGATATCAGGTGGTCATGTGACTGTATGTAGTCTCTTTGTCACTGACCCTAGTTCTTAACACATGATTCTTCTGGAGGCTCAGTGACTATGTAACTTTCCTTGTCTTATTTAACCAAAGTTACCATCTGGCAATCACGCGATAGTGAAGAAATCAAAGTCGCTGGATGTTAGAACTAACTCACATCCATTTCAGAGACTACACGACGAACTGTTATCCTTGGCTTTCACGGTTATCTCCCAGTCACTGAGTGTCTTCTTTCTTTAAAAAGACCCCGCGACAACCCCTAGTTGCCTAATCGCAGAACACAAATGCTAAATGTCAAAATTCCTTAGAGACAATGCGACATGTACTTTTACCCTTCAGCCCATCTGACAACTACACGACATACCCCTATCTCCAAGTCGTGAGAACATTTCCTTTTGGAATCTTTTATTCAAAGAATTTGTGACCACCATAGGATCTCTTAATCACTTCATCTAACGGCTCTCGCTAAATCGCCAAGTAATCTATCATACCCTTAAATTCTTCGGAGACTATGCGACAAGCAAAAACCTTTATACTTAGTCTCGTAATTTCTAAATAATTTCTTACCATTTGGCGACCACGCGATAAGCCCTTAGTCAACTTACCCCTGTACACGTGTCTAATTTATTACTTGTCTCTACACCACAGAATGGAAAATTGACTCATCATTTCAATCTGGCGACAACCCAACAGTGTTTTATGTCAAACCGCATATGGTTAGTCGCGATGTCTGAGAATCTTTCTCTTAACTTCCATCCTTCCTGGAGACCATGCGACTAAAGCCTTGAACTATTCATTTAACTGTGAATCAATCTAGTGATTATGCGACAACCAGAAATCACCAAGTCTCATGATGAACCTTTGACTGCTGATCTTTTCTTGCGACATCACGACCCATTTGTGGGTCCCTTCATATACTGCTGACCTGTTACTCATTCCTCTATTACATGATATGAAGAAATCATGAAGTCGTATAAATCTAAAAGAATATTCTAATTCTGTGAGAGGCTATGCTACACAAGCTAATCGCCAAGTCTAGAAGAAAAAAGGAATATGCCATTCGGGTTACGCGACTAGGCGATCAAATTTGTAACACATGATTTAAGTGAATCTAAAAAGTAACACCAAAATATAAGTGAGATGAATTCCCTAGGGTTTCATTTCATTCCTGCACACCAAACAAGACCTAGGGTTTCAAGGTTTTGCAACTTTATATGGGTTCTGACCTAAAAACCTAAAGATTTCAACAGGGAGACGACAAATAAACTGAGAGATTTCTGTCTCTAAACACAAAACCAGAGTGAAGACCTACGAAACTTTGGTGAAACAAGCTAAAAATGGGAATACAACCAATAGTGGCTCTAATGAGGATTGACTAAACATAGTTTATGGAAAAGAACCACAGAATCTCTGGTTGCAGACCTCGCCAAAAAATGGAGCAGAACACTAAAAATAGAAAGGGAAATATTCACAGAAATTACAAATAGAGAAAGGAAAGATTTACATATGATACATATTTACTTGTGCACTACTTTGATTTTCACTCAAAGAAAGGCTTCAAAAATTGCCCATGCACAGGCAAGTCAAAACTTTCTCCCTCCATATTTTTCAATAAATATGAGTCTTTGCCAAAATTATCTGAAATAATGAAAGGTCCTAGCCATAAAGACTCAAATTTTTTGTGCTTACCTTTGTCCTCTGCCCTTGCATTCCATTGGAGAACTAAATGACCAGCCTGAAACTTTCTATTAGTATCCCTTTTGTGAAACAGATACGTCATTTTCTGCTGTAACTTTATATTCTCTCTCTGACTATCTCTTCTTGTTTCATCTACTTCTATCAACTGTATCATCATGTCTTGCATCTTGTCAGAGACATCTAAATGTTCTTCTTGTATGAATTGGAAAATAGGTAACAGATTGTTAATTAGAAATCTTTCTTGTAAACCATATACTAACTCAAAAGGAGACTTACCAGTTGCCTTCTTGAGTGTTATCCTATCAGCCCAAAGAGCTATTTTCAATTTTGTGTGCCATGTTCTCTTATTTTGTTCAAGAGTCCTCTTCAGTATCTTTAATATGCTTTTATTGCTAGACTCAGCTTGTCCATTAGCCTATAGGTGATATGGGGATGAGTATGATATTATAATCCCATACCTTTCACAGAAACTTGTCATTTCTTCTGATCTGAAACTCATAGCATTATCCATTACCAATTTACTAGGCACACCAAACTTGGTTAAAATATTATCCATGAGAAACTCAGTAACCACCTTTCTTGTTTCTCTCCTTGTAGGGATAGCTTCAATCCATTTAGTAAAGTAATCAGTGGCAACCAATATCCAACTATGCCCTACACTAGACTTCTCCTGAAATTCACCAATAAGTTCAATCCCCCACATAGAAAAAAGAGCCTCAGTGCTCACTGGATTCAACAATAGAGCACCTGCAAATTTCAATTTATTAGAAAACCTCTAACATGGTTCACATTTCTTGACATGTGTATAAGTATCTTTGAACAAAGTAGGCCAATAATACCCTAATCTCAAAATCTTATGGGCGGTGGTTTTAGCAAAAAAGTGACCTCCACATTCTCCTTCATGCATCTCAGTCAAAACTTTCTCAGGTTGGTAATTGTCAAGCCACAACAATAGTACACCATTCTTATCTTTCCAAAAGAAATCACCTTGGATCAGAATATACCTTTGAGTTTGCAATTTCAGACTCCTCTTCTGATTCTCAGACAAATGATCAGGACACTTAGCATTTTTGAGAAAGAAAACAATATTCATATAATATGGTTGCCTTTCTATACTAGTAATGGCTTGGTCATGTATTTCTGTCTGGTTCAGCTATACTAAATCCAGGTTCTCTTCTGTCATAAGCTTTGCCAAGCCTTGTCCTCTTATTAATTTGGTGATATTGATTTCAAGATTGAATTCTTGAATTCTTGTAATCCACTTGCACCTCTTACCAGTTACCTCTAACTATGTAAGAATATCTTTTACTACTGAATGAGGAACATAGGCCTGCACCTTAGCACAAACCAAGTAGGGCCTAAAAGACTTTGTAGCCTTTACCAATGCATAAGTCTACTTTTCCATTATTTCATAGTTAAGCTCTGCAGCTTGCAAGGATCTACTATAAAAATCTATGGGATGTTCAAATCCTTGTTCATCCTTTTGAAGCAATATGGCAGCAATTGTATGAAATGATGCAAAT
Source organism: Thuja plicata (assembly GCA_018584345.1). Lineage (NCBI taxonomy): Eukaryota > Viridiplantae > Streptophyta > Pinopsida > Cupressales > Cupressaceae > Thuja > Thuja plicata. Next base: position 3,203,971 of record MU223733.1, read on the forward strand.
GAAAACAAAGAGAAAGGCTTAGTATAATCTGGAGATTTCAAAACTGGAGCCTCTTGCACTGCCTTCTTAATTCTTTCAAATGCTTTTTGAGCTTCTTCATTCCAAACAAACTTAGCATCTTTCTTTAGCAATTTTATGGTGGGTTTAACAATTTCTGCAAAATTGACTATAAATCTTCTGACAAAATTTATCTTTCCTAAAAAGGATTGCACAACTTTTAAATTCTTTGGATCAATCACTCTTTGAATTGCTTCTACTCTCTCTCAGGGTCTATTCTTACCCCTTCCCTAGACACTATATGTCCAACCAACTTCCCCTCTTTGACTACAAAATGACACTTCTTAGGATTTAGTGAAACACCATATTCCAATGCTTTGTTAAAAATCTTACCCAAGTGATCACAGTGATTTATAGCCTTTTTGGAATAAGTAGTCAAGTCATCTTGGTAAATAACCATGAATAGATCTATGAATTCCTTGAAAGCAACATCCATAGCTCTCTGAAAAGTTGCCCCTGCATTTATTAATCCAAAAGGCATTCTGATGTATACATAGGTTCCCAATGGAGTAGTAAATGCAGTTTTATATTGCTCTGTCTCTTTAACTAAAACCTGGTTGTAACCTGAAAATCCATCCATCATTGACAACAATTCACAACCAGTCACCTTATGCAACATTGCTTCCATATTTGGTAGTGAATAGTTATCTTTTAATGAAGCAATATTGAGGTTTCTGAAATCAACACATAATCTGATGTCACCATTTTTCTTTGTAACTGGCACTAGATTTGATACCCACATTGAATGTCTAATGGGTTGGATTATCCTGGTGTCCTTGAGTTTCATCAACTCTTGTTGCATCTTGGGAGCCAACAAGGGGTTAATAGGCCTATGTTTCCACCTAAATGGCTTCACATATGATTTCAAAGGGATCTCGTGCTAAAAAAGGTCATCTCTATATGCTTTCAAGTCATCATATGACCAAGAAAATACATGTTTGTATTTTCTCAGTAACTTGATCAAATTTATTCTCACATGAGAATCCAAACCCTTTCCAATATAAACTATTTGAGGATTATTTTCAGATCCTAAGTTTATTTCTTCTAGATCCTCAATATTGGCATTGCTTAACTTTGATGTATCATTTTGC
>MU223733.1:3235565-3290079 GCA_018584345.1 Thuja plicata
TTATTGGGCCTCCTGATTCATAAATGAACCTTGTCCCCCCCTCTCTCTCTCTCCCATTCTTCTATAAATAGAAGCCTATTTTGAGAGCAAATAAGCCTTCACTTGAGATTAGAAATACATTGTTATGCTGTTAAATTCACTCTAGATTCATATTTCACAATTATCTCATGCTATTTTATAGTTCTTATTTCATCTTTTAGAGCTAGATTGCATGTTTTATTGTCTTTTAGCTTGTTTTTAAATAAAATCCTTCATGCTAGGTTGTATTCATCACTTATTCATAGCATATTCTGAGGGCTAATATGTTTTTAATCACACTCCTCCTAGTTAGCAGGCAATAGGTCAGTTTTAGTGGGTTTACATGCTTTTCTAACCCTTTTGGACTAATATAATGATCTATTGAGTGTTTGTGTTGATTCTGACAGGTACCCATTTACACACACACAATTTGCACCTAGCATCTATAAAATAGCATATGCAATCCAATTCTACAAAGCACAAAACTCATTTTCATTGGAGGTGTAGTTCCAAACCCTAAGCCATAGTTGTGCAGGGTCTGGTTTACCATGGAAAAATACTCTAGGCCTTAAATTCTATGTTTTCAAGCTGTTAACATTGAAGTATAAGATTCAATGCATTAAAAGAGAATAATGCATAAATATAGGGTTGGCCTTTGTACATATATCAATAAGCCCTTGATGCATCTTGTCTATGACATATTGAATATAGTCATAATTAGTGTTGACATATGAATTTTCTAGATCCAAGATGATCACCAAAAGGTCTACAGACAATCTCTCAGGGCCCCCATCTACTCCCAAAACTTTACACAGTCTATAATAAATTTACTTCATGTAGAAGCTTAAATCTTTGTAAAAATAAGGTGTAGCACCTGGTATGGAAACAATAATTCCTATTTGACTTAGGTGTACGGGTCTACATTAGCTTGGCAACAATGGTAGTTTCCCTTGTACATATACTCTGCAACCTTGTCAGATCAATCTCTGTAGTATAAGGTTGGTATTTTTGAAGGCTTTCATGAAAGAGGCCCTATCTAAAGTGACCAGAGTTGTTCCATCACTCTTCTTAATAGGCTTGGAGAGGGAATCATACTTTTTTCTAGATCAACTAACAAGTCTGTATCTACAAAGATATCAGGGACTATCAATTTTCCTAAGCCTGATGTCCATGGGTTTGATATAGGAATTGAGATATCCTTATTACTATAGAAATAATTAAAAAAATGATAACCATAAACCCCTAGAGTCCTAGGATCTCTACAATATGCCAAATCATCAGTAAAGAGTTTGCCAATTACCTTTCTGCCTTGACTAGTTCCAGGTAGTAGAGCCACAAACTCCTCAGAATATTTTCTCTTTCCTTTCTGGTCATCTTCTTCTTCTTTAATTGCTCCACTAGTTGAAGCTCCACTCATGGTTGGTCGACTCATCTTCTCTTATTTCTGGATATCTTACTAGAATAATTCCATTTTAAAATACAAGCTCCTTACTGTAAATTTCTCTAAAACTCAAACAATTCTCTGCTTCTGAATGCTCTAAAAATTATGCAATCTCTCGGCTTTGTAACTCTAAAAACTTGGTAAACTAAAATGTATGAAATCTATGCCTATTTATCAAATAGGAATCAATTCATTAATCTAGCAGGGGATTGGAAAGCTTCATTCAATCACTTCTATCTTAATTCTGCGTACCTTGACATTAATTCTTTCCCTAGTCGTGGCGTTTGAAGTTGACAGGTGATCAATTTTGAATAAGACAATTGGTATTGTCATGAGTGCTTTTGTCAATTTTAAAACCTCATTAAATGTCAAATAGGCCCGATACTTGATATGATTGGCTTATATTATCATAGCTCAGTAGATTTCATACACGCTGTCAAGATCCTTTCACTTTAATAGGCTGGCTATTTACATCATGGCGTAAGAAAAACCCTTTTGACTTTACCTTATTCTTACTCTAGTTCTCCTAGAGATCACATGACTGTTCTATCTCCCAGTCGTTGAGAGTTTGCCTTAACCCAAGTTTCATCTTGAGATATAACACGCAACGCACGATCTCAATCTTATCAATGGTTTAGATCTTCTCTTTTTAACCCATCTCTCAGTGCAACTTAACCTTTCTTCTTTTAGAGATCACACAACTGAACAAATTCAAAGTCGCTAAAGGTTTTGATTACCATGAGTTTGTTCAGAGATTTCATGACACACATACAATTTGAATCTCATCAATGGCCTACGATGAGTCTCTTAATAACCTTATACTTGCTGAATCTATCTGAAGATTATGCGACTACTGTTGATCTCTTTTTAATTTGATGGTTCACATTGAATCTCTTAAGCTTTAACCTTAACTTCAGTTTGTCATGAGATCATGCGACTGCAAGCTATCTCTCAGTCGCTAGATAAATTTATTAACCATGGTTTTTCTTTGAGACTTCACGCACGCCACAGATCTCTGAATAACTTAAACATGTGTCAACATCTGAATCATTATCTCTGAATCATTGAAAGCCTTGTGACCTTTTGACTTTTCTTAGTTGCTTAACACTAGCCCTCGGATATTTTCTCAATCCATGATCAACATTGAATCTCTTAAGTTTTATGTACTTGATCTTTTCTTCATGAGATTATGCACTTACCCTTGATTCTATCTTAATCCAATGGTCTATGCTGAATCTCTTAAGTTTTATGTACTTGACCTTTTCTTCATGAGATTACACACCTATCCTTTATTCTATCTTAATACAACGGTCTACACCAAATCTTCCAAACTTTTACTAATCTGCACTTTTATCTTGAGATTAAACGTCAGCCACAAGATCATCTTAGCATCCACGGTTATCGCTAGATCTCATAAGATTTTACTTAACCCTTGGTTCTTTTAGAGAGCTTGTGAATGAATGAGTATGATATCCATGCTTTAACCTTGGTAAGTTTGTGAGACTTCATAATTGAAAGAAACTTGAAGTAGTCATATGATTACTTAACTCATGCGTTCCTCTAGAAATTTCATGTGAACAACAGAATCAAATTTAGTTCCACCACCCGCATTTAATCTCCCAATATTTAAAAGGATATTCTTTACCTTTCGAGATCATGCGACCAAAGCTTTGTGCTGAGTCTCCCAGTAAAAAGGAATATTCAAAAATATTTAGGAGATTTAATGACTGACTTAAAACATGAAAAATGACATATGACTTATGTCACTTAAATTTCATGAAAAAGACCTAACTGCAAATTACAAAAAAACTATGAATAACTAGGGTTTTTTGTGTGACAAGAATAAAAATGACCTAGGACATAGGGTTTGCATATTTCTTATTGCTTTCATTGCTTGGAGATCAACGTATGCAAGAAAATTTGATAGTACTCTAGATAGGTTTTTGACATTTTAGGCAAAAATAAACACTAGGAACTCAAAATTTTTATAGCAAGACTCAAAAAGTGGAAATATACCCAACATTGGCTCTATCTGAGGATGTTTGAACACAAGTTCATAGCAAGAACCACAGATCTCTGGTAAGAAGACCACAACTAGCCTACTGTAAAAGAAAACACACAAATGGAAGGAAACACACAACAAAAAGAAAACACACCTGTACATAATATACAAAGCTAGTGTGCATGGAAAATAGAACTAATTGAAGAAAGGTTTGAATAATTTTCCATGCACTAGAAATTCAAATACCTCTCCCTCCACATTCCTTAAGAAATATGAATCTTTTCTGAAATTTTGGTGAATAAAAAAGGGGCCTAACCATAATGACTCAAATTTTTTATGCTTCCCCTTGTCTTCAGCTCTGACATTACATTGAATAACCAAGTCATCGGGATGGAACTTCCTGTCACTTGTTCTTTATCAAACAAGTACTTCATTTTCTATTGTAACTTGATGTTTTCCTTTTGACTGTCATTTCTAATTTCATCCAATTTTACTAGCTGCAACATTCTTTCTTGTGTAGGCTTAGAAACATCTAGCTCATCATCCTGAATAAACTTGTGCACTAAAAGAAAATTATTCATAGGAATTCTAGATTGAATACCATATACGAGTTCAAAGGGATATTTCCCTATTTCTTTCTTCATAGTGATCATATCATCACACAAAGCAATTTTCTGCTTTGAATACCAAGCTCTCTTATTTTTCTCCAGGGTCTTTTTCAGGATTTTCAAGATACTCTTGTTACTCGATTCATCTTGCCCATTGGCTTGAGGATGATATGGGGAATATTATGACATCATAATTCCATATTCATCACAGAAATCCTTAAGTTCCTTTGACCTGAAACACATAGCATTATCCATTATCAATTTTACAGGGACACCAAATCTGGTCATAATACTCTCCATCAGAAAATCAATAACCACCTTACTAGTTTCCTTCTTAGTAGGAATAGCCTCTATCCATTTTCTGAAGTAATATGTAGCAACTAATATCCAACTATGTCCACCACTAGATTTTTCTAAGAACTCCCCAATGAAGTCAGTCCCCCACATGGTAAAAGTTGCCTCAGCAACTATAGGGTTTAGCAATAAAGCACCTGAAAACTTCATCTTGTTTGAAAATCTTTGACAGGGTTCACAATTTTTGACAAAGGAATGGGCATCTTTGAATAAACAAGGCCAATAATAACCAGCCCTCAAAATTTTATGAGAAGTAGTTTTGGCAGAGTAATGTCCACCACACACACCAGCATGCATTTCTGCTAGGACCCTTTTAGCTTGACCCTGATCTAGACATAACAAATGTACACCATTTCTGTCTTTCCAATATAGATCTCCTTGTACTAATGTGTACCTTTGATCTTGCAACCTGAGAGTTATTTTCTGATTATCAGTCATATTCTTAGGGCACTTGGCATTTTGGAGATAGTACATGATATCAACATAATAGGGTTGTCTTTCAATACTAGTCACTGTTGAATCTTGTATCTTTGCATTATTTATTTAAACCAAGTCCAAATTATCTCACTCATTAACTTTTCTAGGCCTAATCCTCTTACCAATTTGGTAATGTGGATTTCCAAATTAAATTCTTGAATCCTATTTATCCATTTACATGGTTTACCAGTAAATTCTGACCGAGTAAGAATATCCTTAATTGCTTCATGAGGTACATATGCAATCACTTTTGCACAAAGAAAATAAGGTCAAAATGACTTAAAATCTTTAACCAAGGCATATGCTTGTTTTTCCATCATCTCATAGTTCAACTTTGTAGCTTGGAGGGATTTATTAAAAAATGCAATGGGATGCTCATAACTCTCCTCTTCCTTTTGTAGTAGCACAACAACAATTGTATGAAAATATGCAAAAGAAAATAATGAGAATGGCTTACTGTAATCAAGAGACCTTAAAATAGGTGCTTCTTGAACTGCTTACTTGATTTTTTCAAAAGTGAATTGTGATTCTTCATCCCATTTAAACTTTGCATCCTTTTTTTAATAACTTAATATAGGCTTAACAATCTCTGCAAAGTTAGCAATAAATCTTCTTACAAAATTGGTCTTTCCTAAAAAATATTGTACCCCTTTGATATTCTTTGGAGTAGTGACCTTTTGAATTTCTTCTATCCTCTCTGGGTCAATTCTTACTCCCTCTTTTGACACTATATGTCCCAACAATTTTTCCTTTGTTACTGCAAACTGACATTTTCTAGGATTCAAAGAAACACCATATTCCAAAACCTTATTAAAAATATTTTCTAAATATCCACAATGGTCCTCTGCTTTCTTGGAATATGATTTCAAGTCATCTTGATAGATAATCATGAATAAATCAATAAATTATTTAAATGCAATATCCATGGCTCTCTGGAATGTTTCCCTTGCATTTATAAGACCAAAGGGCATTCTAATGTACACATATACTCCCCATGGAGTAGTGAATACAGTTTAAATTTTTTTTGATTCCTTTGCTAATACCTTCTTGTAACCTGAAAAACCATCCATCATTGACAATCACTCACAACCAGTAACTTTGTGCAACATTGCCTCCATGTTAGGCAAAGAGTAATTATATTTTAGAGATGCAATATTCAAGTTTCTAAAATCAACTCAAAGCCTTATATCACCATTATTTTTTCTTACTGGGACTAAATTAGAGACCTAAGTTGGATGTCTTATGGGTTGAATAATCCCTGCTTCTCTTAACTTCATCAATTATTGTTGCATTTTGGGAGTCAATAGTGGGTTGATTGGTCTCTTCTTTTGTCTGAATGTCTTAGCATCTTGTTTTAGTGGGATGTCATGTTGAAAAAGGTCTTTGCTATAGGATTTCAAATCCTCATAAGACTAGGAAAACACATTCTTATGTTTCCTTAACAATTTTATCAAATTTGATCTAACATGAGAATCTAACCTTTTCCAATATACACTATTTGAGGTGTGGTTTCTGATCCTAGATTTATTTCCTCTAAATCCTCAATTTTAGCACTGCTCATTTTTATAAATGATCATCTTGATTATTGAACAATGATTCTAATTCTGTCAGCCCTTTAGGAATCTGATTAGAACTCAATTGGACAACCTCATTCCCCAAAACAATATCCATGCCATTAATCACCTTAACTAAGTTACAATCTACATGATGGTCTTTATAATGGTCAAGGACTTGAATAAACCTGAGAATATCTTGGTCATCCTCAAAAACTTACCAGTTGTAAATATTATTAGGGCAAACTGGTCTACTCTTAACTTCCACTATTGATACCCCACTCAAAGTCAAAATCACCATTCTTTAAAGCCAAATTAGCTAGAAAATATGTCATGATGTTTTTTGACCTCTATATCCATTTAATGTTAAAGGCATCAAACAATTCAATCTGATCCAAAATAGCATGTTTTTACATTTTCGATCTATCATTTTTAACAACATACTTGGATCTAACTTGTGCTACTACAAGCTCAGAATCACAATAGACTTTTAAACATTTGAATTCCATGCTTAGTAGAAATATTTAATCCCAAAATCAAGGTTGCATATTTAGCAGTATTATTTATACACTGAAATGTTAACAAGAAAGAGTACTTGAATGTTGTACCTGATGGAAAAATAAATACAAAACTAGCTCCTAATCCCTCTTTGGAACAAGCTCCATCAAAGTACATTTTCCATAAACCACCATGTTGTGTATTCATCTCTTCAATTAATGGATCAACACTTTTGCATTGTGGAATAATCCTCTCTACTCTGAAATTTTCCATGTCTACATCCACACAACAATTAATGTTAGTATTTTCATTCATCTCAATCATATGAGGAGTCCTACTCTCTCGGGATACTTTGACATTATTACCAGTAATGTTGAAAGTAGAAAAAGACAAATCACATTGAATACTTACTCCAATTGAAGCACTCCATTTTCTTGATAGCAACATTCTATAATGAGGTGGAATATCAACAACCAATACACTCATTGTTAATACTTTGGCAGGACATATTGCTAACCTATAAGGAAAATCCTCAATAGTACCAATAACAAGGATTTCTCTGGAGTCCATCGCTTGCCATCTTCCATGAGGAGTGTCAACTTTTAATCCCATTGACTTCATTATCTCTGTAGGCATAACAGTGTTAGATGCTCCAAAATCTATCATACAATTTTTAAGCATCTTACCATTAATAACCAGAGTTAAGGAAAAGGGATCAACAACTCCTAAAGAAGTATTTTTATTCAAATAAATTTGAGGGATTTCTAAAATCATTCCTTCGGGCTCTTTTCCCTTGTTTTCAGACTTCTTTTCAACACCTTCTGGTTTTTGGATTTTTATTGAAGGAACACTATTTAGCATTGTAAGGAGTTTTTCCTTATGTTCCTTAATTCTCATCATTTCTAAAAATGGTACCTTAACAGTCATTTGTGACAAACATTGACCCATATCAACAGGGGTGTATTTTACATCAGAGGACTTTTGTTTCTCAATAATAATATTACTATCCTCAACTTGAATATTTAGAGTTGAGTCTTCCCTTTTTGATTTCTTATTTTCCACTTTAGGAGGGGAAGAACTTGTTTCTGATATTTTGGCCTTTTCCTCATATACAATGTTTGAACCATTTGACTTGTTCACAATTTTGACCTTTGGCTTACTTACATTCTCAGCAGGTCCTTCCCTCTTTTGTGTGTGCTTGACATCTACTCTATTTTCTTTGATAAAGATGCCAGCTGATTGGCTACCTACATAACCAATTACTTTATTCCGTAAGTTATAATTACTTCTTGCTTTAGTAACCAGATCAGTAGTAATTCTTTCTCTTTCCTCATCAGAAGGTTTTCTCACTATTGTAGATTCTTGATTGTTTTGAGCATAATATCTTGTATTATCAACCTTTTCTTCTTCACTATCAGACAAAACTTATTGATGATATACTTCTACTCTACCTTGTGAACCATAGATATCATGGTTCTCAACTTCATTATGAGAACCTACATCAGGACATGAATAAGAATCAGTCATAGCACAACCATCATGACCACACAACTCACCTTCTTCCTCTCCTTGTTCTTCATTTGCATTTATGTCTAGAGCCAAAACACAAAAATTAGGATTATGTGGGGCTTGACAAGCTTCACACCAATAAGCGTCATTGCACATGTTAACAGAATTTCTATGCAAAGGATCATGAGTCCTATTATAGGGCTTGTCCTTTCTTGGTGGGATAATAGGTTTACCATCTTTAAATTGGGTACCATATGGGTGATTTTGCATCCTATTTTGTGGATCATAACTATTATAGGATGACTTATTATTTTGTGGAGCATTATAAGATTTGTATTCTAGTTCCTTTTGATGCTCCAACTAAACCATCCATCATCCCTTCTACCCAATTTTCCTGATACTCTTCTATTCATTTCTATATTTATAGTTGTCTTATAGGCTTCAGTAAGGCTTCTTGGATTCTTGTCTCAGAGAGAATATCTCATTTTAGATTTAAAATCATTTAAATATATATCAAGACATACCTTTTCCTCAAGTTTGATCTTCTAGAAAAGCTTATGCATAGCTCTTTGGAACCTTGTATTGAATTCAGTAACTTCCTCATTGAAATTTTTCTTTATATTGTTAAATTCATTCAACAAGAATCCCTCATTTCTTTTATCACCATATTGATCTTTAAATAAATCTATAAATTCATCTATAGAACCCACAGAACTATTAGATAGCCCTCTAAACCATTCCCTAGCATCTTCAACTAAGGATTGAATAAAAATTTTCATCAAGACATCTTCATGATTAATGTTAAGGTCATCTATGATATCAATAAATTTTCTTAAGTGTACCTCACAAGTAATAACATTATTTCCTAAATTTTTTGGGATTTTATCCCCAATCTCATTTGGTACTATATTGGGTACCTAGGAATACCGATGAAAGAAAATTTCTTGTACCTTTCTAAATGAAGTGGTTTCCTTTGGAATTGATCATTATCTTGGAAGGCAGAGGCTTTGGATTTTGATGTTGTAGCACTTTCAGCACTAGTATGGGAAAATCCAGAAGATTGAAGGAAATTGATATTATTCTTCATCTCTAAAGTAGCAGCATCTTCTTCTGCTTTCTCTAGCATTTTTGGCCATGGTTTCCTTCTCCCTTTTGGATTTCTCAAGGTCAATGTCCATTTTAGACATTTGATCTATTAGAAATTTTTGATTTTTGGGTTCATCTATTTCACTTCCTATCATTTTCTTCTCTCCTTTATCTTTAGAAACTTGAGAACCAATACTTTGGTGAGTGACAGGTTTCTCTTGATCTCTATTATATTTTTCAACATTTTTTGTTGCTTGATATTTCACTGATCGTCTTCTTAATCTATTAGCATTTTTCCGATCTTGTTTTTTCTTATTTTATTTATCTTTTTTCTTTTGTTGGAGAATGGCCAACTGTCTCATCAAAATTCTTTCTTCTTCAGCAAGTTCATCAGAGGGAACCTCAAAATATGAGCTAGTGGTATCAGTCCCCTCTCTTTCACTAGGAGTGCTACTATTTCCATATGTATCCAATCCCATGTTAGAAGCTTCTTCATATTTTGATGTGTTTCCCTCATGACTAGATTGGGTTGAATCTTCTCTTCTATTATTCTCCTCTTCTCTTCTTGGAGATGGATTTTCTGTATTATCTTTATTCTTCTTTTCTCTCCAAGATAGTTTAGTCCTAGAAATAGTTGGAATTCCACCTTCCAACTCAACTTCAGGATGTGCTCTTACTCTGGATCTGGTATTCATATTGAGAAAATGTGTATAAATATTGAGTATTACTCAGCACTGATTGCAAAAATTTCTTTGAGTCACCACCCAAAACAAGTTGGGAAAATACAACACAACCTAATATGAATACTACAAGAGTAACTCTGTTCTTTCGAAAGTCAAATCCCTAGCAGAGTCACCAATTTTCTAGTGCAAATCGGATGGGCAAACTCAATATAAAATTTGATTTAACTTTTAAAATAACACCATGGATTTTTTAAAAAGCCTTACAAGACTATGTAATCTTTATTTCCCATTAGAGTCACCAATTTGTCAGAGATTTTTATTGTTGAATCAAAATAGATTAATAACTAACTAACTAACTGTATAACTCCCAACTCCTAATTTTAACAAGATGAAGTCTAATTGATGAGGATTAATCCTCCTTTGAGCTCCATAGACTCAGGTTGGTGTACCTTAAATAGATTACTGCTTCTCAGTAATTATAATGGTGGATCAGAGGTCACATTGATTTACCTATTGCCTTTTACTACAACAACTAATAGAACAAGATGATTATGATCATTTTGACATGGAGCTTAATAATCCAAACCATGAACATGACAATATAAAACAAAAGTGAAATAAGGATTATCATCCTTCTTCTTTTTAGAGTTCTTGACTCAGGAAGGCTAACCTAGATGGTTCTCTCTTAAAGTAATCAACAAGTTGAATTGCATTCTCAAATACAACTACTTAAGCGTGTATATATTTTATAATAGAAAATTAAATGATTGTTTGTTTTGATGTTGATGATGAATAACTACTTATCAAACCCTAGACTAGTGTCTAATCTTGCACAAAGAATCAGATGAGATATAAGATCACAACAAACCAATTAATGGAAATACACATGTAGTTTAGATAGAGTGCCTTACAAAATACTTTTTCATTCCCATACCCATGTATCAAATTCTTACACTAATGTTTAACCCTCTATAATCACTAATAAGAATTACTACCTCCTTGAGAGAAACTTATAAGCAATTGCACAGTTACCTTATAATTGGTATGTTTAAGATGCCTTACAAATTGAACATATAAGAGCATAAAAAAAAATATAAGAAGACAACAAAGATATAGAACATGAAACTGCACTGTATTTTATTAATATGTTCCTTCATCAATACATTCAAAAGACTAAAAGCTTAAGAACTCAGACAAAATAAGAAGTCTGCCTCACATTTGTATATTTCACCATACTTACAATTATGTTACAACTTTATATTAATATAGTACTAGCCATCTTGGAATCTTTAAATATTAAGGATGGAACAATCTTCAGATGGATAGACCTAACCCTAAAGGTACTAAAAGACAAAATTACAATTAGACCTTCAAGCGATGGAAAGACAAAATAAGGAGAAGATCAAATCTGATTTCCAAATCTTTGATAGCTGGCACCTTTGTCTGTAGATATTCTGGATAACCTCTTGTAGTTATTGTGAGACCTAGTGACCACCAATACATGCTAACTTACACTAGTCTTATTGATGACTATCCTCCCTATGCTCATAGATCACGTTTTAGGTGCCTCTTCACTCCTCATCTAATACACCAAGGCCAATGGCTGCAGACATTTTCTTCTTGGGCTTTGTGTTGACATGCCATTCTGCAACCTCTGGCTCCGAAGGCCAACTAAAGCTCTAAATATTCTGCAATTGTTCCTTTTTCCTATCCCATCTGGTATCTATGATGAGCTTGACATCTGTTAGAAACTTAATAAAGTATGTTTCTTCTTTAAAATCCCCATCCAAAGTATTATTGAATCTATCCATATCCAATGCAATATTATCTATTATAAATGCCTCTTTAATAGGCACTAAGGTATCAAATTCACATTTCCAATCTAATATTGCTTTGATCTTATTATCATCTCCCTTTATTGGAGGAATAAATGTATTATAGTCTGGCCCAAACATGTTGAACCTGGAGTGTATTTGATTTTCCTTTCCTTTGAAGAAAGACAAAGTGGCTCCAATATAGTCAATTTCTTCTCCTAACTGACTAACAATTTCAGGTATATCTGCCCTATGTGGCTGTAAGGCTCCTAGCCTTTCAAAAAGTGATGCCTTGCCTGACTAGGTTCCAAAATAATGACTTAAAGTTGCAATATGGTTATTGACTTTTGTTTCTAGGTTAGGTAGCTTGCTAAAAGCATTATGCACCAAATCAACTTTTACCTTTAGGATATCAATCCTATGCTGCAAGATCTTCCACAAGGCTTCCAAAGCCACTTTGTTTTGATCCTTGTCTACTTGCTCTGTTCCTACTGAAAATATCTTCTGTAGTCTCATTCTGAGAATCTACAACCTATTTGGGATGAGCTAGGATAGCCTTGGGGCCCTCTTGTATATTTTTATTCAATTCCTCCACCTTTCCTTCTAATGCATTAATCTTGATCAAGCATAATTCTCTATCCTTCACAACACTTGATTCATCAAAAAGCTTCTGATACGTTTTTGACATCTGCTCTGCTTTAGCCTCATTAAGGTGTACAAAATGGGTGAGAGCCTGAGATATCTCCATTTCACCAGTATTGTGGATATACCAAATGATCTTATCCTCATCTTTTTTTTCTTTCACATTGATTAGAGAAGGCTTTTGTGTCTTAGGTGCAAGGGACCACATTGCCAAAGTTTGGGATCGTGGATCATATCGACACCCCTTGATCATGTCTCCAATCTTTGTTTTAGAAGACAAGTTTGCATCAGGCTTCCTTATGATTTGATCATCTATGAAGGCAGAGGCTAGATCCCATCCTTCCACAAGTAGCATCCCACTAGACTTAACCAATTTTCTAGCTTCCTCTAGTGCCATTGTTTCGGTTTCAGGGTCATATGCTTGCAAGGCCTGCAAAGCTTCACTTGGCACTGAATCACCCTTTGTTAATTGTAATTGGGATCCAATTTTATGCCGCTTTACCCAAATCAAGAAATCCTTGAAATCTTTAGTTTTGATGAAATTATCATCACTCAAGAACTATTCTTGTTGCAGCTCCCTTTCATCTTGGCATAGTAGGAGGGGCATTTCAACTTTCTCTTGTACATCCCCTCTTACTTTCTTTCCTTCTCTGATGGATTTCCTTAGCTGGTGGTCATAGGATCTATTTCTATTAATTAGGTCACTCACCTTATCCTTCTTCTTCTCATGTTCCTTGGCATGGGAAGGGTCCCCTAATTCCACTTTCTGTTTCTTTCTAGGAGGCTCATCAATTTCCTTAATGTCAAGCACCTTTGTAAGGTTTACCTCTATGCTCTGCTCTGTGGAGGGTGGTTGATCCATGGGAGGAGGACTATGAAATAAATATCCTCCTTCACTATCTTCATCATACTCTGAAGAAGAGTGCTTCTCTGGACCTGCTTCTTTATCTTCAATCAACTCCTCAAGTTGAATGCACAAGGTATTGTAAGACTCCATCATTTTTGTGAGCCTATTTATATAGGGTATATCTAGAAAGAATCCCCCGAAGGGAATTCCCTTATTCTTTATTGGTTTCTCAAAGCTTATCAGATTCTATTATTGATCAGCCCTTCTTGCCACTTCTTCATCCTCCAAGATGTTTCTGATTAAATCCTCCTCTATACACTCCTCATGCTCTTTGATAACGGTTATGCTTGGAGTCATAATTTTTTTGACACTTTTAATAAAACCCTGTGGGTCTATATACCTATATATGGCTACACTCATTATGTATTGACCCAATCATTTTTTCACTGAATCCATGGCTCTTTTACCAATTATCAAATTTAAAACCTTGAATTGTCTAGGTGTAAATGTACCTTTCCTGTGGGGAGCCAGGTGCTCCTTAATAGTCCACATTAATTTCCAGATGAATTCTATTGTAGATATCCTGGGATGCACATATTGTGGGAGTATATGAGGTGGCTGGGAAGATCCATAAACCCTCATTAAAGTAAATGTCTTCTCAAAGAAGAAATCTCCCCAATTATGGTCTCCTAGCCATTTATCCACAAATTGAAAAGGTCTAAGGAGTTGTATTACCTTGGTGGGAAATATTTTCATATTTGCACCTAGCATCTCTAAAATAGGATATGCAATCCAATTCTAAAAAGCACAAAACTCATTTTCATTGGAGGTGTAGTTCCAAACCCTAAGCCATAGTTGTACAGGGTGTGGTTTGCCATGGAAAAATACTGTAGGCCTTAAATTATGTGTGTCCAATTTGTTAATATTTAAGTATAAGATTAAATGCATTATAAGAGAATAATACATAAATCTGGGGTTGGGATTTGTACTTATATCAATAAGCCCTTGATGCATCTTGTCTATGAAATACTGAATATAGTAATAATTAGTGTTGACATGTGAGTTTTGTAGATCCAAGATGATCAACAGAAGGTCTACAGACAATATCATAGGGCACCCATCTACTCCTAAAACTTTACATAGTCCATAAGAAATGTACTTCATGTAGAAGCTTAAATCTTTGTAAAAATAAGGTGCAACGCCTGGTATGGAAACAATATAATTCCTATTTGACTTAGGTGTATGGGCCTGGATTAGCTTGGCAACAATGGTAGTTTCACTGGTATATCTACTTTGCAACCTTATTAGATCAATCTATGTAGCACAAGGATGGTATATGTTGAAGGCTTTCATGAAAGAGGCCCTATCTAAAGTGGCCAGAGCTATTCCATTGCTCTTCTTAATATTTTTGGAGAGGGAATCATACTTTTTTTCTAGATCAACTAACAAATCTGTATCTACGAAGATATTAGGGACTATCAATTTTTCTAAGCCTAATGTCCATAGGTTTGATATAGGAATTGAGCTATCCTTATTACTATAAAAATACTTTAAAAGTGTTGGAACTGAGTTGAGTAACTGAGAGGGGACAGATGAATTAGTTACCACAAAAACAAATCCAAGTCACTTAAATGTCTTTAAAAAAATTGTCACTGTTGCTCTGTTAACATGGATATTCTACTGTCACTTGGTTAACATAGCAAGTCTTAATATATTAAATGTGATTATCCTTTAGTAATTAATTTCAGAAACATAACCATAAAGAAAATGAAATCTACATAGATAACACCAATATTTAACGTGGAAACCCAATATGGGCAAACCACTAATTGCAACTAGTCACTATTTTTCACTCTTCTGAAGTGAGTCCTATTAGGAGCCAACCCTGTCAAAGGTTAATTGCACTAGTTTTGTCACAGTAGATAATGACTGGTTCTTTGATTTATTCCTTCATACCTAACAACATTTTTTTTAACCATATGATATTTGAACAATTCACTGCTGCAACAACATACTTTGCTTCTGATGTAGACCAAGAAATCAAGATTAGTAAAAATTTTCAAATCAAAGTTTCCTTCTTTTTTGTACCATATTCCATACTCTTCAGTACCCTTAAGATATCTTAGTATCCTTTTGATATCCATCAAATGATTCTCTTTAGGATTATCTTAAAACCTTGCAACAAAACCAACTGCTAATGCAATATTAGGTCTAGTGTGAATAACATATTGAAGTTTACCAATCATGGATTTGTAGGTAGTTTGGTTTACTTCCTTTGAATCATCATCCTTAGACAACTTATGTCTAGTAAGCATGGGTGTTCCAACTGGTCTGGAATCTCCCATCCCAGATTTCTTCAGTATCTCTTTGATGTATTTAGACTGAGTAATATATATACCATCCTTCATCTGATAAACTTGTAAACCAACAAAGAATTTTATTTCACCAAACATAGACATCTCAAATTCCTTACTCATAGCTTCAAAGAATTCTTTACATAAATCATCATAACCAGTAAATAGTATATCATCCACAAATATTTTTGCTAATAGTATCTTGTTCTGAGGTCCTTCTTTGATGTACAAGATACTATTATGATTGGTTCTCTAAAATCCAATGCTTATCAGGTAACCATGCAATCTTTCATACTAGGCTCTAGGAGCTTGTTTCAATCCATACAATGCTTTGTGCAGTTTGCAAACCATATTCCTTTTGCTAGGATCTAAAAAACCTTCAGGTTGCTCAATATAGACTTCCTCTTCAATAATTCCATTTAGGAATAAATTTTTTACATCCATTTGATATTCTTTGTATCCTTTGTGTGAAGCATATGCCAGAAGATTTTTGACTCCTTCAAGTCTTGCAACAGGAGCAAAAGTTTCTCCATAATCAATACCCTCTTCTTGAGCATATCCTGACTAATCTTGCCTTGTTTCTGGAAACTTCTCCTTTTTCATTCATCTTGATTTTGAAAACCCACTTAGTACCGATCACATTCTTATCTTTTGGTCTAGGTACAAGAGTCCAGGTTTTGTTCTTTTCTATCTTCTCAATTTCTTCATTCATGGCTTCTATCTAGCTTTCATCATCCAGTGCATCATTACTAGTTCTAGGTTCAATTTCACTAAGCAAACATGTACCTTTGATTTTGTTTCTTGTCATTATACCTTATTTCTGATCTCTAATTATTTGTTTAGGTGTGTGATGCCTTCTAACATATTTAGCAAGTACAGGATCCTTCCTTCTTGATTCTAGGATTGATCCACTTGGTTCACCATGCCCAAAAATTTTTGTTCTACTCTTCTATCTGATAATCACATTCCACTATCTAAGACTTGGGGGACTTTGTCTGATACTTGGGTGCCTCTATCTATGACTCGGTTCCCTCTATTTGTGACTCAGTTTCTTTATTCTGTGACTTGGTTTCCTCTACTAGCAGCTCGGGTTGCACAGGCCGCAACTCAGGTTGAACTCTTTGAGCTTGTGTAGATGAATTCAATGGTTGACAAGGATGTTGTCCAATCACCATTTATTTTGTCTTAGGTATATTATTAGGTTCATAATACACAAAGTTTCTGTACTTCTCGGGCTCTTTACTTCTCTGTTCTTCACCTCTTTCTGTAAACTCATCAATCCTTACGTGCACACTTTCTATGACTTTATGAGTAGTAAGATTCAAACATTTATATGCTTTTATTTTGCAGGAGTAGCCTAGGAATGTACCTTCATCACCATTTACATTAAAATTTCCATTTCTTGCTTCCTTCAAGATGTAACATTTACTTCCAAACACTTTGAAATAACGAGCATTAGGCTTATAGCCATACCATAATTCAAAAGGTGTCTTCTTAGTACCTTAATTCAATTGAACTTGGTTCAAGGTGTGAATTCTAGTGCTAATGGCTTCCTTCTAGTATTTGGTAGCAACATTCTTTTCAATCATCAAGGTTCTTGCACAATCCATAATAGATCTGTTCCTTCTTTCTGATATCCTATTCTGCTGCGGAGTACTTGGGGAAGATACTTGTCTTTTGATTTCTCTTTCATTGCAGAATTCATTGAATTCATTAGAGATGAACTCTCCTCCTCTGTCAGATCTTAAGAATTTAAGTTTCTTTCCTGTTTCTTTTTCAAATTTTGCAAGGTACCACTTGAATTTATGAAAAGCTTCTGATTTTTCTTTGAGAAACATGATAGTCATCATTATGGAATGATCATCAAAAAATAGAATGAAATACTTCTCACCTATGTAACTTGTTGTTCCAATTGGTCCACGCAAATTAGTATGTACCAATTCCAAGACTTCATCTGTATTGTAGTTCTTTCTCTTGAAGGTAGTTTTTCCTGTCTTCCCAATTTTGCATTATTTGCATATTGCTAGTTCATGTTTCTTCAAAGTAGGAACACCTCTTACTCTTTTTTTTCTTTCTTATATTGACTAGGTTATCAAATTTTACATGACATAACCTTTTATGCCACAACTGACTTTCTTCTACTTTTGCAATAAAATATGAACTTTCATTGAGATCAAGATAGAGATTACCTTTTGTTTGCCTACCAGTTCCAACTAGGTTTCCCTTACCATCCAAGAGCTTGGCCTTCCCATTCTTGAATTATACCTTGAAACCAATGTTATTTAGCTGTGCCACACTTAGTAGATTACACCTTAGTCCTTCAACCCAATAAGGATTATCACATTTGATTCCTTCAATTAGAGAAATGCAACCTTTACCTTTCACATAGTAGGGTTCATCATTCCCAAAACTGACACTCCCACCATCATAGTGCTCAAGATGTTCAAAATTTTTTTTAGCACCAGTCATGTGGTGAGAACAACCACTATCAATTATCTAGGTGTCATTCTTGCTAATATGAGAGTATAATGTTGTATTTTCATTATCTTCATTATCTGACTCATCCTTAATAACAATATAAACCATTTCATCTTCATCTTCATCACTATTAGAATCTTTAGCAATATAACAAGATTTCTTACCTTTATCCATGTAGCTTTTGTAGCTTTTAAAATCTTTCTTGCCTTTGTACTTCTTGAACTTTTTCTCACCTTTGTCTTCCTTGTTTGGACACTTAGCATCAATGTGACCAACCTCATCACATGAAAATAAAATCAACAGTATTCTTCTTTTGTACTGTCCTTTTTATTTTGCATATCTCATTGCAAGTAATGCTTCAATGATTTCCAGATCTTCATCATCAGATTCATCATCACTGTCACTTTCAATCTATTTTCCTTTCATCTTTCCAAGGTTTAATTTAGCTCTAAATACAGACTTAATATTTCTAGGATTAGGAGAATAATTATCAAAGTTATCCAACTCAAAGGTTTTAAGTCTTCCAAATAATCCATCTAGATTTATACCATTAGAGTATCTCATCTCTTGAATAGCTGAAACTCTAATTGCATAGATAGGAAGTAAAGTTCTCAATACCTTTATAACCACTTTTGTGTCTTCAATCACTCCACCAGCAGCTCTGATGGCACTTACACTTTTCTTGATTCTTTCACTATATTTTGTAATGTCCTCTCCTTCTTTCATTTTCATCTGATCAAATTGACCTCTGAGACTTTCTGCTTTGGCTATCTTTACATTGACATCTCCTCCATGAATATCATGTAGTTTATTCCACATATCAAAGGTAGTAGGGCAGTCTTTGACTTCATCAAATTTAGAATAGTTGAGTGCAAAGGCTATATCAATCATCATTATGTTATGATGCTTCATGTCTATCATCTGATCCATAGTCAAAGGTCTTGGTGGTTCCACATACCTATGGTCCAAGAATTGTAAACCAGTATCTCCAATAGTAGATATATGTAGCCTCATCGAATGTTGCCATGAAGAAAAATTATCTTTGTTAAGTTTAGGGATCTCCCTTCTGTAAGACATCTCTGATATTTAGCTTAGGCCTCGAAACCTTCCCTGTAAGCACTTGCAGCTCTGATACCAATTGTTAGAAATGATTTGAGTAACTGAGAGGGGAGGGATGAATCAGTTACCACAAAAACATATCCAAGTCCCTTAGATGTCTTAAACAAATTTGTCACTGTTGCTCGATTAACACATATATTCTACTCTTACTCGGTTAACATAGAAAATCTTAAGATATTAAATGTGATTATCCTTTAGTAATTAATTGCAAAAAATGTAACCATAAAGAAAATGAAATGCACATAGATAACACCAAGATTTAACATGGAAAACCAATATGGGAAAAACCACCAATTGCAACTAGTCACTATTTTTCATTCTTCTGAAGTCAGCCATGTTAGGAGCCAACCCTATTAAAGGTTACAATAACACACTATAAGGTGTGACCCTATTAGAGGATTTAATCACCCTATAAGGAGTGGCCTTGTTAGAGGTCTTCAAACACTTCAATGCAGAAATGTCACCTTGTGAGAGGAATTACAAAAGACTGTTATGTCTACTCTGTTAAAATATTTTGATCACTGCTAAAATTGTTAGAGAGTAACAATAGATTGACCTATTTTGATAAGAAACTATCTTTGCTAGTTCATATATCTTTTCTGGATTTAATTACTTAATCCTCTCTGATCGAATATTCTATTGCAGCTTTGTGTGCTCTATCCTAAATCAGAATCCCATCTGATTTCGCCTTCACTCTTCATGTCATAAAAATGTATATCTTCTTCTTACATCACATATTCAATTTAAACTTGACCTTATATATGTATGATAAGCCTTGTCAAGTTGGCCTTAATATCTTTCCAAATAAATAATAAAACTCACGTCTGTTGGCTACATATAACCAATTATCCATAAAATATAAGGTGTTGTTAGTCGGCTGACACTAACTATTTAACTCAGTCAACACTAAAATCCTTGAATGCCCGACCAACACTGTAACGCCTGAGTGAACTTGGTTAGAAATAAAAATATCTTTGGTCTTCTTCAATGCCTCATAGTGCTTGGCATGAACTGGCTGTGCTAAGATAAGATTAGACATTTGTGTAAACATCACTATACTTGTGTAAACATCAATGACAATACACAATTGAATAATTTTCATCAACAAAAAAGATGATAACCAGAAACCCTGGAGTCCTAAGATCTCTAAAATATGCCAAATCATTGGTAAAGAGTTTTTCATTTACCTTTTTTCCTTAACTAGTTCCAGGTAGTAGAGCCACAAACTCCTCAGAATAGTTTCTCTTTCCTTTCTGGTCATCTTCTACTTCTTTACTTGGTCCACTAGTTGAAGCTCCACTCATGGTTAGTCGGCCCATCTTCACTGATTTCAGAATATCTTACTAGAACAATTCTATTTTAAAAGACAAGCTCCTTACTATAAATTGCTCTAAAACTCACACAATTCTCTTCTTTTGAATGCTCTAAAAATTATACAATCTCTCGACTTTGTAACTCTGAAAACTTGGTAAACTGAAATGTATGAAAGCTATGCCTATTTATCATTTAGGAATAAATGCATCAGTCTAGCCGAGGATTGGAAAGCTTCATTCAATCACTTTTGTCTTAATTCTACATACCCTGACATTAATTCTTTCC
Organism: Thuja plicata; assembly: GCA_018584345.1. NCBI lineage: Eukaryota > Viridiplantae > Streptophyta > Pinopsida > Cupressales > Cupressaceae > Thuja > Thuja plicata. The sequence continues at coordinate 3,256,648 of MU223733.1, forward strand.
CTAGCTGTGGCATTTGAAGTTGACAGGTGATCAATTTTGTATATCCCAATTGGGATAGTCATGAGTGTTTTTTTCAATTCTAAAACCTCATTCAATGTGAAATAGGCCCGATACTTGATATGAGTGGCTTATAATATCATAGCTCAGCACATTTCATACACACTATCAAGATCCTTTCACTTTAATAAGCTGGATCTTTACATCATGGCATGGGACAAACCCTTGTGCTTTTACCGTACTCTTACTACAATTCTCTTGGTGATCATGCAACTGTTCTATCTCCCAGTCCGCAAGAGTAAGCCTTAACCCTAGTTTCATCTTGAGATTCAATGAGCATTGTTTGATCTGAATCTTATCAATGGTCTAGATCTTCTCTTTTTTAACCCAGCTCTCAGTGCAACTTAACCTTTCTTATTTTAGAGATCAAGTGACTGAACAAATTCAAATTTGTTGAAGGTTTTGATTAACCATGAGTTTGTTCAGAGATTTCATGGCAACCATACAATCTGAATCTCATCAATGGTCTATCCTGAGTCTCTTACTCATATTATACTTTTTGACTCTTTTCAAAGATTGTGCGACTACCGTTGATCTCATTTTAATCTGACAGTTCACGTTGAATCTCTTAAGCTTTAACCTTAACTTCAGTTTGCCACGAGATCACGTGACTGCAAGCTATCTATAAGTTGCCAGATAAATTTATTAACCATGGGTTTTCTTTGAGACTTCATGCATGCCATAGATCTCTGAATAACTTAAACATGTGTCAACATCTGAATCATTATCTCTGAAACGCTGAAAGCCTTGTGACCATTTGACTTTTCTTAGTGACTTAACACTAGCCCTTAGATCTTTTCTCAAGCAACGATCAGTGCTGAATCTCTTAAGTTTTATGTACTTGACCTTTTATTCATTAGATTATGCCTACCCTTGATTCTATCTTAATCCAACAGTCTGTGGTGAATCTCTTAATTCTTATGCACTTGACCTTTTCTTCATGAGATTACATGCCTGTCCTTGATTCTATCTTAATGCAACGATCTGCACAGAATCTCCCAAAATTTTACTAATCTACACTTTTATCTTGAGATTAAATGCTAGCCACGAGATCATCTTAGAATCCATGGTTATTGATAGATCTCGTAAGATTTTTCTTAAGCCTTAGTTCTTTCAGAGATCTCGCAACTAAATTAATATGATAACCATGCTTTAACCTCAGTAAGTTTGTGAGACTTTGCGACTGAAAGAAACTTGAAGTCACCATATGATTACTTAACTCATGGGTTCCTCTAGAGATTTCATGCCAACCACAAGATCAAATTTAGATCGACCACCTACGTTTAATCTCCCAATCTTTAAAAGGGTATTCTTTACCTTTCGAGATCACGCAACCAAAGCTTTGCGCTTATTCTCCCAGTAAAAGGGTATATTCAAAATTTTTTAGGAGATTTAGCAATTGAATTAAAACATGAAAAGGGAATATGACTTAAGTCACTTAAATTTCATGAAAAAGGTAACTGCAAATTAGAAACAAACCATGAAGAACTAGGGTTTTCTTCTCGATAAGAAAAAAAATGACCTAGGACCTAGAATTTGTATATTTCTTATTGCTTTCACTGCTTCGAGATCATCATTTGTAGGAAACTTCGATAGTACTCTAGATAGGTTTTTGACATTTTAGGCAAAATAAACATTGGGAACTAAATTTTTTTATAGCAAGACTCAAAAATTGGAAATATACCCAACAGTCCTGAAAGAGGGGAATGCTCAGGGGGATGGGGAATGAGGAACAAATAACTAAGTCTTAGAAGTAGATAAAAGAGGGATGGAAGGAGAAGGGGGGAAATAGGGATGCCATAGGGGAAATGATAAGAGGGGGAGAGTGGGTGGGAAAAGGGTTTCCAAAACAGGCTAGATGAAAATTTCCAGGTGAACCTTTAGGAACATCATCAAAAAAGGAAATCTTGGAATTAGGAGAAGGGGCCACAGGGGACACAACAAGAGGAACATGCATAGGCCCAAGGACCTATTGACAGGACTCTTATGACTGGGTCCACTGACAGAGGTAAGTTTTCAATGGGTACTGGGGTACCGGCCAACTTCACCTGTAAAGGTTGTCTGGGGAAATGAGATTCCTCAGGCCTCCAAGCACGTGAGAGTCAGGTCTCAATGGTGCAGGGCTCAGTTGGGAAATGTGACTATTTTTGAGGGGGATAGCTGGTTATATTCAACTCATTCCCTCTAGGGATTTAGGTAGGTGAGGCTTCTCCAAGCATGCTTACACTTAACAAATAAACTGAAAAAGATCCTACAGGGTTAGACATATTTCATCTACCTATAGTTATGCTGAACGTTCAAAACATCAACAATACTCTAACACACTATACTAAATACCGAAGAAACATACAACCATCATTTTATATTTCATCAGTAGCAAAGGAAAGGAGGTCGTTAATCTACTTTAAGTGTTAGAGCAAAGGACATGAAGAACATAGAGCATAAAATACCATCAACCCAGAAGACAGAATGCCAATAACACCATTGCAAGAACTCTCCCTTCTTCATTAACATTTCTTCTAGCAAGCACTGGTGCATGGTACAATGGTGGATCCAAGGGAGCATCTAACTACTGAAAGCTTAAACTATGGAGCATTGAGCTCTGCAACTGAGAAATGAAAAAAAAAACTGCTTTTCTATTACTCTGGATTGCAAAATCATCAATTTCACTAACCCTTGGAATGGGGCCAGAATTACTATTTATACACATACATATCTAACCCTAACCCTAAATTATGTTACACTGTACAATAAAATACATTATCTGGTGGCCGGTACTAGCTGCACCAATCTACAAAAGACCTAGAGATGGAATAGGCATGTCATATCAGAAGAAAAATACAAGAGAAGTGGAGTGGAAGAATCAGCCTCGAGAAGAGAGCCAAGAAGGAGAAAGAAGAAATCCAATCCCCTAGGGATCAAGGCTACATGCCTCATAAATGGGAAAAGTGGCGCCCTATCTCCAATGCACCAGGTGTACTTCTGAAGTGGTGCCTCAAGAAGACCATCTTTCAGAAACCTCTCGTTGAGCTGACGTGTCTTGTAGTGGTTACCCACCTTCTAACACCCTTTATTAACTACCTTGAAAGTGACCGGTTGGCCTTGGGGACCGGGACACGGGCCATTAAAAGAATACAAAATGTATGATCTGGAACTCCAAGAACTGGGAACTTGCACTCCAAAAGAATAAAGAATACAAAACACTTAGGTTTTCTCCAGCCCCCAGAGAACCTTTATTGTTTCTTACTATCATTGAAGGTCTGGAGGAGATGAGAAATTCCATCCTCATCGATGTCTTTAAGGTCAGCTCACCGGTATTTGGCCTCTTCAATCTGTTCTCCCAGGTCTGGAACATTTCCCTTAAATTCATCGACCATCTTTTCTGCATCATGACCACTGAGTATCATGCGAGTTATTTGCGTCATTTAAGCTCCATCTATACCATCCAGGGATTGATACCTTGACTCTATTAACTCATCAAACTTCCCCAGAACATATTCCTCTGGTGTGCATGTGTCAGTACTGAACGGATCAGCTCTGGAGATCTTCGAAACAAAAGACTTATATAAATTGAAAGAATATTGTACTACATTGACCTTATCTTGTAGAGTCCCCACTAGTTTCTTGATTACCCCTAATGTGAGGTCAAGTCTGGAGTGCTGGGTCCTCACAAAATCAAAGGACTCTTCTCCTAGAATTCTGGACTCAGAAACAATCTCCTCTTCGAGGCCGATGAGTTCTTCTAACTCAACCTTCCATGCCTCATAAATCTCGATGTCCCCCTCCCATATACTGATGCTAGTTTTAGCCTGATGTAATACATGGTGGGCTGCATATAGGTCCAGGAGTGTGGACACCAGGAAACGTCAGATTTTTCCCAAATGTAAGGCAACCCACTCATCAACCGCTTGGGCCTTCTTCTTCATCACCCGTAATGAGTCCATATCGCTCTGTGAAAGTGGTGCATATGATGTAGAGGACCCCAGAGGAATAATGCTAATAGGCTGGGCCAGCTCAGTTAGCAACCCCATGAGGTTTGTATTTTTTTCATTTTCTGCCTTGTACTTTTGAGCCTCCTTTTCATAGCGAGCCTCCACTGCCTTGGCTGCTTCTTTGAATAGGTTCAATTCACCCTGTTTTCCTCTCTTCCCTAGTGACACCTCTGTGACATTATAATCTCTAGCCTCAGTCATTGTCTTGTCTGCATCTAGGGAAGGTGGCACAATTACTGTGACTGTTTCTCCACCCGGCTCAGTTTGAAGAGTGTGAACCATCTGGTCTTTCTTAACTTTAGGCAGATTCTGTGCCTGAGCCATCATCTTCGCCAAAGAAAGATGGGCTCTGGGTGTTGATGGGGCCTTTCTCTTTCGAGAATCCACCAACCACTATGGCGGGTGGGGTGGCTTTGTAGCCAAAATCTATTCCTGTAAATTTTCCTTGGTATCTTGTTGTGCCCCCTCAGTAGTATGAGCCTTTTTTAGCTTGTTCCCTTTATCTTCTATCTCACTGGTAATATTTACTTTGGTGGTACAAGTATCTTTTGCCCCGCCATCTATATTTTTAGTAACATTTGGGTCCTCATTGGTTGCCCTAGGGTTTTCTTCTTCCATTGGTACATCCTCTAGTAGTGGGGGAGGCAATGGGCCAAGGTTTAACATTTGGGCCACAATGATTACATCCCAAAATGTTGGTGTTGGGAGCGGCGTCTGGAACACGACAGTCAGGGTCACAGTTGTTCCCGTGGGTCCGGTTTCCCCAGATGATGCCATTTGTTCACTCTACTTCTATTGCCCTGAAACTCCCACATCATGTATTTCTGGGACTTTGAAGGCGATCTCCTGCTCTCTCACTTTTTCTTCTTCTACCTGTTCCTCCTGCTTCTATGTAGGTTCCTGTTCTGGAGCTTCCTCCTGCTCTGGGATTTCAGCCTCCGGCTGTACGATGTCTCCCTGCAAATTTTTGAACTTGTCAGGTCTAAAAACATCATCAAATTCTTCCTGAGGGGGAGGATTTTTTGGGACATGAGTGGGCTCTGGTTCCTTTTTTATCTCTGGGGAGTCGGAAGAAATGATTTCTACTTGTGGGATTTGAGGCATCCCTAGCTCCGGTTCTGCCTTTGGCTTTGGATTAAGCCTTTTCTTTTGCCTAGTTACCAAAGGAGGTCCCGCATCCCTTATGGCTTCTTTCTCCTCTTTCGGATCTAATCCCTTCACCTTGACCATTAGTGCTGCTAGTGAAGGGGAAGAGGGAGGACAAAAAGGTCTGGTCATGAGCACTAGAGTAGCCAACCGTGTGATTAATTTCTCACTCATCTGTTGGGAGGCCGCTATTGATTGCTTCAGTTGTTCTTTTATGGGGATCTCCTATAGAGTTGGAGTTTTCATTATTCTTTTTCCCCTATCTTCTCCTTGTGAAGAAGTTCTGGCCCCGAAGGTCAGCTTTGGTACTAGCTGGGCAGCCCTACAGGTACTCCCAGGGCATAATCTCTTAAAGTATATGTGGCTGCACTCGACCATGTTGCGAGTAAATTACTCAATGGTGGGCCCCTCCTAGGAATTCCAATCCACTGGTGGGAGGGCCAACTTATCAATCCCCTTTGCCTCATACTGGGGTTCTATTTTGGGTATGACATCTGAGAAGTCATCTGGAAAGTTTTGGAGCTTCAACCTTTCCATCATCCGCATGGTCATCCAGACATAATGCCAGCTCTGGACTTCAACGTCATCCTGGAAATCTTCCCAGAAGTCCTCCATGCGATATTGGTGGGGCTTTGATGCTCGGGGAAGTGCCAGTGCAATTTTTCCATGCGGATCAAAGTTCCTCCGCGCTAAATAGAATTCCACCAAGTTTAGGCTCTTGAGTTCGCTGTTTGCCTCCTTGGCTGTGGCCAGACTACATGAGTAATTTCCAAAAGTGATTGGGAATGGAATATTTATCACCTTCTTCAAGGCATATAATGCATGCAACTCCATCATTTGTCTGCAATACTCCAAGAGAATTATCTTGTTCCCACAATGTTTGGGCAACAAGTAAGGTTTCCCGGAGAAGTCAGTTACCCTTATGTAAGTGTGTTTTTGGAATTGTATGTAATAATGGCCATAAATTTTGACCAGATCCATTGCGTCCTTGGAGAGGTGGTATCCTACATCATGGGTAGGCATGAGCAGGTTGTAGTAGATGAAGGTGTCGTTCACCTGACAGAAACTGGGGAAACTAGCCTCCCATTGGATTTGTGGGAAATAATCCCAGGGAGCCTTCTAAACCAGGTCGATCCTGAGTACACCTGATGTGAGTAACCTATTGGTGGTAGGTCATTGTTGTGCTAGGGCCTAGAGAACATAAGAATTCATATAAAACTTCCACTTTTGGGCCACCTGAAGGAACTGAGAATCCACATGGTTAGAAATAATGGCAGCCCAATCAAAGTATTCCCCGCCGGTGGTGATGCCAAGAAAAAATTAGTACATCCACCCTATGAATTCTTAGGCATGGGGTTGCCTAAAGACCTAGCATAGTGCTATCATCCCCATCTAGATGCTTTCTTTAAAATCAGACTGTGGGATCTCTAGCTTCATTTTCTTGGGGTCCCTCTTCGGAGTCTTGAGCCAATGGTTGTTCATGTATTGCCAGGCTACAACCTCCAACTACTGAAATTGAGCTAAGGCATCAGCTCTGGTGATGACATTTGGGTTGTGAAACTGAGGAATCCTCAACCCTACCCAAAAAGTAGCGGCGTCAAGAGACACCATGGGAGTGGGATATCGGGTTAGTTTTAGGGCTGCAAGCACGACGGCCTAGACGGAAGAGTTGTAATATGCTGCAAGTGTGAGAATCAACTCTAGTGCCTACACCGAGCATGGGAAATAGACGGTCTTGAGAATCTCAAAATTCCTGATGCTGATAGCCAGTAGATCCCTGGACTGTCACTAAATGTACATTATCTTGACCAGGACTTGCATCTCGACCCACATTCTAATGCTGGTGTCAGTAATTAATTAAACTTTGGACTCAATCTTTGATCCCACGACGGTGTTTTCCTTTAGGTACTTTATGCTGAGAGGTAATTTTTCTAAGGCTTTCTCCATTTTGGATTTGACGGCTGCCCTGGTGACCTCCATGGAAGGAAGTTCTGGACGTCCAGGTGGTGAAGATGCGGAAGCCTCAGACATTTTTAAGGTAAGTTTCTTTGAAAACCTTCAAGGAAAGGTGACTGTTAGAATTCATGAATAAATATTATTTCAAGATCCGGAGATCTTACCACCGAGGCATGTCCTTTACTTGAAAAGTTAGTTTAGGTTCAAAATCCCAAAAAGTATATATATAATGTGAACTTTGAGAATTAACCAATATCTGAGCCTGGGGGTCTTAGCATACCTGATGGAAGGAAGATGTGGGCTTGGAGACAAAAGACCCAGGGTCCGGGAAACTAACCATTGGGAGTTGTGAGCGAAAAGTGAGCCGTTAGGCCCACGTGGATGTCACATCGCTATGCAATAAATGGGGAGTTATGGCAACGGTGGTGCCAACTATTTGAATGTGTGAAAAGGGTAGGCCACTTGGGAAATCTTGAATGCATATGTGGGACATAAATGGATCATTAAGGCTAGTTTATGGAGGAGAGAGAAAACCACCTGCTTGAAATTGGTTGAGAGTCGAGCTTCAACTAGGTGATATTCTGCCCTAAATGAGCTCGCAAGCATGGATAGATGATAGACGAAGCACAACAAACTCTACATGAGACTAGATGAATATACACAACATATACACCTAAACTATAGTAGGGCTGAAAGGTATATACATGAAAAACACTAAATTTATAGTAAAGGGCAGCACGGAGTAACCACCCTACACAAACATGCACAAAATGTACAAAAACTACAATACATATATAATGTTTTACACCGCACGGAGGGCAGGAAACCCTCTGGTAGAGTTGACCCACCAATGTACGGCAAACCAAATAGCCAAAATGCAGAAACAAAATGAAAACAAAACTAGTCAAAACACAAACCAAACAAAAACCAAAAGCAGGAAAATGAAGGAAGGAAATAGAGACCAACCTGAAAACTAGAGAAAGGCAAGGAAGAAAAGGCACCCCGAATGTTTGCAACAGCTCCCACCTTTGAAATGATCACCACCATCACCACAAATGACTCGTAATTGCTTAGAACAGCTCGAAAAAAAGCACACTTAATTTTCGCTCAAATCACCAAAGAATCGCTTAAGTGTCTTAATCGCAGTAACTGTAAAAATGACGAGTGATTTCTATTTATACCCGAGGTGAAAAATAGGTCACCTTTCCTTCCGCAAACTCTAGAATAGGAAGACCTCTAGACTCTGGGCCCGGGGATTCCATGCGACCATACCCTCTTACAAAAAGAAGACATCGTGGCAAAGAATCCAAGAGTCTGGAGTCTGGTTCCTGGACAAGGAACAACCAACTCTGGGATTGGGTCCTAGAGACACAAGGGACACGAACAAAAGAAAAACCAACACCACGGGAAAGAAAACCTGGAGAAGGAAAATAAACAAACAAAGGAGAAAAGAAAGGCAAAATCCAAAAGTAGAAAATAAAAAAAAGGGGGACCCAACATTTTGCACACAAAATGTAGGGACAGGGATGCAAGGCATAACAAATGGTGACTATCTAGGATGAATTCCTTATCACATTCAAGAACTATAGAATCTCTGGTTAGCAAAATTGGAACAAATCATTACTCAAAGCATCTTACTTGTAAAGAGTAACATGTCAGAGAAAATCTGGTCATACGCAATTTAGTCCATGATCCTTTCATCAGTGGTGAAGTGTGTAATTTGGAAGGAAATCAAGCCGATGACCTCTGGGAGAAGCAGAGAGGAGGCACTAAGTATATCAAACCCCAAATTCATCAAATCTGTTCATTTCTCCCAAAGACCAAAGTTTCATCCATTTCTTTTTTTTTTATTTATGGGTGGGATGGTGATACTTCTTTCACCATCAAGCTTAAGCTTAGCTAAATTTAATGGCGGTACTTATTTCACCCTCCGACCCCTCTTAATATGCTAAACAGGGTAGGAAAAATCTAGTTCTGAAAAGAACCCTTTAAAAGTTTAGACTTGGGTCAACCAACTAGTGTAGCCGATCTACCCTCAATGTGTCCGATTACTTGTTCCTTACTTTTTATTTCACTGACTACCAGAATTTCGGGGATAAATCTGATGAAGATTACTCATAATGTACTACCAAACTTAAAAAATAAATCTAAAGACCAGAATGATTCCATCATATTAACAATAGATTCCTAAGTTCACCATCACGTTAAAGACAACATCCTGGAGACCAGATGTTATGCGAAGCATACCAGTCCTCACAAGAGCGGGAGTAAAATGCCGGAACCCGAAAAGGAAGACAAGAAAAAAAAGATGAAAAAAGAAAAGGGGTGGTCCGAGAGGACAGCTAGCAAGACTATTTACAAAGCAAGGTACCTCCAAATGAGGCACCAGGAAAGAAGAATTTACAAGCAAGAGAACTTTACATAAAATACAAGTCTGGGAAAACCAACCTCATTCAAAATAATGTTTGAGAAATTGTCCATTGACGAGCAACAGGACAGGTTCTCTAGTCATAGTGTTAAGGCAGTAGGTATTTACCCCACAGATCTCTGAGATTAGGTATGGTCCAAGCCAGAGCAGTTGGAACTTGGTGTGCTTTCCTTTATTTTCTTGGGCCTTGTCCCACAGCAGGACTAAGTCTAAAATCTGAAAGGCCTTGTATTGGGCTCTACGGTCAAACCATCATTTTATCACTGCTTGATGATGTGCAAAATGTTCAAGGGCTGCATCGCATTGTTCCTCCATCCACACCAGATTCAGGAGCTGAACCTCCATAATGTTATCCTGGTTGCTAAATTCCTGCATAAACTGCAAAACTAGGATCTGTAAGTTGATTGGGAACATAGGATTCTGGCCATAAACCAGATGGAATGGGGATGTTCCTAGGGTAGCCTTAATTTGAATATGATCCATTCAGAGGGTGAATCTCATCTTTTGGTACCAATCCCAGGGATTTTGTTCTAGCAGGTGTTTGATCACTTCAATTAAATTTTTGTTTGTTGATTCAGCAACATCGTTCCCCTAGGGGTAATAGTTGCTGGAAAAATTGAGAGTGATCTTCCAGTTATAGGTCCATTCAAGTAGCTGCACCGAAGAAAATTCCAGACCATTGTCACACACTATGGAAAAGGGCATTCCGAATCTTGTGACGATGTTTTCTTCTAGGAATTTGATAACTACATCTGCTATGTTATTTTTGCAAGGTATAGCTTCAGACCACCGGGTGCAGTAATCGGTTGCAGTTAAGATGTATTGATGGTTAGTAGATGAGTTGGGGTTGATTTCCCTGATAAAGTCAAATTCCCATTGGGAAAAAGGTCTAGCCTCGAAGACTGGTTGTAAAGGCATAGCCGGGTTACGCTCATGATGTGCCACGGTCTGACAAGTATGGCACCTTCAGACATGAGTGTAAACATCCTTAAATATGCAGGGCTAATAATATCCATCCTGGAGGATTTGATGAGTGGTGGCGTCAGCTGAGCCATGCCCGATTCCAAACTTCCCATGGAATTCTTCAATCATTTTCATAGCTTGGTCCCTATGAATGCACCAAAGGTATACTCCCTTGTATTTCCTGCAGTAAAGCATGGAGTTTTTTATCATGAAGTGAGCACTTTTCATCCGCAGGGTGCGACATTTGTTGGGAGGTTACCCCTCCGGGCATTTTTTGTTTAACAATAAGTACACTAGATCATTGTACCATAGGCCTTGAGTGATAGACTCCACTGTGTAAGTTTAACATTCTATGTGGGGAGTCTCTTTTGCCATCGCTCAACTCAGTCCTAGCCTCAGACTATCTTCATGGGTTGCATTTCTAAGTTGTATTCTTGGAGGATGGCCATCCATTTCCCCCATCTTTCACCTAGTTCACTCTACATCAACAGAGATTTCACAGCCTGGTCCTGGATGATAGCATGCACTTTTCTCTGGAGAATGTAATGCCAAAATTTCTTCACGGCTTGAACAAGAGTGAAGGCCTACTTTTCCAATGATGAATACCAAACTTTGGCATTCTTGAAGGGGGAGCTCATGAAAGCTATGGGTCATTCTTCCCCCTTGACCTTTTGGGTCGATACTACCGCTGTAGAATGCAGAAAAGCAAAGGAGTAAATGTAAAATAGGAGGGAGTAGTCCAGACTGGCCAGGATGGGTGCCTCTGTTATCATTTGTTTAATTTGGGTGAATGCCCACTTTTCCTTAGGACTCCACTCAATTTTGGTATCCTTTTTCATCATCTCATTGAGTGGCTTTACTATCTCGGATAATCCAGTGATGAACCGCCAGACAAAGTTGATCTTTCTGAAGAAAGATCACATCTCTTTCTTGCTGTCAGGCATTTGTAGCTTTAGCAACACTTCAACTCTCTCAGGTTTGATAGATATACCCTTCTCGCAGACAATATGCCCAAGCAACTTCCCTTCAATGACCTTGAATATACACTTCTTGGGGTTAAGGGATATTCCGTACCAGTGACATATCTCACAAATTTGGGCAAGGTGGGTGGAATGATCATGATTGTCCTGAGAAAAGATGGTCAAATCATCCATGTAGATGATTATGCACCAGTTCACAAGGCCCTCAAATGCAATGTCCATGGCCTTTTTAAATGTGGCCCCTGTGTTAATCAAGCCAAAGGGCATCCTCCAGTATGCAAATGTCCCCCACTTGGTGGTGAACACCGTTTTGTCTCTATCTTCATATTTAACCATGACTTGGTTGTATCCGAAGTATCCATCCAAGAAAGACATCATCTGTGACCCATTCACTATCTGCAAAACCTCATCCAACGAGGGGAGAGGGTGATTATCCTTTTTGGAGGCTCTATTCAAATATCAAAAATCCACACAAAGGCAAATTTCACCACTCTTCTTCCTAATAGGGACTGACTTGGAAACCCACATAGTGTGCCAGATTGGAAAGATTATCTGAGTTGACAGCTGTTTCTCTACCTTTTGACGAATCAGAGGCTCAATCAGTGGATTGAGCGGTCATTGATTTTGCTGAAAAGACTTAGCATTAGGTTTCACAGGGATGGTAAGAGTCATAATGGATGTTTCATATGTTTTCAAATCCTCATATCCCCATGCAATCACATCTATGTATTCTCAGAGAACTTCGAGAATCTTCTCCTTCTCCTCAGGGGAGCAGGAGGTACCAATGTGTATCATCTTTTCTTCATCGGGTTGGCCGATGTTTAATTTCTCAAATTTTCCTCCTTCAGAGGAGGATGACATCTTTCCCTGGCCCTGAGGGTTTGAGTCAAAGATACATTCAAGCACAACCATCCCCTTTGGGTTGGTTTTGGTAGGTAGGTCCATGATCCCGTCATCTTCATCACCCTGCCCAGTATCATCATGGTCTCATTCCTCCACTATCTAGTCCTCGAAGACACCAACATTGGCCATGAAGGCCAGGATATGTTGGTTGTCCTCAAAAAGCTGAAAGTGGGTGACATTATCTGGAATGGACAAGGTGGGGATCATCTCCATGGAAAATCTCTGGAGTCGTGAGCCGGCCATGGGCTCAAGTGTGCTGGCAGAAATAGTGAGGGCATCCGGGACATAATTCTGTCACCGGGGAATAAGATCAATGTCGAAGGCATCAAAATATTCAATAAAGCTCCAAGCCCGATTGCGGTATGCGGCCAGCCTTTTATCATGACATGTGTACTGACTCTGGACCTATTTGACAATCAACTCTGAATCACCTAGAGCCCGGAGGTAGGTGATCCCTTTCCTTAATGCAAATAGGAGTCCAATGACCAAAGCCTCATACTTCATAACATTGTTTATGCAGTTGAACTACTACCTATAGGATGCAAGGAAGGATTTCCCTTGTGAGTTGATTAATTCTACTCCAGCCCTACAACCTTGTTTGGATCGTGACCCGTCAAATTTAAGGGTCTACAAGTCGTCGCTTGTAGTCTAGAGCTAGGGAGATGGACCAGTCTTTGGATTTCTTTTGGGAGACTTGGGTGGAGCTTCCTCCTACACTAATGGTGCATGGGTAAACTTTGCCTTTGGAGGGGTTTTAAATTGAGATCCCTGGGTAAATTTCACTAAAGAAGTGCTTCTAGTAGGAATACTAGATTCTAGGGGATCAATTGTATGTTCTTTGTTCTAGAAGGCGTCGATGTGTTGGGTAGCGATGAAAAAGCAAGGCTCACACTCTAGCTCTGAATGTTTCTGATAGTGTACCCAGCACCAGGTGTCAGACAAGAGTGTAGCAGGGGTCGCTGTGGCACCTTGAGAGTTAACTTCAACCCTAAGTTTTTATCCTAGGTCTTGGGTTCTCTGCAGGACTATGGGATCCTCCCCGGGGGTGAAATCAAATGTTAAGATTTCAAGGGGTTGGTACATCTCGGGGGAAGTCTCAGAGAAGAAGACCTCGTTAACCCTCCTAACTTTGGTAAGGGCCTACTTCATCTGGGGCTCACTCTCAACCTGGATCTTGTTTGATTCTCCTTCCCAGGGGAGCTACAAGTGGGAGAAGTCAGTCAAAAAGTATCCATTCAAGGACTTAGACCAATTCCAACTTAATAACATCCTATAAGTCTCTGGGATGTCCACCACTTGGATATCGATTATACTGGCTATTCTGGGGTCCTGCATGAGCTGTATCTAGACATTCTTCAATTTTCCCACCATTTTAATAGTAGTTTTATCCAATTGAATCACTGTGCCATTAGATGCGGTGGGTTGGAATCTGATCTTCTGGCATATAGATAAGGACATGATGTTGCCTGAATCTCTGGAATCTACTAGGTAGTTGTGTATATTTTTGCCTTGTATGTTCAGGCCTAGTAGGAATGGAGGATCTTTATTATTTCCTTGGAAGACAGCCGCGTTGGTGTCCTCAAAAGAGATAGTCTTGGGTGGGCGACTAACAACCTCCGAGTTTCCCAAGAGCCTTAGAAGAGACTTCTTCTACTCAGGAAAGTTTAGCAAAACCTCCATCAAGGTCATGGAGGTGGTGGTTTGTTCTAATGCCCTTGTGATGTCAAACCTTCCTCTTGGAAATTGGTGGCTTCCCTCGGTCGGGTCTTTTGCTTGGTTAGAGATATAAAATTTTGGAGGGACAGGTCAGTCAGTTGTATTTTCCCAGGGATGAGTGTCTTTGGGAGGTGTCATCGGCATGTAAACTGGTCCTTTACCAGCCTGGCTCTGAGTGTTGTAAGGAGTCCATGGGTTGGTGAAGGCATTGGCCTCAAAATCCAAAATTGATTCATCAAAGAATCCCTGTAATTCATATTCTTCTTGATTTTCTTCAGAGGATCTGAAGAAGATAGTCTCACAAGTGAATGCCCCATGAGTTGGCTCTTGCAGAAGAGGTTCTGGGAGAGTATGGTTAGATGATTGTTACCTGTCCAGCTGAGAAATCATGATGTCCTTCTCTAGCGTGGCATAGTTTACCTCATTGTGGGAGCCTGTGTCATTTAATCTACACCAATTAGTCATGGGCCGGAAGTCTGCGACTGGTGTGAAATGGGATGGTCCAGCACCACTTTGATTGGTATTTTGGTTCAGAGGAAGACCTCCAGTGTTCGCGTTATTGTTATATTATTGTTGGTTGGGCTAAGGCCCATTGTTGAAGTTCCTTCCTCTGGCATTGTTGTTCCATTGACCGGAGAAAATATTCCCTCTTTGGGAGCTGGAGTTCTGGGGTGCGTAAGAACCTGCCTTCAGCTGATCCATGTCCATAGTCAGGGTGGACAACATTCGCTAGAGGGATTCAACCTCGATGGTCAGCTAAGTGTTTGTGTCACAATGTGACGGTTGTTGTTGCTTCCCTGGGAAGGCAACAGTGTTTTTTGAAGTCGAGGGTGGCAATCCTCCAGCTACGGGTGACTGGAAGAAAGGAACTCTGGATGGTTGTGTTTGCCGTTGTTGTGTCTGCTGTGGCTAGTTCCAAGGAAAAGATTCAAGACCTAGTATTGCTGGAGTCTGCGATGGATAAATGTACCAGGCCTGTTGGTCTATTGGCGGGGGCAGGGGATTCATCACCATTGTGGGGGTACCCATTTTTAGATTGGGGTTATATCCCCCGGCATACGCAGTTCCACTGGGGATCATGTTGAAGGGCGTGCTCTGCCCAATCCTGCCTAGGGAGTCGTTGAGACCGCGGGATAGTTCTAAGGCTAGGTTGTAAACTTTCACAAAAGTATCCCGATTGCCCGGGGCGGTCATTCTCTAGAGGAGAGTGGCAACGAAGGGGTCCATCATGTTGAGATAGGTTTGTATGGTTACTTCCAGAGATGGGATGAAAGGACTTGTGCACCACTTTAAGGCGCATTGGAACTGATGATTGAATGTTGCAAGGGGTTCATTTGGTTCCTTTTTGATGGAAATAAACTGGTTGTGGGACCAAGCTGGGTCCACATGTACATGAAAGGTATCCAAGAAGGTGTCCTCCATGTCCTGCCAACTATTAATGGAGTTGGCGGGAAGGTTAAGGTAACAGTTTAGTTTGCCCTATCCCAGAGATAGGGGAAACATCTAGGTAACAACATCCTCATGTTGGATCCGGTGTCAGTTCATGGCATCTTTGTATGGCTACAAGTGTTCCTCTGCAGTTCGTGAGCCTAAGTGCTCATATCTCGGGCAAATCTTCTTTGGGTGTGAGGGTAAGTTGTTGGTTGCACTCAGAAAAGTTCCCATAGGGGACCCGGTGTTACCAAAGTATGCAACCATTTGGGGAGCTAAATTTTGAGCAAGTTGAATGTTGAATCCCAGGATTGTCTGGGAAGTTTGGATATTCTATGGTACACTAGACCCCTAGACAATAGTGGCTGGTGTGATTTTTGGGGTCCATTTCTTTTGAGTAGGAGGCTCAAGTTTGACAAACCTTCTGGGGTTTGGGGCTGATCTAAGGATTCTTTCAGATCGTGATGGGGAGAAAGACCCAATCCCACTGAAGGCTTGACTCCTAAAACTATGGCTTGGGGAATCCTTGGGAGGTGTAAAATTAGAATCCTGAGAGGGGGACGAGTTCATGACCTCCTTTTAGCACCAGTTTATGTTGACTGGACTCTTGTGACCAGGTCCATCAATAAAGGTAAGTTGTCACCGGGTACCGGGGTACCGGCCAACTTTGCCTGTAAAGGTTGTGTGGGGAAATGAGATTTCTGGGGCCTCCAAGCACATGAGAGTCAGGTCTCGAAGGTGCAGGGCTCGGTTGGGAGATGTGACTATTTTCAAAGGGGATATTTCAAAGGGGATATTTGGTTATCTTCAACTCGTTCCCTTGGGGGATTAAGGTAGGTGAGGCTTCTCCAAGGATGCTTACACTTAACAAATAAACTGAAAAGGATCCTGCAGGGTTAGAAATATTTCATCTACCTATAGTTATGTTGAACGTTTAAAAAATCAATAATACTCTAACACACTATACTAAATACTGAAGAAACATACAACCATCAGTTCATATTTCATCTGTAGAAAAGGAAAGGCGGTCGTTAATTTACTTTAAGTGTTAGAGCAAAGGACATGAAGAACACAGAGAATAAAATACTGTCAACCCAGAAGATAGAATGCCAACAACATCATTGCAAGAACTCTCCCTTCTTCATTAACATTTCTTCCAGAAAGCACTAGTGCATGGTACAATGGTGGCTCCAAGGGAGCATCTAACTAATAAAAGCTTAAACTATGGAGCATTGAGCTCCACAACTGAGAAATGAAAAAAAAACTGCTTTGCTATTACTCTAGAATACAAAATCATCAATTTTGCCGACCCTTGGAATGGGGCCAGGCTTACTATTTATACACATACATATCTAACTCTAACCCTAACTTATGTTATAGTGTACAATAAAATACATTAGCCAGTGGCTGGTACTACCTGCGCCACTCTACAAAAGACCTAGAGACAGAATAGGCCTATCATGTCAGAAGAAAAAGACAAGAGAAGTGGAGTGGTAGAATCGGCCTCAAGAAGAGAGCTAAGAAGGAGAAAGAAGAAATTTAATCCCCTGGGGATTGAGGCTACATGCCTCATAAATGGGAAAAGTGGTGCCCTATCTCCAATGCGCCAAGTTTACTTCTAAAGCGGCACCTCAAGAAGACCATCTTTCAGAAACCTCCTGTTGAGGTGACATGTCTTGTATCAATTACCCACCTTCTGACACCCTTTATTAATTGCCTTGAAAGTGACCAATTGGCCTTGGGGATTGGGACACAGGCCACCAAAAGAATACAAAATGTATGATCTAGAACTTTGGGATCTGGGAACTTGCGTTCCAAAAGAATAGAGAATACAAAACACTTAGGTTTTCTCCGGCCCCCGGAGAACCTTTATTGTTGCTTACTGTCATTGAAGGTCTGGAGGAGATGAGAAATTCCATCCTCATCGATGTCTTTAAGGCCAGCTCACTGGTATTTGGCCACTTCAATCTTTTCTCCTAGGTTTGGAACATTTCCCTTAAATTCATCGGCCATCTTTTCCGCATCGTGACCACTGAGTATCATGCGAATTATTCATGTCATTTGATCTCCATCCATCCCATCCAGGGATTGATACCTTGACTCCATTAGCTCATCAAAATTCCCTAGAACATATTCCTCCGTAGTGCATGTGTCAGTGCTGAACGGATCAGCTCTGGAGACCTTTGAAACAAAAGACTTGTATAAATTGAAATAATATTGTATTGTATTGACCTTATCCCGCAGATTCCCCACCAGTTGCTTGATTACCGCCAATGTGAGGTCAAGTTTTGAGTGCTGGGTCCTCACAAAATCAGAGGACTCTTCTCCTATAATTCTAGACTCAAAAACAATCTCCTCTCCGAGGTCGATGAGTTCTTCTAACTCAACCTTCCATGCCTCATAATTCTTGATGTCCCCCTCCCATATACTAATGGGTGTTTCAACCTGATGTAATATGTGGAGGGCTGCATATAGGTCCAGGAGTGTGGACACCAGGAAACGCCAGATGTTTCCCAACTGCAAGGTGACCCACTCATCAACCGCTTGGGCCTTCTTCTTCATCACCCGTAATGAGTCCATATCACTCTGCAGAAGCGGTGCATCTGATGTAGTGGCCCCTTAAGGAATAACACTAATAGGTTGGGCCAGCTCAGTCAGCAACCCCATGAGGTTTGCATTGTTTTCCTTTTCTGCCTTGTACTTTTAAGTCTCCTTTTTGTAGCGAGCCTCCACTGCCTTGGCTGCTTCTTTCAACAAGTTCAATTCACCCTGTTTTGCCCTCTACCCTAGTGACACCTCTCTGACATTATAATCTTTGGCCTCAGCCATTGCCTCATCCGCATCTAGGGAAGGTGTCACAATTACTATGATTGTTTCTCCGCACAGCTCTGTTCAAAGAGTGTGAACCATCTGGGCTTTCTTAACTTTAGGTAGATTCTGTGCTTGAGCCATCATCTCTGCCAAAGAAAGATAGGCTCTGGGTTTTTATGGGGCCTTTCTCTTTCGAGAATCCACCAACCACTGTGGCAAGTGGGGTGGCTTTGTAGCCAAAATCTATTCCTGTAAATTTTCCCGGATATCCTATTGTGCCCCCTTAGTAGTATGAGCCTCTTATGGCTCCTTCCCTGTATCTTCTGTCTCACTAGCAATATTTGCTTTGGTGGTACCTGTATCTTTGGCCCCGCCATCTATATCTTCAGTAACATTTGTGTCCTCATTGGTCACCCCAGGGTTTTCTTCTTCCATTGGTACATCCTTTGGTAGTGGGGGAGGCAATGGGCCAAGGTTTAACATCTGGGCCGTAGTGATTACCTCCCCAAATGTTGGCATTGGGAGTGGCATCTAGAACAATGTAGTTGGGGTCACAGTTGTTCCCATGGGTCCAGTTTCCCCAGCCGATGCCATTTGTTCACTTTGCTTCTGTTGCCCTAAAACTCCCACATCCTATATTTCTAGGACTTCGAAGGTGATCTCTTGCTCAGTCACTTTTTCTTCTTCTACCTATTCCTCCTGCTCCTGTGTAGGTTCCTATTCTAGAGCTTCCTCCTACTCCAGGATTTCAGCCTCCGGCTGTACGATGTCTCCCTGCAAATTCCCAAAATCAGTAGTTCTAAAAACATCATCAAATTCTTCCCAAGGGGGAGGATTTTCTGGGACATGAGTGGGCTCTGGTTCCTTTTCCAGCTTTGGGGAGTCAAAAGAAACAATTTCTACTTGTGGGATTTGAGGCATCCCTAGCTTTGGTTCTACCTTTGGCTTTGGATTAAGTCGTTTCTTCCGCCTGGTGACCAAAGGAGGTCCTGTGTCCCTTATGGATGCCTTCTCCTCTTCCAGATCTAATCCTGTTGCCTTGACCATTAGTGCTTCTAGTTAAGGGGAAGAGGGAGGAAGGACAGGTCTGGTCATGAGCACCGGAGTAGCCAACTGTGTGATTAATTTCTCCCTCATCTGCTGGGAAGCCGCTATTGATTTCTTTAGTTGTTCTTTTATGGGGTTCTCCTATAGAGTTATAGTTTCCATTATTCTTTTTCCCCTATCTTCTCCCTGTGAAGAAGTTCTAGCCCCAGAGGTCAGCTTTGGTATCGGCTGGGCAGCCCTACGGGTACTCTCGGGGCATACTCTCTTAAAATATACATGGCTACGCTTGACTACGTTGCGAGTAAATTCCTCATTGGTGGTCCCCTCCTGGGAATTCCAGTCCACCGGTGGGAGGGCCAACTTATCAATCCCCTTTGCCTTGTACTGGGGTCTATTGTGGGTTTGACATCTGAGAAGTCATCTAGAAATTTTTGGAGCTTCAACCTTTCAATCATCCCCATGGTCATCCAGATGTAATGCCAGCTCTAAACTTCAATGTCATCTTGGAAATCTTCTCATAAGTCTTCCATGTGATATTGGTGGGGCTTTGATGCCCGGGGAAGTGCCAGTGCAATTTTTCCATGTGGATCAAAGTTCCTCCGTGCTAGATATAATTACGCCAAGTTTACGCTCTTGAGTTTGTTGTCTACCTCCTTGGCTGTAGCCAGATTGCACGAGTAATTCCCACAAGTGATTTGGAATGGAATATTTGTCACCTTCTTCAAGGTGTATAATGTGTGCAACTCCATATTTTTTTGCAATACTCCAAGAGAATTATCTTGTTCCCATAATATTTGGGCAACAAGTAAGGTTTCCTGGAGAAGCCGATTACCCTTATGTAATTGTGCTATTGGAATTGTATGTAATAATGGCCATAAATTTTGACCAGATCCATTGCCTCCTTGGAGAGGTGGTATCCTACATCCTTGGTAGGTATGAGCAGGTTGTATTCGATGAAGGCATCGTTCACCTAGAAAAAACTAGGGAAACTAGCCTCCCATTGGATTTGTGAGAAATAATCCCAGGGAGCCTTCTGACCTAGGCCGATCCTGAGTACACCTGATGTGAGTAACCCATTGGTGGCAGGTCATTGTTGTGCTAGGGCCTAGAGAACATAAGAAGTCATATAAAACTTCCACTTTTGGGCCACCTGAAGGAACTGAGAATCCACATGGTTAGAAAAAATTGTGGCCCAATCAAAGTATTCCTTGTCGGTGGTGATGCCAAACAAAAAGTAGTAAATCCACCCTGTGAATTCCTAGGCATGGGGTTTCTTGAAGACCCGACATAGTGCTATCATCCCCATCTGGATGCTTTCTTTAAACTCAGACCGGGGGATCTCTAGCTTCATTTTCTTGGGGTCCCTCTTCAGAGTCTTGAGCCAATGGTTATTCATGTATTGTCAGGCTATAGACCTCCAGCTATTGAAATTGAGCTAAGGCATCAGCTCTGGTGATGATAGTTGGGTTGTCAAACTGAGGAATCCCCAACCCTACTCGAAAAGTAGTGGCATCGAGAGACACCATGGGAGTGGGATATTTTGTCAGTTTCGGGGCTGTGAGCATGATGGCCCAGACAGAAGAGTTGTAATGTACTGCAAGTGTGAGAATCAACTCCGGGGCCTACACCAAGCATGGTAAATAGGCAGCCTTGAGAATGCTAGAATCCCTGATGCTGACCGCCAGCAGATCCCCAGACTGTCGCTGAATGTACATTATCTTGACTAGGGCCTGCATCTCGTCCCACATTCTGATGCTAGTGTCAGTAATTAATTGAACTTTGGAGTTAATCTTTGATCCCATGATGATTTTTTCCTTCAGGTACTTCATGCTAAGAGGTAATTTTTCTAAGGCTCTCTCAATTTTGGATTTTATGGCTGCCCTGGTGACCGTCGTGGAAGGAAGTTCCAAATTTTCGGGTGGTGAAGATGCAGAATCCTTAGACATTTTTAAGGTAAGTTGCTTTGAAAACCTGTAAGGCAAGGCGACCGTTAGAATTCATGAATAAATATTATTCCAGGATCTGGAGATCTTACCATTGAGGCACGTCCTCTACCAGAAAAGTTTGTTTAGGTTCAAAATCCCAAAAAGTATATATATAATGAAAACTTTGAGAATTAACCAATATCTGGGCCCAGGGGTCTCAGCATACCTGATGGAAGTAAGATGTGGGCTTGGAGACAAAAGACTCGGGGTCTAGGAAACTAACCGTTGGGAGTTGTGAGTGAAAAGTGAGCTGTCAAGCCCACATGGACCTCACGTGGCTATGCAATAAATAGGGAGTTATGGCAATAGCGGCACCAACTATCCAAACACGTGAAAAGCGTAGGCCTTTTGGGAAATCTTGAATGCATACATGGGACATAAATGGATCATTAAGGCTGGTTTATGGAGGAGAGAGAAAACCACCTGGTTGAAACTGGCCGAGAGCTGAGCTTCAACCAAGCGATATTCTACCCTGAACGAGCTCACAAAGATGGATGAAAGACAGACGAAGCACAATGAGCTCGACACGAGACTGGAAAAATATACACAACATATACACCTAAACTATAGCAGGGCCGAAAGGTATATACATGGAAATGGAAGGATATACATGAAAAACACCAAATTTATAGCAAAAGGCAGTGTGGAGCGACCACCCTACACAAACATGCACAAAATGTACAAAATCTACAATACATATACAATGTTTTACACCGCACAGAGGGTGGACAACCCTCTGGCAGAGCTGACCCACCAACCGGCGGTGAACCAAATGACCAAAACACAGAAACAAAATGAGAACAAAACCAGGCAAAACAAAAACCAAAAGTAGGAAAATGAAGGAAGGAAACAGAGACCAACTTGAAAACTAGAGAAAGGCAAGGAAGGAAAGGCACCCTAAACATCTGCAATAGCTTGCACCTTCAAAATGATCACCACCAACACCAAAAATGACTCACAATTTCTCAGAACAGCTCGGAAAAACTAACACTTAATTTTTGCTCAAATTGCCAAAGAATTGCTTAAGTGTTTTAATCGCGATAACTGTGAAAATGATAGGTGATTCCTATTTATACCCGAGGTGAAAAATAGTTCACCTTTCCTTCCACAAACTTTGGAATAGGCAGACCTCTGGACTCTGGGCTCAGGGATTCTGTGCGACCATACCCTCTTACGAAAAGAAGACATCGTGGCAAAGAATCCCGGAGTCCAGAGTCTGATTCCTGGACAAGGAACAACCAACTCTGGGACCAGGTCCTGGAGACACAAGGGAAAATAACAAAAGCAAAACCAACACTGTGGGAAAGAAAACCCAAAGAAGGAAAACAAAGAAACAAAGGAGAAAAGAAAGCCAAAAGCAAAAAATTAAAAAAAGGGGGACCCAACATTTTGCACACAAAATGTAGGGAGGGGGATGCAAGGCATAACAGGACCCCCACAATTTCCTAAAAATCCTTCTTAGGAGGAGAAGCAACAGACCTCTTGGACCCCTTCTCTGCAAGATGCTTTGAACCCTTTGGGTGGTCCAAAAAATTATGGTCAGCTAAGGTACAATTTTGGCAATAGAGAGTGGAGTTCTCGTATTCCAAACTTAATGAGACATAACCAAGATGAGACTTCAACAAAATAGAAATAGGTAACAAAGTCCAAAGAGCCACTGAGACACAGTACCAAGAAAAGACAAATTGAGCTCAATTCTTTGAAATAGTTTTTGTATGCAAAATCCCTACATGAAAGATTATACCAAAGAATATCAAGTTAGTGCTAAAGATCTATACTAACTAAATAATGAATTTTCAAATCCTTGAAATCATCTCATGGTTGAATATCTAAGAAGACTAAATGAGTTCTCTCAGCTACAAATGAGAAATCCTAAAGTGACAATCCTTAGAATGAGAGCGAGATTCATGTGCAATTATGCTAGATTATGATGAATTGAAAGCTAATTATGCTAAATGTAATTTAAATTACTCTAAACATGGATGTAATTTTTGACTATAATGGTGATGCAAATGATAATGGATGTAAAGTGATGATTTTAATTGAAAAATATCTTTTATTTATAAGATATTCCCAAGCATAGGGGGTAGAGTGAGTTAACCATGATGGTTGAGTTGTGTTTCAAATAGGGGGACAAGATGAAAAAATAAAGGGTGAGGATAAAAAAGGCTAAATGAGTGGCTAAGATAGCAAAGCCTTGGAGTGATCCATGTACTCTCAATCCTCTCTTTTCGTTAGCTAATTGATTTTTTTCCCTTTTGTTGAAAGAATTTAGGAATTACTTAATTCAAACAATTAGTTAAATTAGTCATGTAGGGGAATTAGATGGGTTGGATTTGATTTATTTAATTAAACTATATAACTAATTGAAAAAATCAATTACATAGTTTATTTAATCCCTTTTTTCTTGAATTTAATTAAATAATAGATTTGTTAATTAATCCATGATTTTAACTTGAGTTGACCAATTTGACTTTGGTTGACCAATTCAGGGTGTATACCAATGCCCCTCTTCGAAGAAATGCACAAAGCACATTGTTTCAAAGAATACTCAATGTTTGAAGTCCTAATGTTTAATCTGATGTCCATTTTTTATGTATATAATGATACTTGATTTGATGCCTGCTACTGATTGATTGATATTGGTTGTTTGATGTAAATTTTATGTCTAATGTAGATTAGATATGATGATGCAAATTTGATGTCAATCCCTGATGAAAATTCAACTTGATTTTGATTCCCTACTGATTTGTTTTGAAATTTTTTCATTCAATGCTTTTGATATCAATAAATGCTCCCATTAAGATTATTTGGTATTCTGATGATTGATGCCCCCTCGGGGAAGGGATCAAAATGATATTTGAGAAAGTTTTTTTAATATAGTGATTTGAAAATGGTAAAGTGGCACATAATCTTGTTAATGTGTTGAAATTTTTCTATGTATGTGTTGACATTCATGTTTTGTCATTGATGAAAATATATGTTTCAATTGGATGTAGTTGAATTCTCAAAAAGACTGGATATCATATGTACAGGTGAGATTGAGACATGTGTACGGATAGTGTACAATGTATGAGAATAGAGATCATGGATCTATGTAGAGGAATGATTTTATAATTTATGTCTAAGTTCCCTAGATCTTATGTTGGTAGTTTCATATGTTATAGTTGTTTTGGTAAAGACTGGTTACAGTGCAGTGACAAAGGATTATGATTGAGATGGTCTCTAAGTTTTTGGGATAACATGGATGCAAGCATGAGTTATGACATGTGAGCTTAAGGAATGATAAAAGATACATGAGAGAACATTCATTATTATTATTAAATTTTTAGATTCCTGATTATGTCAGCTAAGGCGTGTGGACTAGTGGAGACCTATTTGGGGTTGACTACAAAGATGTAACATGCTTAATGATTGGAGAGTGTGAATTATGGATCTTGGAACGTAACTGATGACTTATATTTTTTAATTACTTGTGTAAGGTACCTTGTGTATCTTATCAAGGATCTATGTAATTGTTTGTGCATTGGGGAAGTCTTGACATGCCGACCTAATTTTTAATTGTAACTTGTATAAAGGAAATAAGTGTATTGATGTGTAATAGTATGGAATGGATGCATTGGATACTGCGAGCATGTGGATGTGAGTTCTTTTGGATATAGAGTATTGATTATTTTTTTAATGCACTTCATTGGAATTGTATAAGCAAAGAAAGTTGTTATCAGTCTGTTTGCTGTTATAAGTATACTTTTATAATTCTCTTTGGATAGTGATTCTAGAAGGTGGGTTTAACCTTCAGAAGGTGGATTTTACCTTCCCTTTGGGAAATGTGCTTGAGTAGTGAGTTCATCATTAAAATATTAAAATGGTTGAGAAGACTCCTAAAAGGGTCTTTCCTTTAATAGGGACTTGTACTAGATATAATAATCAGCTCCTAAAAGTGCTACATATCCTAACAGGGATATAATATTTCCAGTGCACTATTTTCTAGTACTAATTCCGACCAAGTTTTTTCCATTAATAGGGTTTCCTCGACAAAAATATTTTTTTTTTTATGGTTTTGTTCTTGAAGTGTTCAGATTTGTATTAAGTAATTAGTATAAAGTTTAAATATTTGGCATAAAAATGATTCACCCCCCTCTCAGTTGTATTAGTCCTATTAATTGGCATCAGAGCTTGTGGTCCTCTGAGAGAAAGCATAATTGCTTGAGGTGTGAATACATATTTTTCCATTATTATGAAAGGAAAAATAGTTTTAAAACCATCAGTAACACCAACACCAAAAGACAGGTTTAGTGCAACCTGACAGATAAGTTCACAAGGGAACCCGACGACATAGTTTACTAGTGCAAACCAAAAATGTTACAAGTGGAACCCAACAGAGAAAGTTGACAAAGTAACCCTATAGAGGAACCCGACAGAGAAAACAACAAAGGAACCTAACAAGTAGATTACAATGTAACCCGATAGAACAGATAACAGAGGAACCCGATAGACTATAGAGAAACCCAAGCACCAGTCTACTGAGAGAAAGTTATAAATCCAAAGAAATGTGGATTTGACTTCCACGTCAGATAAAACACTTGTGTTTTATATTTAGCTTTTTAATTAGCTTTAAATCTATTTCTTGAGGGACAAGCAATGTAATTGTAATTGTTTTCATTAGACTAACTGATTAGAAACATGCAAACTAGGAGATCAAGGTCAAGTTGTAAACCTTTGATAATAGAGTTATCATTTTTATGCGTGAAACTCATTTAGGTAAAAATCATTGTATAAATATATGTGTAATCAATCAGAATGAATGGATGTGATGATGGTATCCATAGACACTTCTATGGATTAGAGATAGATTTTTATGCAGAAGAACAACCGAAGACGAAATCAGTTATCAAGAACAAGATCCAAGGCTACCAAGTAGAACATAGGTATTGATGAATCACTATAGGTGATAAATATACATGTAATCCTTATTGGATTTGTAATCAACAATTATAGATTTCATATACTCAGGTCAATGAATATTTTTTACTACATTCTAACAAGTGTAGCAAATAGAAGAAATCATTGAGAAAGGTGGATTTAACAATCCTTTGTAAATATCTTAACCAAGTGCACACTAAACAATGTTGCTAAAGATCTTAAAATAGTAGACCTTAATCAGTCTCCACATGATACTCCTAACAAGGTAGATCATTAGAAGTGATCAAAATTGTAAGCCTTAACTGGCCCTTCCATTCTGCAGATAGTGAAGTTTTGTGGGTTTCATCCTCACCATATTTTTTACCTTCTCATAGGGGTTTTATGCGTTACCAGATCTTGTGTCATGTGTCAATACATTTCATGAATGTTTCTATGAATTTTTACATGCTAATTGAGGTTATTAATTGATATTACTTGCATAAGATAAGAACAACTCATATGGTTGGTAATACAATTGATTACTAAAAGGATTAAGGTTAAGTGTTAAAATATTTAAGGATACTGATTTACCTCTCCCCTCCCAATACACACCATTCTGTTATTTCCAACAAACGATATCAAATCTAGATCTCTTATTTGGGAAATTTTAAAAGACTTAAGAGAAAAGATCATACAATGGAAAGGTACAAGCTAGACAAGAGTATTGAGAATCAAAAGTTAGAGATACAGATCTTCTATGAGAAATATAATGAAGCTAGAATCAAGATGTGACAACTACTAGATGAAAGAAAGGTAATGGCATCTCATTGTAATGAAACAAACTATCATAAAGAAGAGATACCTGATCTATTTGAGTCATCACAATCTACATCTAGAAAAAAATCAAACACATCTGAAGAAAGCATCTCAAGTTTGAAGGAAATCAATCAACCTCTGGCTAGAAAAGTGAAATCACTGCAAATCAGTCAAGAGACATAGATGGTAAGGATGATTTATGTCATGAACAATGCTAGACAAGCTGAGCAAGAAAGAAAACTAGCTATTGATGACAGGAGGAAGATCACTGAAAAGCTACAGGAGAAAGAGTTAAAAATACAAAGACTTACTAAACATCATGATGAGATCACCAATCAGATTATACTTATGAGTTAGGAGGCAAACTAAATGAACATAGAACTAAATGGAAAAATGGAAGCTATTGGTGAGATAAGAGAATAAAATGAAAGACTAAAGCATGAAGCATGAAGTAAGAATTCAACAACAACACAATGGCATGATCAAAAGAGCAGAAGAAAGCACCAAAAGGATGGATGATTTTCTGGATGGACAAAGAAGATTCAACAACAATATCGAACTAGGGTATACTAAGAATAGAGAATCACCATACCAAGCTAATCCAAATAATGTATACAAAAATCCAAGACCAAGAAAGTAGTCATGCAATCACTGTGGAAAACCAGGACACACATCAAATGTTTGCAAGAGAAAAATAAAAGGTATTCCTAAATCCACATCTTCATTCATCAAATTTTTTTATAAATATAAGAAGAAAGGACATAAAGCATATGAATGTAAATCTGAGGTGAAACAACCAAAAAAGAAACCTACATGGAAAAATACTATCCTACTTGCAAAATGCATGGGCACACATCTCTTGAATGTAGGAAGAAGAAAAAGCAAGCATGGAAGCCTAAAGATCAAGAAAATGATTATCAACCAAAAAGAGTCGGTAACTCATATGTTTGGGATTACAATACATGGGCCAGCTACACAACATGTGGTAGATATGGTCACATAGCTGAAAAATGCATGAGAAAATGGATGAGAAAGTCGAAGAGCTGGACTAACCCTAGAATGGCATGTTTACACTGTCATAAAGTTGGTCATCTAAGGAAGGACTGCAGAGACTGAGTGACAAAGACAAGCAATTTTCCCAATAGAAATACCATTGAAGACATCAGGAAGGTGAGAAACAAAATGTGGAGGAAATCTACAAACACTGATTATGCTGGACCAAGCCATACAAATGGTGACACCCTATGCAATGGATCTAGTGACATCACCACCCCCACCTAAGATGAACAAGTATGGAACTGAACTATACTATGTTATACTTTACATTAGTTCCATTATACATAGTTAAAATTCCAAAATAGCATGATTAAAGATGCACTATGGTATTACTTGTTATGATTCTGTAAATTCAATCTCATCGGTTAATGCATACCAAAAAGCATCGATTAGCATGCAAAAGCTAAGTTGCCAAAACATACCAGGAATCGTCAGTGTAAATGTGAAAACCATGTTAATAAATGTAACCCAAGACATGTCGGTAATAATTTAAAATGCATTGAATACTTAACCACTTACCAAGCACCATCAATAAACCTATGAAAGGTCAAGTAAGCTATCACTTACCCTGAGCTGAAAGTTTGTGTGAAACCCGAGCAACTCTGTCTTCGATACCCAACAAGTGGGTAGAGAATTAATTGCATCACTTAGGGAATCATCTATAAATAGGGTGACATAAGAGCTCATTATTTAAAAAGTGATTAAGAAGAGGAGAAGAGCACAACAGAGAAAAATAGAGGACAAGATTGTAGAGCACTCCAAGAAGATTCATGACATTCAGACTCTGAACAAGAGCACCTACAAAAGTTTAAAGTAAGTAACTAGAATCACTGAGCTCACTATTTTATTTTATGGGAAAAGCCCTAAATTAGCAAATTCATGGCAACCACTTCCCGTGAAACCAAGATCAAGAATGCTAAAGAGAAGAAGGTTAATCTAATCAAGAATTCCACTTGTGAAGAACCTAAGTATAAAATCTGTCCAGAGATTGCTTCACAACCCAATGACGCTGGTGCGTTCTCTGACATTCCACCTAGGGTTTTACTGATTGAGGATGTACGAGCCTACATACATTACAAGATCACTGAGATAGGAGATCTTGAGGTTGATCAAGCTTACAAGAAGCTCTGTATAGGCGAAACCATCAAGGAGGAACATAAACACATCAAGGTCAAAGGGATGACAAATGCCCTAATTTTCCTAAGGGAGTTTAAAACCGAGTGGATTCAGGTAATGCTGAGAAGAGTGCACAACTAAAAGATGTGGCTAGATGAGCCAAAAGTGATCACCAAAGATGTGATACATGTTGTTACCGATTATCCTATAACCGACAAGGCCAAGGCTCTCAAACACCCTTCTCATCCCAAGATAGAGAATATGATAGGTGCAGTATGAGATAACAGAGGATTGAAGGTTAACACCATCACCGATCCAGAACTCAATTTTGGTGCATGTGTACTAGGTTACAAGATATACCAATCTAGCAGGTTAAACTGCATATCATGTGGAGCAGTTGACACTGCTTACAATATTGTAAAGAAGTGTCTACAATTAGATCTACCTAAGCTTCTACTAAAGCAATTAGTTAAGAACATGGGGACAATCATGTCTACAAATTCCAATTCATGTAAGTTTGGATCACTTCTAATGTGTACATTTTTCTATTTCAAGAACTTGTTTCCATCTATAGGTAATATTAACTGGGATACTAAACGACCAGTCACCATTCAAATCGATGAATTCATCAAGTCACTAGGTGACAATTTTACATCAGTCATGGATGAATACTTCATTGGATTTAAGGAAATAATGTAGAAAAGGATAAGGATACCAGAACAACTGGTAGAAAAGTATAATACTAAAATCTATTTTATGGTGGACACCAATAACACCTTTATCAAACCAGTTGCATCAAGGACAGCATGGTTAGCACCACTTGACTATGAGGTCAACATAGATCAAGCCACCAATGCTATTGAAGCATTGATAAATGAAACAGTGGACAATTCACAACCTAGGTTTGGAACCTATGAGGAAGCCAAGGAAAGAATAAAAATAGTCTTAGTTGTGAATAAATTTGATAGAAAGAAAGAGAAAAAGGTAAAGACACTTTAGAAGAAGTTGTCAGTAAATGATGAAGAGTTTGAACAAAAGGATGACACTGAGGGACAGTCACCCATCACTGAAGAAGAAGAATTGAGTGATTCAAAATTTATAGAGTCTGATGCACCACCAGCAGCAGCAGCAAAGAAAGTAAGGACCACTGTTGCATCAAGGACTAGAAGTCAGAAAAATAAAGGTACAAGTGCATCATCGGTAAAGAAAGGACAAGTGAGGACTTACAAGAGAAAGTCTCAAACCGGGAAACCAACACCATCGAAAAGAAGAAAGTTCATCAGAACTAAGGAAGACATAGAGGACACCAAAAAAGATGAACAACCAATAAATAATAAGTTCCCTACCACAATTGATGAGGTATGTGCATCAGTAATCAAGGTAGCATCAATAACAAACCCTAAGTTTGGGAAATGGATAATAATGGATCCGGGGGATAAGAATAAGTTAGAAGAGGCAATCATCACAACAATGTGTGTACTCACAAATGTACCAATACAATTTGAAGGTATAATGCCTATATAACTTCTAGACATAATTTTAGTAAGGTGGACATATGCACTAAAGGAAGAGAAAAAAATAAGGGAAAGAGCACTAGTTTCTATTATGCCACCCGAATCTAAGATGGAGGAGATTGAAGAAATGAAGAAGTTACATTCCAAAAGGTTCTCACCAAAATTAAGAGCCTACAAAGTGCAACAAGGGAATCTAATTGAGCTTGATAGAAAAAGTGAGGATGAATGGAGAAAAATACTTGAGGTACCTAAAAAGGACACAAGCCCTGAATGTGTATTGGAACTCATCGAAAAACCACACAATGATGAAGATTAGGCTAAACCGAGTCCAAAACACATTATTATAAATGATGGTGAGGATGTTAATGAAGACAGAATGAACACAGAAACTAACAAGGATATGGATAGTGCAAATGAAACATTCACCCATAATACTATCATTGACATTACTGGAGAACATCCTGCAAATGAGGTAAAGAAAGATGAAGATGTCACTATTGCCCCAGACCAAACTGAGGAAAAGGACACAACAATAGATTCTTATCAAGTAGATATATTGGGACTGATACCACTATTGATACAAGCTATCAATATTATCTCAAAAAAGGAGAAATCACCCAACAAGGATGCAAGCATACCCAAGGATAAGGGTGCAAAAGAACCAAAAAAACACATCTGATGAGCAGAATAAAGATGGAGAGAAAAAAGAAATCAATGAAGTACAGAAAGAAATAAATGGAGGACAAAAAGAAAATAAAGGTGAAGAAGATAAGCAAAGTGATACCACTCTTAAGGATACTGAAGGAGATGTTGTAGATAAGGATAAGGTTGATGTGGAGATGTTCACTCCCAACTGACAGGTAAACACCGACCAGTAGGATACATGTACACATACACAAAGCCTTCACCAAGCACATCAGAATAACAAAAAAAACTTGCTATGGTACTGCATACAGGTCCCTCCACAACACTTTCCAAGAAGAAGATGTTAGAAACATAAAGTAAAATGAAAAAAGATAAGGAAATATTCCAAGAGAATGTGCAAAAGGAAGAGTTTTACCAAATGCAGAGAGAGAGAGAGAGAGAGAGAGAGAGAGAGAGAGTTTTCTTCAATAGATCCACCACAAGATCACCAAAATTCTCACAGAACCAAGACAAGAAATCAAGGATTTGAAGGGGGAAAAGAAAGAAAAAACCCCTTGTGAATAATATGAATATGACTCAAAGCTTAAAGAATGAGAGTAATAAGCTCATTACAATATTGCAAAAATGAGAATGAGAGAAGAGAGAAGAAATCCAACTTAGGACCCCTATGAGAACCCTAAGAAGTGTGTGAGAATCATCTCTTAAGTAGAGTGTTTTGTTTAATGGGAAGTAGTACTAAGAGGGGATGGGTGAAGTAGTACCTCTAAAACTTTTTCTTATCCTTTAATCAATTAACCTTTGTAATCAATTGCATATCCATTCAATCTGATCTACACTATCTTTGTGAAAGAGTTATATCAATTCATAACAATAATAAACATGTGAGTCATTCATAGAAATATTCATGAATATAATTGACACATAACACAAGATATGATATCGTAGAAAACTCATGTTAGGAAGTAAAAACTATGGTGGGGATAGAACCCACAAAACTTCACTATCTGCAGAATGGAAGGGGTCAGTTAAGGCTTACAATTTTTATAACTTCTGATGATCTACCCTGTTAGGAGTATCAGTGGAGACCTGTTAAAGTCTACTATGTTAAGATATTTTAGCAACACTGTTAAGTGTGCACTCGGTTAAGAGATTTGATATTGGACTGTTAAATCCACCTTTCTTGAAAGGAATTTTTACACTTTTCTCCACTTGTTAGAATGATAGAAAATTACAAATTGACCTAGTAAATGAAATATCCTATTGATGATACAGATCCTATGTAGTTCACATAAAAATAAAATCACCATAGTTGTGATTGAACAATACCTCTGATTATCAATTTCCTTTGTTCTTGGTTCTGCTAACCAAATTCTTCTTTTTCTGTTCTGGTTCTTGAAACTCTCAATTCAATCCATAGATGTGTTCATTATGTTATCCTCTCTCTTTCACACACATTTTAATGAATAATTACATCATCTATTTATAGATGGATTGGCTTCATCAAGTTGTGTACAAACAATGTTAACTCTAAGATCAGTTTTAGAACTTACACCTAGATCTCCTAGTCTATGTGTTTTAAATCAGTTACACTGATTAAAAAACTTACATTATTGTTTCTTGTCCCTAAAGAAATGGATTTTAAAAAAAAATCCTATAAATATAATACCCTTGCTTTATCTGACGTGGAAGTCAGATCCACTTTTTACGGGCTGCAATTGACTTTCGGTTATGTCTTTTGGTCATGCTTGACTGTCCTTCAATTTTTACTGTCGGTTGCACTGTATCTAATTTTTCGGTCTACACTGTAACTTGCATTTTGGGTTCCTCTGTTGGGTTCCACTCTATCTTTCTGCATTGTGATTTTTGGTGTACACACTACCTTGTGTCATCGGTTCTCTCTGTACTTAGTCATTTTTGGTGATCTTCTAATCTGATCTTCAGTTTTCCCTTTACTGTCTTTCGGTGTAA